>CM068838.1:150201004-150331004 GCA_028554795.2 Sinohyriopsis cumingii | reverse complement strand
AACAAGTAGATCTCAGCTTTTTGAATGTCAGAAAAAAGCGGAGAACTACTTGTTGGTCTAAGGTTTTCATTGAAGAGGCGTGTTATTTCTTACGGCCAAGGCAACGCTTTCTAGACGTTGGTCATCCTGCCTGCCTGGCGATAGCATGGTGTCTCGTGTGTCTTCTTCCTCGTTCTTACCTATCCGTCTTTGCCCCTCATACCCTCATAGCGCCAATTTCCATATCTGTTTGACTCCTTCCTCCCTCCAGTTACAGTGTTTTCTCCCGTTTCCTTAACTAGAGCTTTATAATTATTTTTATTTTTTTAAATAATTTGTTTCTGGCATTTGAAGCTAGCCTAAAGTGAAACAGTTACGCTCAGTGAATGCTCTCATGGAAAATGGATTGCATGCAAATTGGTCAGATTCCGTTTCACCAGTAGATGTATATATCGTACCCCTTAATTTGACAGGAAAATAACAAAGAAAAGAATCTTTGTTATTGTATTGTAATGCCAAATGATTTCTTTTCATAATGTCTGGCAAACTTATGGTGTTTTTATTATTGTATTTCGATACTTTAAACAAATTGTTTCAGCATAAAAATATAATAAAATTCAACTAAGTCCAACAATGTCTAGACCGTTCTGGTGGCCTAAGTGGTTAGAACGTCCGCCTCAGATGAGGGAGGTCGCGGGTTTAAACCCTGGCGGAGTCATACCAAGGACTTATAAAAATGGTACTGGCAGCTACCTCGCTTAGGTTAGTATTAGGACTGGTCGGCCTGGTGTCAAGATAATGTGAATGGGTGGGACATGATGCTACCCGGTGCCATATATCACTTTAAATTGCCACACTACAGACATCGTAGCAATATAACTAAAATTGTTAAAGCTATGTTAAAAATACCACACACACACACACACAGACAAACACCAATGCGTACAGTCCTTGCAACACTGCATTGACATAAGGGAGATAACTATGCAACTTTTGATAAAGCTTAAACGGTAGTTTCCGGTTTCCAATGTCATTTCCTGTTTTGATTTGCATGTAACGCCTCGACTTATGAAACCTTGCTAAACTCAACGTTTGAATCAAATATATATGTGTGTATTGCTGGATTTTCGTTTTATCCCACTTGATCAAGATGCCGGTTGTACTATTGGAACGTATTCCACTACCGAGCCTGAAGACATACACTGGGTTTTGTGTGGCTCTGTTGGCAAGTGCACTATTTTACGCCCATCGCGTTGTGACGAGCTTTGAGGCTGACTTGAATACAGATAATGGGCCGTCCACCACTGATTCCTCGTTTCCATCTCATAGTTATGCATGGAACATGCTGTTTGTCATGACCACAGAAGCATGGTGTGTTTGGGTAAGAAGATCGATAAATAGGCTTATGGTGTATGTATATACTGCAACGCTGTATTATCGCGGGCTTTATATTATCGCGGCAAACGGGATTTTCCGATTAATTTTGGACGCGCGCCGTCTAGCGGTTGTTTACAGACAGGGATGGTCCTGGCTTTTAAAAAGCTGTCGCCCAAAAAATCGCCAACCTCAATATTTTGTCGCCAATTTTCAAAATGTGTCGCCAGAACAAGTAGTGTACATTTTTTCAAGTGTTAATTTAGTCTATTAATGTAACAGGCAATGAAAATTACAAAAGATGGGTTAGTTAATACTCTAATTACAACAAGCGTTAACAAAATGTTACAAAGTGTTACATGAAGATATGTCGCGATTTTAGGGCTGCCCACTTGTTGAATGCAGTTTCAGAGTCTAATTTTTCACATCTGTACATGCTGATTCTCATTAAATTCTCGAGAGATGAGATGCAGAGTTTATTTCTGATGTCAGTTTTTATGAGGTTCATCTTACTGAATCCACATTCACAGTCTACAGTGCTGACAGGTGACACCAGTAGTCTCTCAGCAGCCCCCCCTACACCTTTATGGCTAACTTCACAAAGCTTGTAGTGAATTGCTTCCTAAATCCCAAGAATGATCACTGAATGCTGTATAAATTTTCTCGACAAACAAAATAGGATCTCCATTCCCACGAATGAAACTTACATGAGTCAACACTTGGCAATATTGGACCGTATATATAAGCATAAATTCACACCCTATTTAGGTATTCTTTCACTCCTGTATTTTGAGAAATAAATAATTATTATTAATTATGCAAAACTGTTTTCATTTTTGCTATTTTTTGTTGTGGAGTTTAAGTCTCTGCAGCCGTAACACGGGATTGATGGCAAAAGGAAAAGATCAATGAGTAAAATGCTGCACTGGCGACAGATATAATTGTGATTGAGATTTTTTCCATTTGCTTTGTATATATACGCAGTAGTCGGTACTTCAAAGGTTATCAGTTTTCTATGAAGGTTCAACAAAACTATTGTATTGGTATATGTAAAAAAAAAAAAAAAAAATAACAGAAGGATTAGCCATTCAATTAATTGTATCTGTTCTATTTGTGTCTTCAGAAGTCGGTCAGTTGTAGGTATAGTGCGGTAGCTTGATTGACTGTATTACAGCATACAGTACTCAGCCCAGATGTCAGCATAAGCAGATTATGATGTAACAATGCACTGTAAAGATGCTGTTGTCAATAAGAACAAAGGATCGTTTGTGTAACAGATTGATTCCAATGCATTGCTTAGTCAAGTTTGTGGCTTCCTTTCGTTCTGGCTTTAAATTTATTCAGTCCAAATCCATGATTGTATGTACAAATTAAATAACCAAAAAGTCTGTCGCCAAAAAATCGCCAGATGGGATATTTTTGTCGCCAATAAGGAAAAAAAATCGCAATTTGCGACATTGGCGAAGCCCAGGACGATCCCTGACAGATGTAAAGCTTTTGCCAGTAAGGACGCACATAGCCTATAGTACCATTTCGTTTTAAATGTCAACATTTTTTTCTTCTAAGTTTACACTGGAAAAAAAAAGAATGAACATCACTTTGTTGCGAGGTGCATGCAATTCCGTTAGTCATCATATACAAAACTCCAGTTGAACTTGCTATACCTGTATTGGCTTTGACTACGAAATATATTCAGTGTATCACCTGATGTTTGATGATTATAGGTCATTGATGGTGATGTACATACCCTATCAAAGGTTAATGTTGCAATTTCATTCCATGGTAGCCTATATGGACCAAAACTGGCAAAATGTTGCGTATGCTCATCCTTTTCATACGCAAATACAAATACAATAACAGTTCAACTTTCATGATAATTTCTTATATATTTATATATCTTTGGCTTCATTGAATTTAAAGTTCATATAAAGTTAAATAATATTTGCTTTTAATTTGTAATGTTCTCATTCATGGATTTCCACTCTAATTACAATTGTGTGCTCGATTTGATCATTGGATCCTTTTGTATATTGTGGAAATATTCTGCCAGTGCAAGCATGGACATTCCTTCTTGTAGGTGAGTTGCACTTTATGTTTATTATGATACCTGCTAATGCTACCATACCTAAGTTATGCAGATACTGCAATAATATAGAGTTGTTCCCCCATGGTATGTTAATCTGGGTCAGCCACTATATGCTGTTTTATATATATTTAAGCACTTCGATTGACAACGGTTTTTATAGAAATAGAAAGAGGGAATGTCCTTGAACCTTTATAAATTATAAGTAAGCAGCAATAGCAAAACGGTTTTAATATGTACCAATAAGAACATTCAGTACTGCAATAATACAGTGTTCAGGGCTATTTTCAGTGAGTCGTGTAGATGCATTTATGCATCTTAAATATAAATACATGATGCACTGGAATTTTTGCCATCAAATTAGACCCAAATAGACATGATGCAGATCAAAAGATTATGCATGGGGAATGCTTTTGAAATGTTTATTTTATGCAGAACATGCAGTTGGAATAAGACAATTAGCAAGGAATCAGTTAGGTTGGGCTAAATTATGAACCATGTCACCTTATGTTAATTTGTGATGTAGCAGACAAGCAGGTGTTATCAATGGTAAAAGCTGTCAAAATTTTAGTAACCTTCAACCAGGTACCTATTGATCCTAACGATCGTTTACCTGGCTACCTGATTAAAGGGAAATTGTGCTACTTACCTGGATATGCAGTTGAAATTCCTCTCACAAATTGGATTATTAGTTAGTACAAGAGTATAGACACAAAACAAATTGATAAATTATTTGTGGATAATACTAACTTTAAATAGCCCATGTGACTAACTTTCGCTGAATGTTCATGAAATCCACAAATGTTGAATGCTGTATTACATAACTGTCAAATTCTTCTTTCAAAATTTGTAAAGTGCTGTTCATTTGTCCTTTTCATGATGGAGCATATTTTGGCGTTTAACAAAATCTCTCTCCAATAACTTTCAGTCAAATGACTTGCATGAGTCAATTGATAAAACCTGTTTCTCATGTCTTCCTCAAGTTTTGTTTGATTAAGACTGGCCTGTTACATATGCGTGTATCAAAATATAATGAATCTCTGACATGAGGTATCACATTCAAGAAAGCCGTCTGTTTTCTTGGAACTGTATCATGTATATAGCGACTATAAATAGAAAGTAAGAAAATTAGATGGGGGTCTAGTAATGGATAAATGCACAGCAGCCAATAGTCACATGACTCTAGCCTCAATCTATAATCGTTATTCTGTGTGTCGCTTACTCCTGATGTCTTATCAATGGGCAGGTACCTGAGTACACAGATACTATTTGATAGCTTTATCAATAGTTTTATTTATTGGAAAAAGCAAGTACATCTCCTATGACAGCTGACTCAGGTGAATTCTCAGTTTATAGAAAAAATGGTAAAAGAATCAGAATTATTTTTCATGGCTACAGAATATGAAAGTAACTTGTTTAGGGTTAGTATAGTTTTGTACCGATTCTCCAGTTCTTGTGTCAATATGTGTAGCGATATTGCAGAAGTATCATTATATCAATAAATCATTTCACTTCTAAGCACATATATCAGCCTCTTTATTCTGTCTTGTATATCAAGGTCATTCTCACAATTTATCATAGACATGGTACTGTATATATTTACTATTTAAAGCAAGTTTTGACACTTAAGGAATAAATATTTATATTTTAACTTGGTAGTTAAAAGTAATATTTGTATGTATATATGGGATTTGCTGACTTGTAGGTCATAATTTAACCTTGGGCAGTGTCTGGTGATGATTACTCTGAACAATCAACTTTTTGAGGTTTGTTTTGATGCATGTCACAAAGTTTATGTTAATTGTTAATAATAAATTTGTAAGATTTTTGTGACAGGTTTGTTTAGAAATAAAAGGAACTCGTCTCTTATGATGAACCAACCAGAGAACTTTGTTCAAAGTGTGACCAATGCACTAAAAAATACAGCATACACAAGTGGTGTTTATGGTCTGTTGTTTACATTATAATTACAGGAGACCAACAAAGTCTTACTACTTAGCAAACAAATACATGGATAAAAATAAGTGTTCCCAATTACAAAAGTAGGCATGTCAAATAGTTTGATGCATGTTGCTCATTTCATGGTGACCAGATGATAATTGCTAGGTCAGTGGATAATATAAGCATTCACAAATATTACTTAAGCTGTGCGTATAAATAAATCATTTCAGACATTCTAGCTTTCATTATTGTTGATGTGTTATGACTCTAGGTCTTACAATCTGTAACAGAAAGAAGTGAAACCAACAATTTACAATGGCAGTAAGATCAACAAATGATTATATCTAAACCAAAGGTCTCAACAAGTAAGCATTGGCAGTATTAGCTCTCAAACTCGCACTATTCATTCAGGGCCCCTCAAGGTTTTGGGCCCACTCCTCTTCCTTATCTATATCAATGATCTACCATTAAATAATGAATCCACAATTATTTGTTTGCAGATGATGCAACCTTGTATACATCTAGTTCTGATACTGAAGTTATGAAAATGAGATTAAACTCAGACCTTATTAGAGTGTAATTAATGAAGGTAAATCAAAATGGATGATTTTGGGGACATCACAAAAGCTACACAAGTCAGGGAACCCAGAACTTTCTCTTGCAATAAATAATCATCCATTAGAAAATGGCAAACATGAAAAGCTTGTAGGTGTGACCATCGATAATTTCTTCTGGAATGACCATATTGATAAGCTTTGTAAAATACTGTCATCCAAAATTGCCCTACTCAGCAGAATCAAGAAATATTGCCTATGGAAACATGAAATCTATACTACAAGTCATATATTCTTCCAACAATGGATTATTGTTCAGATGTATGGGGAAACTGCTAAATCCGAGCTTGATGGGATTTATAAACTTCAGAAACGAGCAGCACGTGTAATTTTAGATGCATCTATTGATCATCCCTCAAAAGCATTATTTACAGAACTCAAATGTTTCACAATATATGACAGGATAGATTTTCACAAGGCAGTTCTTTTATATAAATGTCTACATGGAACGGCACCAGAGTATCTTCAGGCCTTTTTCAGCACAATACCAGTTGAGATCAATATCACATGGAAACCTTGTAGCACCAAAACCAAGAACAGAGCAATTTAAAAAGAGCTTCCAATACTCTGGTACAGTTCTGTGGAACAAGCTTTCACTACATGTAAAATCTGCTGAAAATATTAGAGTATTTAAGAAGAGATATCATGAGCATGTATGTGCTTCAAATAGATAATGGAATTTAGTGTTTTAATACTAAACATGTTAAATAAACAGCAGTTATTGCTATCTTCATATAATGGGCATTGTTATACTCTTCTTAAGATGGCCTCAAGGGAGAATAGTCCTTGACTAATGAGTCACCCTCAATAAATAAAGCATTATTATTATTATTATTATTTCTCTATCTTACTGAGTGAAAACTTAAAAATGCTTAAAATAGTGAGAATTCTCAGATAATCCTAAATGTCATGTCAGGAGTCCAAAAGTTTAGAATGTTCCAAATAAATTTCAATAGTCTTGAATGTCTGGTTGTACCACAATGATGCAATCCAGAATGTCTTTGATTGAGTTCTCAGTAATTCCAAAAAATAATATGTTAATCCAAAGTCAAGGAGCATTTAGTAATTATAATGAATAATTTAAATAATTCCTCTTGAATTATATCTGAGCACAACTACATACTTTGATAAGGGATTCCCACATACTGATACTAAACAATATTAATAATTCACTTATTTGTATAACAAGTCCCTATGTATACATATTTCACTTGACCTTGATACGTGTCATTTTGATGGAAAAATCAAATCAAACTGGAAACAAAACTGTTTCTAGACTATTCTGAACTCCAAAAAAAGCTTTGTCATCATGTTATTAACAACTTACAATCATGGACAAAAGTTAGCTCTGTAAATGTTGTTTACAAATGATCATTATCTTAAAATACAATGTACGATCATGGACAAAAGTAAAGCACATATTTTTGTACATCGAACTATACATTCCTGTGTGCATATCAATCTACACATATTATTCACACACACACACACACACACACACACACACATATATATATATAAATATATATATATATAATATAACTTTAATTATCAGCATAAGGTGCCAACAAAGACAAAAAATAGAAGTTGCAACCATTTTAATGCAATTTTCTTCAAATATATTTTATCTTATTTTTTTACTACTTTTGATAGGATATTATGTTTGAGGCATAAAGTTTCCCAAGGGCAAGTTCAATTTTCCAAGCAGCTTGCCCATAAAATTTGTAATACTTCATATTTGAAATAAGCTTGACAAACAAATACAGTGACCCCGCTATAACATGATAGTTGGGAGCCATAAAACCCGACCGCTTTATATACCGAACCTTGTTATATGTAACCAAGTCAGTTAGCTGAAGAAAATGTACCCCCCCCCCCAAAAAAAAAAAATTGTGGGTGGGTGGGGGTGGGTGGGTAATAAATGCGGGCGATAAAGTATGTGCTTCGTCGGCACAGTTACCATCTTGAATTAATGCATATTAGATGAGAAATACACCTGTAGTGAAAACAGAGAAGACATAATATAATAATTTACTTTATTTAGAGAACCATGAATTGGTACATATACATAAAACCTGTTTATATATAAATGTCTAATGTATAGCATGAATAGAGTATCAACACTGTGTACTCACCTGCGAACCTCATCATATACATAAAATCCACAATACAAGTGATTCCATTGAAAATATGCACACACAGCTTTAAAATATTCATTAATTTTGTAACATATCAAATTGGTCTGAATTCAGGGGAAAAACATAGCACGATCATGTAACGAATGACGAAGCACATTTACTTTAAAGTACATTCCAAGTCGGTAAAAGTTAGTTTGCGTTTTAAGCTGCAGTTGGCTTAAACTTTTTCCCTACATAAGGAAACTGTCACAGCACAGCTAACGTGTTCCAGTCACGTGGAACATTCAAAAATCCATCAGATTCCATCACTTTTATTTAAATTTGGTACTGACTTCCTTTGAAGAAAAGTTCTTTGCTGTTATTGAAAGATTGTAGTTGGCTTTCTTTGATGAATGGTGCATGCGCTGTTGAAGTCACCGCTAAAAGACAGCTTTGGAGAACCAAACGAGTGCCCATTTCATATTGTGGTGGCAACGTCAAATAATTGTATTGCATGATTGAGACTGGTATTTTTTCCATTTGCTGAGTACGTTTTCGTAACAGTCGGTGCTTCAAAGGTAATCTGTTTCCTTTGAAATTTCAGCAAATTATTTTATCTGGGTACATTTTTAAAAAGGAATTGGCCATCGTTTAGACTATTCTAGTTACTGTCCCTCCATGCCTACTGAATAAACCAATAAGTAAGATGTATTTTTTTTTTATATTTATTTTTTTACATTTGTGGTAGCGTGATGCTGCCTTCCACGCATGTGTCTGAAAATTAACAAAGGGTCAACGGATGATAGAGACGTAGGTGTTCTGATGACAGGGATTATTACAGAAAACTTGAGCATTCTGAAGGATTTAATTCTGAGTGAAATGAAGAGGAATTTTACTTACCATCCACATACAAATGTCAGTCTTTGTAAATATATTAATTACTAGCGAGTGGCCGAAAATCCGATGAAAGATCGATTACGAGACAATGCTTGGTTCGGTTGATCTCCGTTACCAGAAATGTCAACAACAAAAAAGCAGATATTTCACAACATACAGAACTCATGCTAGATGTCAGGATAAGCAGATTATGATATAACAATGCACTGTTTAGATGGTTTGTCAGTATGGACAAAGAATTTGTTTATGTAACAATAGATAAATTTCAGTGCATTTTATATCCAGTTTGCAGCTTTCTTTCATGGGGCCTCTGAATTTCTGCACTCCAAACCAATTGTATATAAAAGTTTAAACAGCCAACAAATAAAAAAGCCACATGGTATGTTTTGCAGCCAATAAGAAAAACAATCCAAGTATCCGAATTCACGTTATAATGGAGCGTGCTATAGCAGGGTCACACTGTATTCATATTCTAACTTGCTACATTTACATTTTCAGTTACATTTTGATAATAATATTTGTAAGTGAACATGATTCACCAACTTTCAAATCCTGAATTTGTCACGGGCAGTGGGTGAATGGGCTCTTTACTAATATTGATGCTGGCCAATGAAACTGAAAGGCTGACTTTCTGTTCCAGTTCGGGGCCTTGAGCGGCCAGGTGGTCTAAAGTGCTCTCCATTACAGATCACTGTCATCTCACCTCTGTCTGCGGGGGTTCAAGTCTCAGACTTGGCTAATGTGGGTATGTGAGAAAGCTTGCCAGTAGCTTCTCCTGGGTTGGTGGTTCTTTCCAGGGTTTTCCAGGGTTATTCCTCCACCATTAATACTGGCTGCCATGTATAGCCTATCGTGCGCTGAAAAATGGCGTTAAACCCTACAACAACAATAACAACAACAACAACTGTTCCAGTTCAAAAATGTGCCTAGCTTGCAGACTGTCAAAAGTAGGGCTGTCAAAGATTGTTTTGATGTCACTAATTTCAGAGTGACTAAGTGATAATTGTTAATGATGAAACTCAAGATTTCTGTTACAGGTGTACTTGGAAATAAAAGGTACTCCTTTCACATGATAAACCCATTAGACTTCTCCAAATGCATAATTGATGTATTAAAACATCTATCACCCATAAGTTGTTTGTCCCCCAATGTTTATTGTTTGGGGTTTAATGCCATTTCTCAGCATACAATAGGCTATACAGGACAGCCAGTATAATTGTTGGAGGAAGAACCTAGGGAAAACTCCAGTAAGAACCACTGACCCATGGAAGCTTCTGGCAAGCTTTCTCACATACCCAAATTGGTCAAACCTGAGACTTCAACCTACGTGGACAGATGTAAGATGGCAGTGATTTGTAAAAGCGTGTGCTTTAGACCACTCTGCCACCAGGGTCCCACCTGATGTTTATGAAAGAACTAAAAGAGATCAATAATATACTTTCTGTTTGGAAAATAATTATATGGATAAATATGTTTTCTTGGCTTATTGAGGTGTTATAAACAAAACAAAAAAACTACAAAAACACTAATTTCCAAGTCAGGCTTTCACTGTTGTTGATGTAGTCAAAGAGAACAGCCTGTTAACTATCTGTCTTTACTCTTCTCTCTATGCATTCTATTCTCCAGCTATGAATTTTTCAGATCTACACATCAGTCTACATGTACTATTAGATATATATTTTTTCATAACATTTTTACCATAATACATGATACTAGAAACAGAATGCAAAATAAGCTTTTACTTTGCAGAATAGCACACTTTAAAAAAAAAACATTGCATTACCTTGTAGTATAAAGTTGTCAGGTTAAATGGCAAGCTCAAAAAACCCAAGGACAAGTTCAGTTTTTAAGTTAGTTTGCCCTGGTGATTACTGGCTTTGATACAGTTTGTCCAGCATTGTTAATTTATATTAAATATTTTTCACTAAATACATATTTTTAATTGAAAGGCTCATCAATGATATAGAATTGAATTCTACCATAATGTCTAGAAAATTTACCTAGATTCAAAAGTTATATCTTGGGGGTGAGGGGAATTAAACTTAAAAGCAGTGAAATTGAAATTGAACTATTTTGTCTTGTGCTATTTTTGTAAATATTGTTCTCATTGTACTTTGAAATAATTGCAGTTAAATATTTAGTGAAACTCATCACCCACATTATTTTCCAAAATTCTGTTTGCTGTAAAAAATAAAATAACAAACAACCAGTAGCTGTGCATGGCCAGCATGCTGTACTTGCCAACATGTTATGTCATTGAAATATATATGATGTTCAGCTGCATAACGATATAGCTGCATGTTCTTGCAGCCAGTTGAAGGTTGTGTGTATGTGTGTGATTTAGATTTTTAACGTAGCTTTAACAATTTCACAGTCATATTGCTACAATGTATGCAGTGTGGCAGTTTATAGTGATGCCTAGCACTGTGACATCATGCCTCAGACATGTAACATGATGTCCCACCCAGCCACATTATCTTGACACCAGGCCAACCAGTCCTAACACTAACCTCTTAATGCAGAGTGCCAAGCGAGGCAGCTGTTAGTACCATTTTTATAAATCCGAGGCGGCCAGTTGAAGGGTAAAAATTATTGAACTTCAGTTATGTTTTACATAATTTGAAAGAGTACAGATTCTGAGTAACATACTAATAGTGATGTGGTAAATACTTGAGGAAGATGATGACGGCAACTAATGATGCTAAATAATGCCATTGTGATGTATCATCATTGGATTCAGCATGATGATGATATCAGCATAAGATGTAGATTGGTGATAGTCCATAGTATGTCTAGTTAATACAAATTGCTTGTAAGTTGGGTACAGCTTCAAACTGCACAGCCCCAGATATGCCATCTTGTAGTGTGCCAGCAGATCTGGATCTCTGCAGTTTGTTTGGAGTGTAATCAGTAGAACAAACAACATAGACAATGATATTCAGGAACATTATGTGATTGCAGATCAGTGTCAGTGTTATTTGCAGTTGGATTCAGCTTGTAAGCAAGTATACATGTACTAATGTAAACATTGGGATATTGTTGTTGTGGTAAGGGTGCACAAATTTTGTATAGAGGTCTTGCAGCACACTTTGTCATGGTCAGCATGACATGCAACCATTAACTCAGATGTATGGGCTCAGGCTCGCAGCCAGTGAAGGATGGGATATGATCTTTCGGGGGGTATGAGTATTTTTAATTAGGACCTGTTAGGATAATAGTCTGACAGATATGTTAATGTAAGGTCAAGTAGCAGAAGATGACAAAGTTGAGAAGAGCCAGAAACAATCTTGGGCTATTGGAAGTAGGTGTCATAAAATGAAATTGGCCTGGAATAGTTATTAATGAAGGCAGACTAGAGAGAATATTTTTGACTTTGATGGAAGTGTTGAAATTTTATCGTTTAGAGAAAGTTTATCCTGATTGGCTAAGCTAAACAAGGGTGTCATGTATTACCAGATGAAATTAGTCGTGTAAGTTCCTCTGGGAAGCCAGAATTTAGCTCTGTGAAATATTAAGTATTTCGCATTAAATTGTCTTAGGGAAAGCGGGAGGGGGACTGGAAGAATTTGAGAGACCCAAACCAGAGAGATTCTGGTGCATAGGAAGAGCAAGTCTTAAAAAGGCACAAAGAGGAAAAAAATAGCTCTGTACCAGTGCTACACAGTGGGAATGAATGCAGACTACAACCAAGTTGATGATCAGAAGAGGTGAAGAGAGAGAGAGAGGAGAGAGAGAAGAAATACAGCAACGCTGACCTGTCACCAACAGTGATTTGGAAAGAACTGGAAGCAGCCATATTATGCTGACATGCCAGCAATTTGAGTCAGATCATTCACTTCATTCTATGATGAAATATTTTTTTATTGGTATAACAGATTGGCTAATTGCATTTCACATACATTTTGTAATTCTCTTTCTAAGAGAAAGTATGTGATTCAACTCTCATATTAAATTTCATTTTGTTTATTTAATAATTGATTAAATCGTGATATTTTGCTTACAAGGGCTGGTGTTGTTTTATTCTCTATCTTTCCTCATATTTTTTTTATTCCTTCCGTTAATTTCATATTTTATTTTAATGTTTGCTCAATCCTGACAATAAAACCATGGTCGATCATCTGCTAGATACTGACAACCGAAGCATCATAACAGATGGTAGATCATATCACTCCATCCCTCACAATCATGATGAAATCATATAAAAAATGTGGCAATATCACAGCAAAACTTTATAACATTACTAGCAGAAACTAAACCCGCACTTGCCATAATTAATTTTCAATACAATTTATAAGTTAGGATATGGGACTTAAAAAATTACATTTCTGCAAGGCAGTTAGTTGACAAAATGTTAGCCCAGACAGAATCTTAAAATGAGTTGAGATTATTCACATAAATCAAGGTACTTGAAGAGGTTTGAAATATTTGGCTGAAAACAATTTAATTTTTTTTTCTCCAGGAGTTCAGCTTTGCATGCCAGATGTGTGCAAAAGTTTTAGTCAAGAATACTAAAATGATCTCTTTGATTTCAGACATTGGTGAATACTGCTTACTGTTGCCTGATTCTGCTGGGAAAGTTAATACAGAAGTTGGTGTTTGGAGATCTTCGTGTCAGTGAACAGCAGGTGAGGAAAAGGGCTCAAATGGTTTGCAGGTTGCAGAGTAGTGGCTTAGTTCTACTAGTATCAGATGGTAGGAACCTTAATAGGTGGCTATGAAATTTAGAAGATGAACCATAGGCTTGTGCTGTCTTAATATCTTTTAGTGTTTTAGCATCTTAATATTATGAGGAAAATCAAAATACCATTGTAGTGGGTCCCCAGTTCTTTACCACAATTTCCATCAGTACAATCACTATAATTTATTTAGTATATATATTACTAGTCAGACTACCAGGAAAAGTGGGCAAGACAGTTGTTATCAGTGTGCCAGGAAAGTGAAGTTGACTTAGCTTTTCTGTGAATAGGCATCTACCCCCTCCACCATTTGTTCACATTCTATGCAGAATAGCGAATCTTGCAAATTTTCTTTTGTTTGTTTTAAATCTCATGTTATAGTCATAAACTATTAGGAATTAAGAACTTGTTTTAAAATCAACTTTTGTGCTAATTTAGTAGCTTCTGGTAACTTCAAGTATTCACTCAATTATGGCTTTAATGCCAGCAATGCAAATATGAAACTGTCAGAAATGAGTGAAATCCTGAGCTTTTATCAAACCCCAAACCAAATACTGTATCATTACAGAAGTTTGGGAACTAAAGGTATGAAGAGGTAACCGATTTATGTAATATTCTCCTAAAAACATAATGGAATGAAATGATTTGACATTGGTGAGTAGTGGTCACCATTTTTGGGATACGTTACCTATTTCTGAGGTTGCCATTTAATTCTGTTTTTAAGACATTTGTATCAGTGTCTGTTTGCCTGCCATAAGGCAGAACTTTCCATGTTATGATGTCTGTCTGTCTGTCCATCCAGCCATCCATTTATTCCACTGTTTTCTGCAATATTAGGGTCTCCATGGGTAGAGTTGATGGGGTCCTTTGCACACTGAGTGAGTCCTGCTTCGTTTTTGATTTTTGTTTACTTGTTATTTGCTTATTTCATAACTACATCTATGGATATTTACATGAAGTTCCTTTAAATTACTACAGTAAATTCATGCCTGTAAATCTCTTTGATACTAAAATATTTGTTCAGTTATTATTTCTTGTTCTTATTCAGTTTGAAAATTTATTAAGTACAGATATATTATAATTAAAATAACTCTTTTCTTTTAATTTCTGGATAAGATTTAAAAAAATAGATGTCTTATTTTTAATTTTGATCTTTTCGGTAAGCCAGCATGTTTATTTGGGATATAAATGTAGTGATTATTGCATTTTTTTGTTCTTATGCATTCTGTACTGTAATCATCATCATTCCTGCTACAGGTTATCAGGGTTGTCATGAGGGTTAGGTGATATGAGCAATAGCCCTGGGTGCCAAGCCCAGGGGTATTATTTTGTGGAGTTCATATTTTTTCCAGGTGTGGGTTCAGAAGGTGATGCTCACCTAGGTACAGTTTCATCCAGTGGAAACTTGGGATGGCCCAGCTGGTTATCAAGTTCTAAGGAAAAGTCATCATTACTGTCTTCATCAATTTCAGTTCAGTCATCTCCCAGGTTTTTTAAAGTCATAGTAATTGCCTTTCTGTCATACCATCGGTCATTATTGCCTATCTTTGAAACCATTAGTCAATTTTGCCTTTCTTTCAGACCATCAGTCAGCTTTGCCTTTCTGTCAGACCATCAGTTATTATTGCCTTTATATCTGACCCATCGTTATTTGCCTTTATATCTGACCCATCATTATTTGCCTTTATATCTGACCATCAGTCATTATTGCCTTTATATCTGACCATCAGTCATTATTGCCTTTATATCTGGCCATCAGTCATTATTGCCTTTATATCAGTCATTATTGCCTTTATATCTTACCATCAGGTCATTATTGCCTTTATATCTGACCATCAGTCATTATTGCCTTTATATCAGACTATGTCATTATTGCCTTTATATCTGGACATCAGTCATTATTGATTTTTTTATTACACCATCAGTCATTATTGCCTTCATTGACTTTAATATTCAGTGTGAAAAGAGATATTTGTATAAAAAAAATTGTATACAATTTTTTTGCTTATGAATTTTCTTGCTTATCAAAGTACGAAGTAATTTTGTTCAGTACGAAGCTTTCAGTGTTTTGATACCTTCAGGGACTTTCTTAGTAGACAGCAGTGTTTCTCCTAGGGGTGCAAGATTTAGTTTCAGATATAACCATGTTGTCAGAACTGGTGGCCAGATTGAATAAAAAATTAACCTTGGGGGTCAGATTAAACATTTGGGTGTATCAGATGCACAATTGAGGGTAAACATAAACACTGGTCAGCACACTGCACAGAGCTCCCACTCATGCAAAGTATGGCATAAATTGCAGATTTGACCAAGATGTTGTCAGATACGCTCCCATTATTGATTATATTGATGCAGTAATCAAACCAAGGTAAATGTGTCAGTAACAGTAAGGTTCCAGGCTTTGCTGTCATATAGAGTTTTGTTTGTTTCCCATGTTCAGATGCTGATTTCCCTTGAATTGACTGTTGAACAGACACCATACATTAGCAATATATTTAGCTACACTATTCAACTATGTGACTGTTAGTCAGTTGCCAATATTCCAGTAGACAATCATGTAACAAACACCAGGGGTCAAGCTCAGCTTAGATTTTAGAAGTGACTTCTCCTTTTGGATAGATTAGGACAAAAGGGGAGCAAAGCAAGAAATGCAGTGTGTGTATGTGTGTGTGATTTGGTTTGAACTATATTCTCAATTTCTCAATGTCATATTTACATTTAACATTGGTTTTAAGCAAGTTTCTCTTCAAGTAGAATAATCTTGTGTGCGTGTGTATGCACACACACACACACACACACACACACACACACACACACATTGAAAGTGTACGTTTGGATGGAGATATGCATGCAATGTATTTTGGACATGTGACTATACAAGAGCACAGTGGGAACTATTCTCTTTGTCAGAAATTTTAACTGATAGGAATACTTAGATTACAGTATTGTGATTGCAGGTTGGTAAAGCTCAAGAACCACTTCATCACTTTCTAAAAGTTCTCTATAAAAGGGTGTTTGAGAACATTTCTATAGTTTTGAAACAACCCCTATAAAATGTACATGTGAGCTAATGCACAAGTTCTTCACACCTGTATCTTCTTGCCTAATTGCATTCTTGCTGATGAAACATCAACATATCATCTCATTGATCACAAACTGAAGCTTTAAAGTCAATATACTAATGAAAAAGACCATTCTTTCCAACCAATCAAAGAATGAAATATGGTGCCTTGCATGACATGTATGATATTGGGGCGTCTATTTTTAGAAGGTATTTTCTTAATATATCCACTCACTTTCTTGCTTCATAACAACAATTCATTGATAGGATTGCAAATGTATTGTTTTAGTATTTGTCTATGTACTTGTAGTATTTAGACTTTTGTTGCTATGAATTGGATATTTTCCTTAATTTATTTGCTGAATGATTTACGAAAACAATCTAATCAAGAAGTACTTCCAAGAAACTTCTATATCTGCCATTACGGCATGACATGTTCGCTTATGTTTTTGAACTGATTTTATGTAGGAAGTATTGTAAACAAGACATTTAAAAATGTCAATAAAAATTATATTTGCAAAATGCTCTTCAATTTTAAAAACACAAATTGCTATATTAATTTTTAAATTTCAAAATACAGGTTGGTATATTTTCATCATCTGCAAATAACTTGTGGAAATTGGGCATTGATAACTTACTCAGGAAAGGTTTAATGATCAGTCAGCTATTAAGAATGTGCAAGAGTTTGTGTATTGGTGCAACTGATATCAACACCAACTATTTGATGTATATAATAAATTTTGCCTTGGGCTCTAACACAACACTGGAATGACCTGTTGAGTTCAAGAGATCATTTAAAAAATAATAAACTATTGCTATTCATTGTAATGCTGAAAATCACATGGCGAAAGTTGATTTCACTTTCCCAACAGAAGAAGGCAAAGTTTATAATTTGTGAGTGACAGAGTCACTTACTTTGCCTGCTAGGTTGACCCAAGAAACACCATGTGACATATTTAGCTACCCTATTCAACTTTGTGACTGTCAGTCAGTTGCCAATGTTCATGTATTAGAGCATGTAACAAATGCTATTTGATATGTTTAGCTACCCTACTTTATTGACAATACTGTAAGTCAATTGATGTATGTCTCTTGACAAGCATTAGGGAAAGCAATATTTTGATGCATGCTGGATAACATAATTCATTTTTAGATAAGGATCTATTTGTTTTTTGTTTTTTTATTCTAATGATTTCAAGTGAGCTGTCATCTGGTCATGTGTGGGTCACAGTCCCAAAAATGTGTTTCCTTTGCATTTTTAAAAAAATTAGGGTAGGTAGGTTCTTGGGCAAGTCTGACTGTATATTGACTTAAATTGGAAATAGTCACATCTACTCTAAAAGCACATTTAGTGCATTGAAAAATACAATTCATACAATTTTAATACATCTAATAATTTATTATTTTAATATTTTCCTTGCAGCATTTGAAGGACAAGTTTTGGAACTTCTTGTTCTACAAGTTCATCTTCATTTTTGGTGTAATGAATGTGCAGACAATGGAAGAGGTGGTAATGTGGGTAGCTTGGTTCACCATCCTGGGCTTCTTCCATCTTCTGACACAGCTCTCCAAGGACAGGTTTGAATATGTGAGTGCACTTCTCTGAATTTGATGACCATTTATACTCTTCTTTGTGCAGTATGAATTTTTACGATTCCTAATAATAAAGATACCCTGCTCCATCATTTTAAGGCATAAAAGGGCTGCTTTTGAACCTGCTTATAGTGCATAGACAGGTGTGGAATCCATTTTTCTTATGAAAATACCCCAAAAATAGGCCCCATTTGGTTGAAAGTGAATAAGAGTGCTGTCAAAATTGGTAAATGTTGTTGTTGTTGTAGGGTTTAATGTCATTTTTCAGCACAAGATGGGCTATACATGGTGGCCGATATAAATGGTTGAGGAAGATCCCAGGAAAACCCCGGAAAGAACCACTGACTCACGAGAAGATACTGGCATGCTTTCTCACATACCCACATTGGCTGAACCCAAGACGCGAACCTTTGCAGACAGAGGTGAGATGGCAGTGATCCATAATGTTGAGCACTTTAGACCACCTGGCCTCTCTGGGCCTCCAAAATTCGTAATTGAAACCTTGACAAATCTTTTATATCAACTTTGAAAACGGCAATTAATGCCCAGAATTTTGAATCAGTATACTTAAATAAAAATAAACAATGAAATAATAATCACTTAAATATTAATAATGCCTGGAGGTGGAAATACTTTAAGAATTAAATACCAGTTAAATAAGCCTTGTCATGTAAATTCATGATTCAGGTTTATCTTTTAGGGTTTATTATGGAGAAGCAAGTTTTAAATTTGAGTTTGTAGTGAACTTAAAATTTCTGAAGGGGCACTGAGATGAGCAGAAAGTTTACTGTTACTTGCAGTCAAATCTCAGCATCAATATGAGAACAATAAAAAATATAAAGTTTTAATTTTGTTGCCCAAAATAAATGTCCATTTTTAAAAGTTAGAGATTCTCATTTTGTTCTGAATCAACAATAGCATTTGAATATATTTCATATCCACCTGCAGTAAGTAGTGATGTTGTAATGCTTTTTAGGTCTTGGTAACTTGTGCTTCACAGTTGTTTTTTTTGTACAGAGATTATCAAGGGCGAGGTAAATAATCTTCCATTTAAATTTTTGAGGTCTTGTGAAGAAAAAATAACTGTTCATTATGAATCCACTTGACAAATTTTCTTTCCTAGAAGCAAAGTTATTTATGAAATGAATGAATAAATAACAAAGACACAGTTTTCTCATTTTATTGTAAGTTTTCATAAGAGATTGTCAAAATTATTATTATTATTATTATTATTATTATTATTATTATTAATATTATTATTCCTTTATATTAATATTTTGTTCAGTATTGATTACAGTCAAACCTGTGTTCAATGGTCACCTTGTGACAATAGCCATTCTAATTTACTATATAAATACCCTGTATTTAATGGTCACCTGTCTTCTGTGGTCAGATGTCAGTGTTTCTTTACCAAACAGTGGTTTCATCCTGCCTTAAATGGTCAATGGTGTATCAGCAGTGACCACTCCATGTATGCAAATTAAACACTTTTATTTGGTAAACAAGGCATTGTTTAGATAAAGGCATATTGTGTAAATTGATGTTTAAGTATTTCATATCTTACTGTACTCCAGTCACTCAGTCAGTCAAACTCAAAAGTATCAGCAGGTAAAATTCGAAAGGAAAGCAGTTTTAGTCATTACAGCAGAGGATCAAAGCTATTCATTTGCTGGATGGTGGGAAAGTAGTTGTTTTCTTGCAGTAAAAATGGAAGTCATCTTTTGTACCAGTGTGGCAGGCATAGATATATTCAGTGTGGCAGGTATAGTTAGATATATTCAGTGTGACAGGTATAGTTAGATATATTTAGTGTGGCAGGTATAGTTAGATATATTCAGTGTGACAGGTATAGTTAGATATATTTAGTGTGGCAGGTATAGTTAGATATATTCAGTGTAACAGGTAGATATGTTCGTCTATTTGCCATTGAATTAAAGTATGTCTGAAGAAAAAAATGTTCATCTTCGAGGAGAGATACGAGTTACATCCCTTTTCAATAGGGTCAGGGGTCATTCAGTATTCATAACATGTCTGTGAACGAAGATGAAGTTTCATTTTTTGGGTCATAAAAAATAGCCATGTACAGCTTCTTTTGATTTTTTTGTTCATCACAGGCATCTCACATAAGTTGACTGGCTTTTCATCTTGGCAAGTTGAACAACTGATATTGTTTTGATAGTGTGAACAGACTAAAGTCAGTTTGTAATTTTAAATCAGTGATGATTTCATTTCTGGGATGGATTAAAGTGAGCAGGATACAGTAATCTTCTCTGGAACTTGAATTTGGAAGAGAACGGTGTATGCCCATAATTATCATTTTGTTGTATGACGCAAGTAAATCAATCTTGATAATGAAATAATAATAATAATTATAATAATAATAATTGTAATAATAATGATATTCAGTACATGGTATTTATCAAAAATCTGCTTTAATAGGTGATCCTATGTATAACAGTCACCTGTTTGCAACAGTTTTACCTTTTCGCATGAGTGACTGGTATTGACAGGTTTGGCTGTATACACCTTATGTGAATTTTGGAATTGTGCATAGAAACAGAATCAATAAATGCTAGACAGGATAATTGTTCTTTCACCTGTATAAGCATAGCCAGACGTAGGCATCACTTCCGACAGTGATGGCAGTGGCATTAACAGTGTTAATATTTGTTTTTCAAGTCACTGGTATTTGCCAATTTTATTAGCTGTCTGGAAGATTGGTCTTGTCTGTTGAGGATTTGAACTTGCCCAAAATGTTGACTATGAAATATGACAGATAAAATATGGAAAAATAAAATATAGGATGTTTTAAGGAAATTGCATGAGATTTATTTGACAACTATATCACTTCTATGTACATTTTATATTTCTTTGCAATTTACTACCGTATGTTGACAGTTAAAGTTATGGAAAAAAATATCTGAATCAGTAGTACATGCAGATAGATATGTTGATGAGGGAAGTGTTAGAATGCAGATATAGTTGATTTTTTTAATTTAAACTATTTTCAAAAGTCATCTTGGAAAATGCATGAAATTGAGCAAACGATAAAGAATATTGAGCAACAAACTTAAGCTTATTTCAAGCTTTCTCATTAACAGTATTTACTTTTATAATATGGCAATTGTGATTAATAAATGCATAGTATTGCAAACACTGAAACTTGCTGATGAGTTATTAAAAAAATGGAATATACAATATAGTGATATTGTCAGACAATAACTAATAAGCATTTACAGCAGAAACATGTTACTTTTTACTGGCAAGTCAACAAATGAGAAAAGATGTATAAAGATGTTGGCATTGGTGGGTGTACAGATAAAGTACTTTTACTTAAGCTTGGGTGGTATATAGTTATAATAACCAGAGTAACATGTTTTCAATCAAAGAGAAATTGCTTTGCAGTTTCTGATTCACCACATGAGTGTCTGTTGCTAGATGACATTTGGTTTCTGAGATGATCAGGATCTGTCTTCTGTGCATAATTAGTGTTATTATTTTCCTCCTTGATAGTAACTGATTGGCACTTTTAATGGATTCATATTTGGGTGTTATATAAAAGAGTACGATGAATTGTTGTTTCAAATTTCCAGAGGTAGAGAATTCCATTCTGCAACAGACCTTGGTAAAAAATGATTTCTGTTTGGATTTGTCATGGCAGAGGGCATTTTGAGGCTTTTCCCTCATGAAGTTGTCAATTACTTGTTGAAAGTGTTATGTACCGAATCACATAATACTGAAGACTGTGATTTTTTTTACACAACTGCCATATATTACAGAACTGTGTGGGCCTGGGGTGGGTGGTGTAAAATGCCTGCTTTTACCGATCACTGCCATCTCACATTTGTCAACATGGGTTCCATATACGGATTCAGCAAATTTAGGTTTGTGAGAAAGCTTGCCAGTAGCTTCTCGTGTCTCTGTGGTTCATACTGGCATTTTCTTGGGTTCTTCCTCCACCAGTTATACAGGCCACCATATATAGCCTATAGTATGCTGAAAAATGGCAACAAGAACAACAGAACCTTGGTCTAGTGGGCACTATCAAAATATTTTCAATTACTTTGTTTTTGGAAAGGAAAGGAAGATATAAAACTGAGTATAACCTTTCAACTCTTATTGTTAAATGCTAGTGGGATTTGGGTCATGGGGTCCATATCTTCACATTTGGAATCACATTATAACAAGATATATATATATATATATATATATATATATATATATATATATATATATATATATATATATATATATATATGCCCTTCATTTAATGATGCTTTATTGATTTAGAAATGGCAGTTCAACTTCCATCAGTGGCTTTCCAAATTTTTCCAAACAGGTGAATCTCAAAATAATGATAAGTTGATGATATTTATAGAATGTTTATATTAATTTTGCTGCCCAAAACAAGTACATTTAATAAAATAATGTTCTTGATTATTTCTCAAAGTTGGTCTCCTATTGAGGATGTATTTCTCCCGGGAAAGCTGTGTGAACAAGATGGATTAATTGCATTTCAGATCCACTCTTTGGAATAAATGCATTTACTAGTCAATGTTGAATCTTGCCCTTCAGACTTACTTTGGAATAAATGTATTTACTAGTCAGTGTTGAATCTTGCCATTCAGACTTACTTTGGAATAAATGCATTTACTAGTCACTGTTGAATCTTGCCATTCAGACTTACTTTGGAATAAATGCATTTACTAGTCAGTGTTGAATTTTGCCCTTCAGACTGACTTTGGAATAAATGCATTTACTGGTCAATGTTGAATCTTGCCCTTCAGACTTACTTTGGAATAAATGCATTTACTAGTCATTGTTGAATTTTGCCCTTCAGACTGACTTTGGAATAAATGCATTTACTGGTCAATGTTGAATTTTGCCCTTCAGACTTACTTTGGAATAAATGCATTTACTAGTCAGTGTTGAATCTTGTCCTTCAGACTTACTTTGGAATAAATGCATTTACTAGTCACTGTTGAATCTTGCCATTCAGACTTACTTTGGAATAAATGCATTTACTAGTCAGTGTTGAATCTTGCCCTTCAGACTTACTTTGGAATAAATGTATTTACTAGTCAGTGTTGAATCTTGCCATTCAGACTTACTTTGGAATAAATGCATTTACTAGTCAGTGTTGAATTTTGCCATTCAAACTTACTTTGGAATAAATGCATTTACTAGTCAGTGTTGAATCTTGCCCTTCAGACTGACTTTGGAATAAATGCATTTACTAGTCAGTGTTGAATCTTGCCCTTCAGACTTACTTTGGAATAAATGTATTTACTAGTCAGTGTTGAATCTTGCCATTCAAACTTACTTTGGAATAAATGCATTTACTAGTCAGTGTTGAATTGTGCCATTCAAACTTACTTTGGAATAAATGCATTTACTAGTCAGTGTTGAATTGTGCCCTTCAGACTTACTTTGTAATAAATGCATTTACTAGTCAGTGTTGAATTGTACCATTCAGACTTACTTTGGAATAAATGCATTTACTAGTCAGTGTTGAAACTTGCCCTTCAGACTTACTTTGGAATAAATGCATTTACTAGTCAGTGTTGAATCTTGCCCTTCAAACTTACTGTGAGAGTGACTAAAGGCTAAGAGAAGAAAAGTAATTCAGATTTCAAATCAATGCTTTTTTGAGAATTTGAGTGACATCTTGTTAGTGATGAAAAATGATACAGTGCCAGTATACCCCAGTGCCTAGATGCAGATGAGACACCAAGTTCCTAGAAACAATTGTCTAAATTGTTTGTGTTTCAGACAAATCTTGTGTAATCTATTTCAACATACTATTAGATATACAAATACTTTGTATGCAACAAAGTCAAATAAATGAACTCCTAAGATTAAGGGAAATACATACATACATACATACATACATACATACATACATACATACATACATACATATATATACACACACACGTTGACTTCATGGTTTACAACATTGATACATTGGACAAATATGATTTTTTTTTACCTTATTAAGAGAAGTTGAGTATAATACTGCTCAATGAATTGTTTTGTCTTAATTATTAAGTATTAAGAAGTAGATATCACATTTCTGGTAGCCATATCAGTACTGATGTCAAGATTTGTGGATTATTCTCCAGTTTTTTTAAGTCAATGACATGGACATGCCAAACATTTCAGAAATTGCAGAATTATTGCAGATTTTTAGTGAAAAGTATGCTTTCTGAATTATATTGACAAAAGTCTGGAGTTAAATTTGTTTTTTAGTGTATTGGGATATAAGAGGGTTTTCTGTTTGGACACAGGTAGGGAGATAAGTTTATAAGCACTGTATCATAGATCTGTTCCTGTATATAGGATAAAGTTTCTTGATGTAATAAACAATGTGTATAACATGAAACCAGTCAGTTAGACTGCAAAATAGGTGAAAATATGAAGAGCAAAGAAGCATGCAAATAATTAATGAGGAAAACTAATATTTATGGTTATTCTTGTGCCCACATGTTGAAGGAATGTAAGGCAATGAATTGGAAGAATTGATACATTTGTCCTCATTGGACCTACAATTGTCTTTATGTTTGTATAGGAGCATAGGAAGGTACAATATTTGTTTATATATAAGTTTGTTGCTTTTGTTGAAGATACTATTCATTTTGATGGCTGATTAGGAAACACTGAGGCTAGGATTCCTGGAAAGCGTATTAATGGGTTGGCATATCTGGGACAGGAAGTAAATTATAATGTGAATCACTGGCAAGAGAGTGTTCAGTAGAACCCTGGTATCATTAATGCTGATGTTGTGTTTTGTATTAGTTAAAATTGGATCACTTAAATATGACTTAAATCTATGAATAAAGGGTTTCATTTTCAGCTGTCTTTCTCTCCCAGCACCCCTCGTTTTATACATGTGAAGTTGCTGTCCCTATTAATGGCCATTCTTCTGTCTTGCTGTGGATTAATGGCACTATGTGTCTACATTGGACTACAAGTGGGCATCACCATATTTGCCTTCATGGCTGCAGAGGTAAAGTTGAGCATATGATACTTTTTATAATTAGGACTAACACATTTTTTTGATTTAATATTTAATTTTAGGTTGTGGTATTAAATTATTTGTCTTTACCTGTTAGTACCTGGTTTCTGCATAGACCAAATTAGCAATGTTTAGAAGCATTTAAACTTGGCTTCACTAGTTTTTGCATGCACATTTATGCATATGATGACAACTCATTAAGCAAATCTACCAATTTCTCATGCACTACAAAGTGCTGTGATGAACAAACTGTGACCTTTCATTGATAGAGTGATCTATAATGCAGACAGAACATTTAATTCAGTTCAGCTGTATATCTCTCTTTATACACAGCAAATTTCATAAATCTGAGAAAGTGATTTGACAAGGCGAAATGACAAGACCTAGATTTCACCAGCATAACTTAAGTCAGGAATTAAGCTCATAGAATCCAGGAATCTGATTGGCTGAAATTCAAGTCTGATTTGAAATTGGTCAATGAGATAGTGTAAGTCTAGACTTAAAACTTGCATTGGTCATAATGAAACCAGACCATCAGTTTTCTTGTTGTGTACTTAGTGAAGAGTTGGTACTGATGATTTTCATAAACATGAGCCGACCATGTAATACCTCGACTCCCATTCATAATCTGACATGTGTCACTAGAGCCAACTCACACATAACTGCAAGGATCCTCATGGTTTTTCAGAAATAACATTTTTTGTAGCATGAGAGAGACTAGGAATGTGAAGATCAAACGAAACTGGAGTATTTATTACTTTTTTCATGACTTCTTATAACCAAGTTATAATGTATAATGACGTTTTGCTTTTAGTTATTCATTTAAACACACAACTTCAGATTCACAATAATTATTATTGGCTTCTTTTAAATTGTCTGTTTTTGTTTTTTTTGATACTAGATAGTTCCTCATGCTTCCTTGAATAAGAATAGTTACTTACAGCTGTTAACTGTTTAATTTGACAATGTCGATTCTTTGAACAGACAGTGTTGTTTAGTGGCTCTTGTAATATTTTTAACTTAATCGATACATTTCGTCTGTTTGAAAGAACTAATTGAACCCTGTTAATATTTTGTATATATTATCTATAAATAATGTGAATCTATTTATTTTCATTGGTATCAGTTTTCATGGTTTTGCAGATAAAATAAAAATTTCAAGAGGACGTTAAGTTCATGGATTGTGGAAGGAGTCCTCTTGTTTCTGCAAAATATTATTGTTTGTGTATCTTTAAATTCATTGTTTTTTAGAATAATGATTTTTTTAAAAATTGTATACCATGAAATATTGTGAATTTAGTTTTTATAGGAATAATATTATCTAGAAATACATTAAAGTTAAACGTATACAAAATTTAAAAAAAATATTTTAATATTTAAAATATTGTTCAGTTTTATGCTGATTAGTGTTTTCATTTCAAGTTCATTTGTTTCACGATGATTTATATTTCAGTGTATGCTGCTCGCCCTAAGGGCTTTCTATGTTGCTGTTAGGTAAGACTACTCAGATCTCACATGCCATGGATTTAAAACATAGATAGCAGTTATTTTTTGTGGGTATTTTATTTCACAATATATGGGTTTAATCAGTAATTCATCAAAATTAAACATGATAAATTTATACCTAGTCAATACAGACCAGCAGATAGCAGTGTCAGATTAAAACATGACAAAAATGTAAGGTTGAAAGTTTGGCACCACGAACATGACCTGTTACAATAAAGATTGTTTATTATAGTCACAGATGAAAACATTTTCAATGAGGTCGTCATATTTGCTGTGATAATAATAATAATAATAATAATAGCACATAATTAATCTCTAGATTTTAACCCTCGAAAAAAAGAAAAAACAGAAGACCAAATACCACTAATTTAAAATGCTGTTTTATGAAGAGATTGATTGTAATGTCTTTCCATGCAGACAAATCTACTGGACTAAACATGAAATTTACAAGGTGTTATCTTATTTGTTAATAATTTGTGTTTTAATTCTTCATATTGGTAAGAGACTTGTACAGTTTTTCATTATTTATTTAGTATTTTAAAATTATAGACCATTGTTTAGGTGACTATGAAGTTAAAACAGTAAACATTGTAACATTGTATTGGTGCAAAGCAGATGCCAATATAATGGCTTTGCTGGTTTACAGTATTCATGAAAAAGATATCTTTGCATGTGTGTGTACTTTGAAACTTTTCAAATTCATGGGGTTCCAATTTTCATGGTTTTCTTGGGTGAGCTTCACGACAAATTTAATGTGACCATGATATATCAACCAAACCATCATTCACTGCCCCACCCCAGTCACTTGCAATGGAAAACATGTCCTGTTTCTTTGTTTTAATACAACAGCTATCTGTAGTAATGAGAATGTGAAACATACATAAGAACATGCATCATGAGGAACATTGAAACTGTTGATTACAATTTATTTTGAATGCAAATTTTCATGAACATAAAAATGTGTGTTACACAGTATATAGTAGTAATGACATCAGATTTACTCACTGGCTGTGTTCTGCTTTATTTTCTAAAGCACATATTAATCCCATATGTATTTATACATTTTGGCATAGACCAATTAGTTGTTAAATGAACAATCTGCAGATTAGTTACACTTTTTCAAAGCCCATTTCACTTGGGTCTCTCAGAAGTGCTAATTTGTCATATGTGCAGATAAGCCTCCTTGCGTGAATTGGTTTTAGGTTATTTTCATGTCTGCTGAGACTTGGTTTGAATGTATATCTTTACTGTGTCCTTCAGTTCATTCAATCAATGAATACTCAATCAATCATGAAGTCGTATTTTAGGACATCTTTGGCACCCGTTATTACAGTATGTGCATTAATAACACCATCATTCACCTGAACTTTATGGATTCAGTTTTGTACCACAAGGCCAAGGTCACCGAGCAACAAGGGGTTCCAATACATCAATGTTGGCAAGCATGTAAGGTGTATAGTTGTTGGTTTTGTTCAAATGCCTAATCCCTAATTGTTGAGAACTTTATACTTTGATATCAGCCTTTATCAACACCTGAGAAGCTAAATACATAAGATTTCATTAGTAGTATTAAATGTGTTAGCTCAAAAATGTGTGGAAAAATTAAGTCAGCATTTTATTTCAGATCTCAGCATTTATGCCAGATGTTGGCAATGAATAACTTAATTATGTGGAAATGAATGTTGGTATACTAATAAAATTATACAGAGATACATGCATAGTTTTTTGTGTAAATGATATGAGATGAGGTACCTGTGAATATGTATATTTTACCCAACACTGAAATTTGATTTCCACGATAAGGTGTTTTACAGTATGTGTATATATTGCCTGTAGGTATGCCATTCACCTGATTGATATGAACCTGGAGGGAATCTGGGAGAACAGATCTATCTATGTTTACTTCACAGAACTTACATTTGAGCTGGCCGTTCTCTCAATTGACTTTGCTCATCATCTACATATGCTGGTGAGTAAAATTAAATTGTGCAGCTGACAGTTTGTCACTTAAAATTAATAGGTGAAGGAAATTGATTGTTGTTTCAGATATTATTTATTTCAAACTTGATTCCTGTGAAGGAGAAAAATGGCTATCCCTTTTTAACACTCTTTTTTAAGCAATGTTTAGTGCTGCTGTATTGACTGAAAAGTCGGCAAAATATCTGTAGTCATCAGACATACTAGGAGTTTCTGTCCTGCCTGCATAAGTTATTGCTAAACAGTTTTCGTTTACTTCTGTAGTTGTGGATGTACCCTCTCACCACTGAAGCCACCAAAGGGCAGCAGAGGTGGCAGCACGGAGCCTATCTCAGATGCTGCTAGAGTTACAAATGCATCAATTGGTACAAGAAATGATGAAGCATTTTTTAAAATTTAAGGCTGTTTCTGCATGTACATTTTGTCAGTCTGTTAATAATATGGACCTTATGAGGAAGTGTCCCTCCCCCATTTGTAGGGACCCCAGTGGGATAAAATCCCTTACATGTCCAAGTATGGCCTTCATGCTGTAAGTGGGGGCATTTTACAGATACTAATGATCCATGTACATGTCCTTTTTTTACTGTACAAAGTCATTCCAGCAGCAGACCAGCCTGTCCACCAGTCAAGTCAGCCATACCATTTGTATAGTGACCGTAGATCCATCACTTTAGTGAGTCATACTTCATACTGGCCAGTAGTGGCATTTTATGTGGTGCCCATTGTGCATGTGCAGTTCTGATTTTGACCATCCAACTGACCACCCAACTGACAGACAGGTTGCCAACCATAGAGCAT
This sequence comes from Sinohyriopsis cumingii, assembly GCA_028554795.2. Classification (NCBI taxonomy): domain Eukaryota; kingdom Metazoa; phylum Mollusca; class Bivalvia; order Unionida; family Unionidae; genus Sinohyriopsis; species Sinohyriopsis cumingii. The sequence continues at coordinate 150,301,370 of CM068838.1, read as the reverse complement.
CCATGCTGATCATCCAGCACCAGCCATCCATGTGGGTGAAACTTGCTCAGCCTTTTCAACCAGTGAGCCACCGTTTATTTATGGCTTATCTATTGGAACACTGAAGTTTTTTTAGTGATGATGGCTATGCCACATGTATGCTGCCACTGATGTTTCAATCAGTTATGGCTGATGTCATGAGGACGATAACTCGCAGATTGATTGTGAGGATATCTCTGATGCCTTTTCTTACTCAGATCTGACAATGAAACAGACTGGTTTTAGTTTTAAGGCAGCTGTAGAGGAAATCTGCCGGGTGCCAGCAGCTTCTGAATGCCCACCACTGCCAAATGTCAGTCAGCCATTCCTATAAAGTCCAGATATTGGTGGATTTAGAGGATGAGGATAGGAACATCTCTCCATCTGTCTATTGCCTTAGTCATCATCTATCAACTTAGATTTGGTGAGGCAAAATATCTGTCTTCATTTGTTGTCACTCAAATGACATCATTCCTTGATGTTCCATGCAACACCTCTTAGGTTATGCTTCTTTTTAGGTGATAGGACTGAGGCAATGAGGAGGCAAGCAGCAAAGAACTGTCTCTCCAACTGGCTATGCATACTTCACAGACTTTCAGACCGAATCCATCTCAACCTCAAAGTAGAGTTGATCTTCGGCAAAGATGCAAAGAGTCAAGAGATCGAATACTGTCCAGCCTCCAAACAACCACCATTGACTCACCACCCCAGTTGACCACAGACAGTCTGCTATTTGTTGACAGACTCCTTTTTTTATCAGTGTTGGATTGACCTTTTTTCCTAAAACAAAGCCGAAATTATACAGTAAGATAAGTGGACAGTAGAGATCATTTAGAAAATGAATTCTCCTGGTTTTATTGCAGGTTCTTTCTTGTGTCAAAGGCCAATGGAAAACTCAGGCCAGATCATCAGGCTGAGTCATCTCAACAAATACATTGCAGTACTGAAGTTTGAGATGGAAATAGCTAACTCAGTCAAACTTTCCATAAAAAAGAACAGATTTGCAATCAGTCTAGATTTAACCAATACACATTTTGAGATTGCTTTTTATCTAGCTTCACACAATTTCCATTTGTTTGCCTACCAAGGAATTAAAAGTTTTCATGCCCTTTGATTTCAGCATAAGCTCTTGGGGCTTTACAAAAGTTATAGTGGTTAGAATGTCCACCCCAGATGCAGAAGGTCATGGGTTCAAACCCTGGCTGAGTCAAACCAAAGACTTCTAAAATTGGTACCAACAGCTGCCTCGCTAGGTGCTCAGCATTAAGAGGTTAGTGTTAGGACTGGTCGGCCTGGTGTCAGGATAATGTGACTGGGTGGGACATCATGCTACATGTCTGCGGCATGATGCCCCAGTGCTAGACATCACTTTAAACTGCCACACTGCAGACATTGTAGCGATATGACTGTAAAATTGTTAAAGCTACGTTAAAAATCTTAATCACACACACACACACACACATACATACACAATATAAACTACACCACCAACCTGTACTGGTTGACTCCATCAACTGCGACACTGGTGTATCTAGATGATATCCATCAAATATACATACTAGGTTCTATTTTGGTGATGGGCATGAACAATCTTGTCTCTTCTCACCCACTTAGTTTTTGTGGTAAGCTGGGAAAAGTTGGATCTCAAATCTTCCCAGCATTTGTCCATTTGGTCATGGAGTTAATTATTTCAGTGTCTGTCTTCTTGTAAGCAATTTATGGATTATCAAGTTGGTAGAGTCAGTTTCCAACAAGGAATGAATTATGACAAGAGAGTGTTTGCTTGCATAATGTGGCAGCAGATCTGATCAAGCTGACACACACACACACTTTATCGCCATTACTTATGCTGCTAGTTTGAAAACTGTCTTGTGCATATAGAAATTACATTTTATATTGACCCATCTGTAAGAAAAAGGAGTGGATAATGTTTCATGAGGTTTCTGTTTTTAAATATACTTTTTAATTCAGAGTTTTAATTCAAGGTAAAGAGCCAATTTCAAGTATAAGATTTAAATCTGAAGAAGAAAGCCTCATACATGATTTTTTTCTGTTTTAATCCACTTTTCTCCTGGCTTGAATGAGATTTTTATTGATATAGTCCATTTTTTTTATCATCTCCGATTCATTTTTTATAAAAAAGGTCTGTCTGCTCCCATTCTGCAGCAACCCTTGTAAATTATTCGTTCCATATATTAGTTATCACATGACTCTCGTAAAGAGTATTCTGATTGGTCAAAGGTTTAAATTCATCAAGTGAATCTTCTTGTAATGGAAACTGATGGCAATGGAAAGAAGAAGCATACTTGCAAAATATGGCATCCCAAGTTGTTGAGAGAGACCATGACATGAAAAGTATAGATAAAGGTTTAAAAAAACGTGTGGATATGAGAATGGCTGGAGGAAAAAGTTGACAGAAATTTAGTTGGTCAGTTTATAAGATAACTGAACGCTAGAGGACTGGCATTTTGTGGCCTCTGCTCTATGGTAATCGCGGTTGGAAGAGTTTGGAGCAGCACCTACAAAAGGAGCTGCATACAGAAAAATTGAAGCTCAGAAGGCATCTGGAAAAAGTGCAGTTAATTACTATAAGAAGAAAGATTTCTTGCATGAACAGATGTAGCTCCTCTGTCAGAATATGCGCACTGCATGTCTCCAATACAAGCACCAGCTTGAAAGGAAAATGGCTCTCATTGAGAAGGAAAAGAAACGATTGTACATTGAACCAAAAAAGTCAGTGGTGACAAAAAGGAAGGCTAAAGAAATTTTTGCCAAAGCCGCAAAAGAGCTCTACTGGCATATCAACAGGTTGTGTCCATTGGAGAAGAAAGCAAGTGAATGTATGGGATTATTTGTATATATTTGATATACTTTGGTGTTTGTTTTAAGATTTGTTATGAAAAGAGAGAAGTATAATATATTTGCTACAAAAAGTGAGAAATTATTGTGACTTAATTATGATGTGAACACTGACATGATCATGAAATAACTTCAGCAACAATAGTATTGGAGAACAAATTCATGTGACTATAAATATTGTGAAATTATTGAAGTCAAGTTGAACATTTTTGGTAAGTTTATTAGTTTTTCAAATGATTATTTTGGTTTATTTTATGATGATAAGTTGCACCAGGAGCAGTTTTTTTTTAAGAGTGTGAAATGCATTTTTGGCTACGGGCCTTCGGCCCCCTGGATGCCGAATCAGGGGCACTGCCCTTCGAGACTGCATTGGGTGAGGACCCCCAAACCCTCCTTAAAAATATTTCATCTTTTTTTATGGAAGACAAAATCATGTCTGAAAGCCTGAACATTGTGTAAATGCTAATTAAGTTAGCATGTAACAGTGTTCAGATATGACCATGGTAAAGAATGGACCATCATTTTTGAAAACACCTGCTATCAGAATCAAGCTCTATAATCATCAGCCATTATACATTTTCATACTCATCAGAGAATGGATAATCCAAATCATTAAAAGATTCTAATGGCAAACTTAATCCATGTGTGATTATCTCCTTTTGATTTACATCAGTACTCCATTTTGGAATGCACGAAAGTCTCAAAAACCTGCACTTTTCAACTCCATAAAGAACCTGTGCTGAACAAAATAAGATGTATTTCAATTCCAGATGTTACTTTATTAATGAATAAAGTGAACTATAAATGGAACGATTTCTGTTGAAATCATGCACAATGAAAAATTTGTCATGTGCATAAAAAGATGTGTATAATAAAGGAAATGCACTTGTGCACATTGTTGGCCAAAATTTAATTTTTGGTGTGAAGTCAAAATTTTATAAGGGGTAATGAAAGGGCAGATAAAGCAACGAAAGTAGCACAGCAGTCTCCCATGTCTGAACGGGATTCTATATACTGACTTCAAATATTGTGTAAATCAGCATCAAATATCCACAAATAAAATTAAGAACATCAACTGGACTATTGGAAAATGTCACCCCTCTTATAGAACAAATCACAGAGATGAGTGGGTACTGTGTCAGTTGGGTGCACCGAACTAATGCATACCTCCCAAAGGAAGAACCATGACCAGAGTGCATACCATGTCAGTGTCTACTGACAGTGGATCACATTCTTTTCAAGTGTGATGACTTACAAACTGCGAAATGTGAAATGCATGAAGAAACTTTTATGGGAAATATGGTTTCTATAAAACAAATTCGACATTTTTTAAGGCTGTTGTGTTAGCATTTTTTATTTATTTATATAAATTTTACATAACTTTTATACTTTATCTTTTACTTCATGTTTTCATTCATCTACATGGGGTTTTCTTCCTAAATTTTAGTACAATCCATTTTCACATTTTTATAAGCATTACCATCAGTCGGCACCATACAGCCTCTGAGGTGCCGTAAAACACTACTTCATCCAACCATCCATTGAACCTGGCTAACTCAGATATGTTTTTGCACAAGAATCAAAGGGGGATGAAGTAATGGCATCTCTTCAGTCCAAATTTTGCACCATGGCCAAACGTACAGAACTGCTTAGTGCTACCTTAAGGTGAAAGCTACATTGTAATAATTATGTTTAATGATGAGATATGTAATTTCATAAAGCACATGATGTTTCAATTTAGGAATTTTACAAATTGCACAGTTCAGGTTGGAAATAATCTGGCAGAATCCTTTAGGATGAAAGTGGCAGAGTAATTCCCTGAGGCAGAAAGGAATACATTGACCATAATTAGGATATTTTATAGAACTTGAAACTAAATCAAGATGCTAATGTGTGTCCTTTTGGCTCCAGAACAGTTTATACACCTGCCATAAGATTATGATGTTATCCGTTTTCTAGTCTGGTATGAATTTTCATTTTTGCACAAGAACCCAAATTCTCCACCATCTGCAGTTACCTAACTTTCTGCTTAACTTGCAAGGGTAAGGTAGAAGCTTGTTAATTTTGGGTCAGAAGGTCAAAGGTCATGGACACTGAAAGAAGAAAAATGTTTTCCACAAATACCATTAACACTCCAGCACTGACTTGGACCAAACTGGCTTGCACTTGGGTTAAGGCAGAAACCTTTCAATTTTGGGGTCAAAAGGTCAGAAGTTATGGTCTCTTTGAGAGTAGAAAAATAGTTTCTTTACATTTAGTAAGAAAGAAGTCTCTTGATTGGGGAAAAAAGGTCAAAGGTCAAGGTAACTTTGGAAGAAAAAAAATGAATTTTGCATGATAACTTTAATTTGTGACCCATGCTTTGACCAAAGTTTGTGGAGGGGTTACACTTGGGATTAAATCCAGGTATATGATTTCACGGTCAGTCAGTCAAAGTGATTCTGACTCACAGAAAAATGTTTTGCACAATAGCCTTTGTGCAGAGTAAATTCCTGGACAAAACTTTGTTGGAAATGTTTGCATATTGAGCAGGAAAGAAACCTATAAATTTGTGTGTCTAAAGGTGAACAGTCAAGGTCATGGTAGGTCTGACGAGAAAATAATCTTAACAGTAAGTTTAGTTTTCTATTGTCTAGAGACTTCTTGTTGAGTAATTTTCTAGAGTCAACTATGCCCGATTAGGACTGGTTTTGTGGACTGTTATGCACACTGTGGGTATATAATGTAGTATTCACTGTATTTTTGTGTCCATTAAGTCTCACCCTGTTAAGAGTATGCTTAGAATATCAATTACTTACCTTTCACATTGTACCACTCTTGCGAATGGAGTTTATTTATGGATAGTGTCCATTTTAGTAGTTCTTTATCCAATTTACACTGTATTTTAAGTATAAAAGCATCTTATAGTTCCAGTTAGTATTCATAACCTTTGGGAAAGTCCCTAGCCGAGGACCCAAGGGCTTATGGGGTTGAACTTTTTATATGTGGATGTCTTGGGGGGGGGCATACCTTGTTTTTTCTTAAAACACATTTCGTGATAGCACTTTATTTGAAAATATCACAAAATGACAGAACTGTATTTTTAGTATTCTTTATCTGATGAATGTATCCATGTTTCTTTTTCAGCTCTGGGGAAATATTTTTTTGAGCATGGCTAGTCTTGTGATTTGCATGCAGCTTCGTTACCTGTTTTATGAGTTCCAGCGTCGCATCAAGCGGCACAAAAATTACAGAAGAGTTGTCAAAAACATGGAAGCAAGGTAAGTGAAACTTCCCTTTTGCACAAGAAAAATGGGTTAGACATATAAAAGAAAGATATGGGAATCAAATATTAAGTATGTAATCATAGTATAAGATTATTTTATTCCTAACTTAAACCAATAGGTGCATTTTTGTGCCTTTTGCCATTTAGATAATTCTGCTGTGAGATGTTAAATTCAATTTTTAATAGTTTTAAGCCTGTGTTTAACATATTACAAACTTGAAGTCTGCATCAAGGCATTAACCCCATGCCCTTTTCATGCAGTTAATCACCCACCCACTTCATCATGATATATATTGATAAATATATGTGCACATTTGTGTCTGCCACACTTTTTAGGCAAATGAAAATTCTAAAACTGTTGTGTTCATTAATATACCACTCCCCATCATATCCCAAAGTTTGAAGTCTCTATTGAAATGGTGTAAGAATTGCATGTTATTGCACAACCTTCTGAAATCACTACACAGGGAGTGTGCGAGGTCTGGGCTAGACATCCCTCTCGCCAAAGGAAAGTGAAGCATCTCTCATAGCCTCTCCTTTCCAGGTGTAGTGATCGTCACAGAACCACTGTCTGGCTGTGCTGGATAGGAGGTTCTTTGCATATGGCCTCTCCTAAACTATTGTGTTCACAGCAGCACCTGTATGCGGGGCCCCCTGTTTTCACAGAGCCTGTTAAGTGGTGCAACTGAGTGCCCTGCGGTATAACTGGGTTGGCAGACTGGGCTTGTTAGTCTTGGCAGGCAGCCAGTCTAAGAGAAAGAAAACTTTGACTCCAAACCTGGGCAGATGGAGCTCATTAGAAAACACTGATACCAAACCCACCAAGTCCCAGCCATTGGATGATGGTTCTGCTGCCTTGTGGATTTCTTCAGAGAAGGAAAGGCTCTGGGAGTAAACCCAGACAGATGTGTGTACTTGGAATCTCAGCGCTGCTTCAGAGCAGGCAGGTTGACAACAGACATGATCTTCTCCCTCCAACAACTCCAAGAGAAGAGCAGAGAGCAAGGTCAGCCACCATGCATCTTGTTCATTGACCTCACTAAGGCCTTTGACCTGGTCAGCTGGAAGGGCCTATTTGAACTTCTCAGAAAGATTGGCTGCCCCCCAAAAACTCCGCAGCATGATAATCACTTTCCATGCTGATATGAAGGGAACAGTCCTGTACGATGGATCCTTCTCAGACTCCTTCCCCATCAACAGCTGCATGAAGCAGGGCTGCGTGCTGGTGCCAACCCTTTTCTGGATCTTCTTCTCCCTGCTCCTTTCCTATGCCTTCGACTCGTCCACTGATGGCATATATCTGCACACCAGGTCCGACGGAAGGCTGTTCAGCCTGGCACGACTGTGCTCGAAGATTAAAGTGAGGTTGGTGCTCATCAGGGAGATGCTCTTTGCAGATGATGCAGCTTTTGTGACCCACACCGTGGATGCCCTTCAGAGACTGGGAGACTGTTTCGCTGATGCCTGCAAACAGTTCAGGCTCTCTGTCAATCTGAGCAGGACAAATGTCAGTGTACAAGATGCCACCACTGCCCCATCCATCAAAATCGATGGTGTCAACCTGGAAGGAGTCGACAGCTTTACTTACCTGGGGTTACCATCAGCAACACTTTCTCGCTCGATTTGGAGCTGGACAGAAGGCATTGAAAGGCAATCATCATCATGGCGTGACTAACGAAGAGGGTGTGGGAAAACAACACACTGACAGAGCACACCAAGATCCAGATCTACCAGGCTTGGATTCTCAGCACCCTACTGTATGGAAGTGAGACCTAGAGCACCTATTTGAGGCAAGAGTGTTGGCTCAACTCCTTCCATATACGCTGCCTAAAACACATCCTGAAAATCAGCTTGCCCACAGCGAGATCCTGCAGTATGCAAGTATCCCCGGCATGTACTCCCTGCTGAGCAAATGGTGCCTTCGATGGCTGGGACACATCCAACACATGGAGGATGGGAGGCTGCCAAAGGACATCCTATATGGACAGCTGGCCATTGGCACCAGAAGAATCAGTTGCCCCTCATAGGATGTGTGCAGGCCGATGACCAAGGAACCTTGAGACAGACAGTCCATAAGGGCATAGCAGTTGCTGATGTGAGGAGAGGCCAGCTGGCAGCAGAGATATGTGAGAGAAAGAAGAGCATGACAACAACCACAGCAACTCAGACGTTGCCAAAACACCAGAGACAGATGATACTCTAAGGGGCTATTTGCATGGTCTCTCAAGGCAGAGTCGCCAATGATGATGACAAAAATATTCCCACACAGTGCATGATTCTACACAACTCCTGAAATCACTACACTACACTATATAATGTATTCCCAGGCAGTGCATGATATTACACGATTCCTGAAATCACTTATTACATGTCCACAAAATTATTTCTGTACAGTGCATGATATTACACACATCCATAAATCACTACACATTTCTTGTATATGTAAAAGTAATCTTATACAGTGCATGATATTAGAGATATTCTGAAATTACGGCACATTTCATATTACATAAATACAACAGTATTCCCACACTGTGCATGATATTACACAATTCCTGGAATCACTAGACATTTCTTATTACATGTATACAAAAGTATTTCCACGCAGTGCATGATATTACACAGTTCCTGAAATCACTACACATTTCATGACACATACAAAAGTATCCCCACACAGACATAGAAACTGCACCTCTAAGGGATGGATCAGAATTCTGAACCTGTAGTGCAGTCATGAAACTAATATCTTCAATGTTTTGCAGGTTTCCAATGGCAACTCAAGAAGAGATTAAGAAGAATAGTGATGACTGTGCCATCTGTTGGGAGAAAATGGAATCTGCTAGGAAGCTACCATGTGGGCATTTATTTCACAAGTAAGGGCTTTTTTTTAGTGAAGTGTCATAATAATTCCAACGAACCACTTTAAAGGCATATTGGTCATTATCTTTCATCATTCATCTGGTGTCATTTTTTTTTAATCTGACTGTCTTATTTAACTTAGTGCTTTCATTAGATTGTGGTTTGGAAGGTCAATTTCATAGTTACAGAGGGAGCTAGACACACAAGTTCATATAGTAAATATTATTGTTGTTATTGTTCCAGTTGTTATTATTTTTGGCAACTTTTATAATGTTTTATAATTAATATCACATTAAGTTAGCAAATACTTATTTTACTTTGCCGTGCTATTAATTTAATGAAAGCCTTTTGTTTTCATTGATCAGGAGCCTCACAATCATGCTGTAAAAGGGTTATGTTCATTTGGCATACTGATTACTGTAAAATGCTAACTTTCCAAAGTTTTCCAAATCATATTAATGGACAACCCTTGATCAGGAACCTGGGTTGCAGTTGGGAACTGAGAAAGGGTAAGCAAGATGGCAACAAAACAAGGTTTGTGGGTTAATTGTGGTTGAGAACTGGGAAATGGTCAACATGGCAGCAAAACAAGGTTCGTATGTTAATTGTGGTTGGGAACCAGGAAGGGGTCAAGATGATTGCAGCAAAACAAGGTCTGTGTGTTCATTATGTTTTTGTTGATGCAGATAAGTAGACTTACTCAAGGTGTGCTAGTTTTGCATTTTTCTCTTGGACAAGTCATATGTCACTGGTACAAAGACTGTTTGTATCATATGTGACCTGGCACTCATGTTTGTAATTCTGCATTTACTATCTAATGGATAAAATGTGAATCAGAACTGGTTCCAAGCCACAGTACAGTTTTAGAAGGTTAAGTGCTTTAATTATGGCGGTTTTTCTTTAAATGCAAGTAAGTATTATTAGGTAATGATACTGCTAAAATTGGATTCCAAGTTTGTGCAGAAAGCTTAAATAAAGATCATGCTTAGATGATTAATATTTCAAGTACATGAATCCTTTTCATTGGTCTCCATTTTTTTAAGTTTGACATTTTTCTATTTTCGATTTTATTTCTAACATTTTTTGTCATTGTTGTTGTTGGGTTTAATGCCATTTTTCAGCACAAGATAGGCTACACATGGCAGCCAGTATAACTGGAGGTGGAAGAACCACTGACCCACGAGAAGCTACTGGCTAGCTTTCTCACAATACAGCGGTCCATTCTGGGGCAGCTTCACACACATTGCAGGCTGTGTGGAAATGATTTAAATATTGGCCATGGTGGTAAAACAAAGAAACCTTGAATTACCTCGTTTTACAAACTCCAGTACTAAGGTAACATCTTTTTTTGTAGCAGAACTAAATTATGGACACAAATTTTATAAATGCAGAGGCATTATTTACCGAGTTCTTAATAGAACACGGACTACACTAGCAGTAGAAGACTACATTGGTCCTTTGTTCAAACAGATATTTCCTGATTCCAAAATTGCAGAAAATATGCATGTGCAAGAACAAAATCATCTAATCTTGTTGGGCGTTTAGCAGAAGATACTTTACTTAAAACTGCAGAAGCTATGAAAATGGGGCCGTTTAGTATTGCAACAGACAAGATCAGTGATTATGATGGCAAAAAGTTGTAGCCAGTATGTGTAAGAGACTTTGACAACAAAAAGGGCATAGTCCTAGTGCTCTTCTTTCATTACCAGAATTCACAGTAGATTACACTGGAGAAAACATTTTTTGTGCTTGATGATGCTTTGAATAAACATAAATTGGCAGATCTGTATGGGGTTTTCAGCAGATAATATGTCAGTGATGACTGGAATTCCTAAAGGAGTTGCATTCTGTATATTGAAAAATGTCTCCATCATTGTACATATCAAGTTGTCCTTGTCATATGATGCACCCTGTTGCAGGAAAGGCTGCCAATATATTAGGAGAACTCCTGAAGTATTAAGTTGGCATTCTACCTGACAATGTACTTAATGCGGACAGAGTTGATGTGCAGTGGCACCTTATTTCCCAACTAAAAGACCCAGTAACTGGAAGATATATATATTTCCTCTTCTCTGTGTGGTTATGAAAGGAATATTGGTTCTTTAACTTTCTAATGCTGACTATGAGAGATTGTTCAGTATTGTTAACAAAAATATAACTGAATTCAGATCCAGGCTCTGTAACCCAGCACTTGGTGCTCTACTGGTGTGCAAAACATTCATAGTCACAGCTGGTACAAAATGTTTTGAAATGCAATATGAGAGACTTGCTTTTTAAAGCTCAGAGTGCTATAAATGAAAATTTGAAACAGTAAGTGATGTTGTACAGATGTTCATTGAATTTTATCATGTTATATGTGGATTACTCTTTTTTCTGTTTGGATTACTCTTTTGTTCACTTGGATTATATTTTTTCCTCACCAGGGGCTGGCATGTATGTGTACAGACCAATGAGTATTTGTTTCTGTTGTTTTTTTGGTACCTTTAATAATTTCCAAATCTTTCTTTTCCTTCAAAGACTGTTAATTAAATTGAGAATCATCACTTACATAATGACCAATTGGCAACACCCATTAATTTATAAATCTTAATATGTGTATATGACATTATGAGAAGGCCAAGAGAAATTTGCACACAGAACTAGGGGAACAACTAAAATAGGAACTTATATTTCCTGGTTTCATAAAATGTATTCTGAATAAAAACCACTGCAGTATGACCACCTTGCAATCAACCATAGTTTATCTGCTTCAAATATATCCAAAAGTACATATTTCTAAAGAATATTATGCAGTTAATGATTCTAGTACTTAATTTTCTGATTGCATTTCATCCAAGTTTCCAATGGCAGCAGAGATGATTGCATGAATATTTTGACCCTATTGCAGGAAATATTATCACATAAACATTTTGAACTATTTGCAGGAAATATGATCACATAAACATTTTGACCTAATTGCTTGAAATATGATCACATAAACATTTTGAACTAATTGCAGGAAACATGATCACATGAACATTTTGACCCAGACTTAGAACCCTCTATACCCAGATCCATTGCCAGTGATTTGGCACATTTGCTGGACAGAGGTTGTATTTTAAATTAGTGTCAGATTTTGTGTAGACAATATCAATAATAATTACATAAAATATCAACATGCAGAAACATGAAGAGCAACTGCAAGTTTTAATTATGCATCTTTTCGTCAAAATATTTGCCTGAAAATCTGTATTCTGTATTTTGATTGATTAACATGAGCAAAAATTGTGACAGAAGAAATAAATTGAAGTAAAACACAGTAAACATTATGTTTTGTCACTGTCATGTTCACCCTTGCCCACTTCCTGATTGCACCCTGGTTCCTGATCACAGGTGGATTAGGGTAAGGAATTTAAATGTAAAATTGAACTTGCATCTAATTAATCTATAATATTTCATTGTTTGTTAATGAAACTAATTTTTTTCTTTTGAGAAAAAAAACATAATGACATAAAGTTATTAGAGTCATTTCAGTGAATTTGGCAGAGCCCTAATGTAATCATTTTGAATTGTCTTTCCATCTGTCTGTCAGCAATTTCATTTCTACTGGATTACTTTAGGGGGAATAGTTGGCTTTATATTGACAAGACCTTGGAAGAATTAAATTTACATCATTCCATATCCTCGTTTAGAGGAGATATGACAGAGAATTGGCTGTTTTCCAAACCTTTGCTTCCGCAGCTTAACCAAAGAGTGTTAGATTTCAATCTAATTTGGCATAAGCACTAGACTAGATTGATGAGATGTTGAATTAGTTTGATTTCCATGAATCCACAATATCATGTGCAGGAGTCAGACAGTTATGCCCTTGATTACCTATCCTGTTGTCTTTGGTTTTCCCAGCTTGACTTTACATTGTTGGATTTTAACCAGATTTAGCATGCATCTTGGTATTGATGACACCTTGGATGTCAAAGTTTGTTTATGTCATTTTACATCATTTACAGGATATATGCCCCCATTTGCCCTTCCTGTTGACTTTAGTCTCTGCAGCTTAACCTTACAAACAGTTGATGGGTTTCAATCAAATTTGGCATGCAGTTTTATGTTGATGGCACCTTGGTTCAGTACAATTTCCAGCTTTCCACAATATCATGTAGAAGAGTTACAGCTTCTGGTTGTCTGTCCTCCTGACTGGTTTCCATTGAATTTACTTTACCAAAAATTGTTGGATTTCAACCAGATTTGGCTTGTAGCTTTATATTGATGGGTCATGAAGGAATTTTATAAGCTGCATTTTACATTATCATTTAGATGAGTTATGGCCCCTGACTGACTCTCCTCATAATTTTCACTGCCACAGGATAACTATCTTAGGGATTTATTCAACCAAATTTGGCCTGCACATTTGTATTGATAGAACCTTGAATGAGATGGATTTCCAGTATTCCACATCATTATTAGAGAAATTATGGCCCACAAATTCCTCATTATTCTTTTGTTAAGTTTCCCTGTTTAAGGCCCTGTCAATTTTTTTTTGTGAGTTGATGTTTTTCCTTTTTCTGAATGTAAATTTAATTGATTTGAATTGTTGATTGATTTATTCATTGATTTTCAGCTCTTGTCTGAGATCGTGGTTAGAACAGGATACCTCCTGCCCTACATGCCGCACCACGCTAAGTGACCGCCCAGCAGAAGACTCTGCTAGAAATGTGCCAGATGGGCGTGGTGGTGATGCAGATGTAAATTTGCAGCAACAAAATAATCCCAATGCACAAACCACAAATCACTTCTTTCATTTTGATGGTATGGCTTCAATCATCCAGACATGAATAACAACCTTTGGTTTCCAACCTTCAACTTCCCTTTTGTTTTTATTATGCAGACTTCTGTGCTTTCTACATCTTTCATTCTACTGGTCAAAGAGCAGCCTATGAAAAGATTGTCTGTCATCCATCCATTAGCACAAGGCTGTAATTGCTGCTCCTCCTAAACTCCATGGAAGATTGCCATGAAACTTTATGCACATATCAGATCAGCCAACCCTTTTACTGAAATTACCTATAAAATTAACCGATAGTAAATACTATGGAAATATGATAACTGTAGTAAATTTTTCATTGACATGTCCATGGCTTGTTTTGAGCATGGTTCCAGGCTAACTATATCTGAGACCCTTTAACTTACCGATGTTAATGTAGACTGCCTGCATAAGCTAGCTTTGCAGTCTAGAAATCTGATCAAACAAACAAAAGTACATTGAAAGTGAAGGGAACATGACCCAAAAAAGTTATGTCATCCAATTAAGAATAAGTTATCTTTTCATATGCACCAGTATAGAATGACTGGAAATTCAGATTTGAATAAAATATAATTATGATGTTTTCTTTGCAGCATTTAATACATTTACAAACAAAAATAGTCGATAGATTTAGCAATATCATATATTAAGACCACACATGTACACACACATGTGTACACACATAATCACAAACAGACAGACATAAAATATAAAAGAAATACACTATGTTTCTGTTTTAAAAATCCATTAAATAGTTGGAATATAGTGTTAATTAGATGTAGTCCGTGCAGCTCTCAGTAGTTCCTTGGGGGTTTGAAGGTAAAGCGAAGTGTCAGTTGTGTTTCCATTAGAGACTGGTTGGAACTGTTCAAACTTCCTTTGCTGGATTCTCAGAGTAAATTACCCCCCCCCCCTGCACCAAATGATTGAAAATCAAGTTTTCGAAACATATCTCTGCCAGGCTTTTTAAAGTAAAACATTGGGTTTTTAGCATGACATGCAGGTATGATGTTTTCAAACTCGACAATAGGGAGTACAACATGTTTTGTAACACCTTTCTGAAAATTGGTGTAATTTGTTGAACAATATACTGCCTTATCAAAAACTTCAAGGTTCTTAGGATTGGCAGGTCTGACACATTCACCTGGTCTAGTTGGTCATAATGAAAATTTTGCTGCTTTGACATATCATAGTGGCCATTTTGAAAATCTTATCGCTATGCCTTTAGAAAGGAGGGTCATTAAGAAATTTGGTTTTCAGTAAAAGGTTTTTTATAATGTCTTGTTTGGCAAATGAAAAAGTCCAGTCTAACTTATAGTATGGCTGACAGACTAATCATGATGTCTTGATGGTACTGAATGAAAATGGTGCTGATGTGACATCCACTATGGTCACCAAGCTAGCCGTCTTAAAACATGCTGTTACTACACCTATAATTGGAGTCAATCTTACATTGAACATGACACCATTGTGGCCATCTTGAAATTTCTTTTTACTGCTCAAGAATATCTTAGATGGTTTCAGCACACATCAGTTAAAATGAAAAACATGTTCATATCTTGGATTATTGGAAATTATTTTTGGCCAGTAAAGCAGCAGTCCTTCTAAGGGGCTCATTTGAAAAAAAGGTTGCAATTTATTCTTTTGTGAAAACCAGGCTAAAAATGGAAATGCCAGTTCTTGCACAGATTTTCTATTTCTGTTTTGCTCCTTTTGATTTCAAGGCAAGACAGTTGTGGAATAAAGATGCTGTGTGCTACATCAGTGTCTGACATCTGACTGTCCGACTGTGTAAATTTTTCCTTGGGAAGGCACTTAGCTTCAATTTTCTCAGCAAGATATAGCAAATAATATGTTAAAATAACACCAAGAAACAATCAGTGACAAATTATATATATATATATATATATATATATATATATATATATAGATAGATAGATATAGATAGTAGAAGTAACTTTGACAACATTGCAAAGTTGAGATACATTGGAGATAAAGCAAGTTAAAATACATTTTCATGTTCTGCTAACACATGGTGTACAGTCCAATGTGTTTTATCATAGTATTTTAATCTGAAATATTTTGCAGGTTCTCGATACATAAGCTGGTTCCCTAGCTTTTCTGTGGAGGTGACCCATACACAATTGCTTCCCAGGACAAGACAATCAGTCCAACAAACTTCACAACTAGATAACATGGTCAGTAAAGAAAAAGGTTTCTGTCTTGTCTGCATTAGCATATTTTGACATGTATGTGTCACTTTCTACCCACAGTGGTGGTTACATTGTAGTGTCATTAATATTTTGTGCTGAAGTTTTTTTTTATAACAATCCCTCATGATGCATTTAGCAAGTGAAATATTATTTTTTTAGGTCAAATACATTATCTGATTACATTAGCAACATGAAATTACTCAATTCTATTTCCAAATCTAGCCCTCCCAGAAAAACTATAAAATCATCTTTTTGTCTACAGATTATATAGGCAAAGGGAAGTAACTCTTACAGCTGAACTCTTGTTTTCTGGAAGTTACCAATTTAAACTTTTGCTTACAACTGTTAACATTGCTGCCAAAGAATCCATTGCAGTTTACATTTAAGTTTAGCCATGCATCATTTAGTTTCATTGGCATATTAAGTCAAAATGTGTTTACAAAATTATTTACTGGTAATTATTGTTCATGTGATATTGACCAGTAAGATTCAATTTGTTCACAAGTGTATTGTACTGCACTGTTAAATTTCACTCTTCTTAGGTTTTCTCAGTAACTTGAGTTGCCGAAAAGGACAGTTTGTATATTTTGTTGTATGCACTTGATTTTTTCTTTTTCTCTTTTTCATTAAAGAGATGCCAATTAAGTGCAAGAAGTGCAGACACTTTAAAATCATTGAGGACAACAATGAAATGTGCCTATCCTGCACAAAATCATCTTAACAGCAGTTTAGCTTGTGTTTATTAAGACAGAAGATGTTTGGTTCAGAGCCCTGAAAAGGCAATTGAAGAACCTTGAGAAAAGAGCATGCTCTAATCTCCTGAACAAAAACTATTAAGCATTCATCTAAATTTAGAGTTGTTGACAAGTTTTATAGGGACATCATGAAGAGATAATATTGGTCACAGCAAGGATCTTTATGACTTCTTGTCCAGTTTTGACGTATCAAGGCCATGCTGGTTCACTGTGTTCCCAAAGTGGAACCTCTCAGGTTTTGATGTGGTTCGATTTATCTAAGCTCGAAGCTCAAGCCCCAGTTTACCACTTTGCTGAAAAAATTAACACAAATTTTGCTTTCAGATAGCACTAGCATTGTGAGTTGGCTACATGCACTGCCCATGGATCCAAATTACCTGATACTCCATTCTGATGACTTAGTGTTACTAATGATGGTGCCCTGTTTTTTTTTCAAAAATGGGTTACTGTCTATAGGCAGGCAACAAATAACTATAACCTATCTAGCCTCAATTGATTCATCAGGTGAGGCAAAGCTGCAGGAACTGGTATGCCCCAAAGGGCTTATTAGATCAGTGTACTCTGATTTCTCAGGATCAGGTACAACTTGTGAAGATTCTGGCTCATGACATGTAGACACTTTCCACTGGCCTGGCCTTTGAACATAATGTCTTGAACCAATACATAGTTGAGTCATTTGTCTGATATGCCCAGTTTACTTTCTCCAGCTTCTGTTTGCATGACCTGGCCTAATAAGGAGAGAACTGAATCCTTATTTGGTCATTGGTAGCAGCCCAGACATTTACCATGCCCTATTCAAGGTAGCACAACCTCAGCCCCAGGCATGACCTGTAACTTTCACCGTATTCATTTAAATGTAAGGCAGTAGCCAGGTGCGTGATCCCACATGGATCATTCTTGCACAAGTTCAAATGCACAATTGTTAGTTGTGCTAACCTCACATTAGATATTCATCATTTCATTAGAGCAATCATCATGCTCCTACTGGGGGATACGGATAGATTTGGATGTTAAAACATCTTGTATTTCTGATTCTTCTAATGTTAATTTGATCTGGTAATTTTTGTAAATTATATTTCAGAAAATACTTGTCTAATCACATTACAATAAGTTTTTCTGACATTTTCTGCAAATTTAAGCATCCTGTTACAGGTCTTGCTCAGAGTTAAACTGGTTACATCTGGGATACAGTTATAGCCGTTTCACAAAAAAAGGGGAATTAATCTGTAAGAGTTAATTCCCTTTGTGTGTGTGTGTGCGTGTGTATATATAGGTATATGTATATATATATATATATATATATATATATATATATATATATATATATATATATATATATATACTGATATTGGTATTTGTGTATGATTATAATCATAATAGGAATTTGGTTATTAATATTTCACAAGTTATGTTCACTCCTTTGTTCTTGTTTCATGTATTATTACCTGAACCCTTCAAGCCATCTATATTATCATTACATGGATAAATAATTACCATTATCCAAACATCTATTTCAGGCCCGACAGGTCCTTCAGGTGTTTCCCCACATGCCAATGAATCTTGTCCTTGATGACCTGAGAGAAACCAGATCTGTGGAATTTACAATTGAAAATATTCTAGAGGGAAGACTGCAGGCACCATTGGTAAGTTAAATGGTACACTGTAAATGAAGTTATTTTTATCACAAAGAATGTTTGCTAAAAAACTTTATGCAGCATACTTCTGATAAAAATAATTTACAATAAATCATTGATTGAACATTGTTAATGCTTCGTCATAACCTTTACCATGTATAAGTTCAGGTAAACAATATTTTGGATTATTTTGCTGCATTTTTCCATCCTGATATGTGTTTATATAATTTTGTAACAGTTTTCAGCATATGGTCATGTGCAGCATAAATTATATACAGTTTGATCTAAGGTCAATCATCAAGGCTCGTAAAGTAGTTTCTTAACTGGTCAAAGAGAAGAAGGGCTTATGTGATGCCTGTAGTCCCACAACTGGCATTTGGCCATCTCTTTGCACAAGCTTGTTATCACAGTTTCTCTTAACTGGAGGATTGCTGATGGACTTGTTGGTATTAGATAAATATGGTGCTCCTCAGGCATTTGGTATGGCTACCGTGGTGGCCATCATGAAAAGTTAGTTTTTTCTTTTCCATCTGATGGTACTGACATGGAGTTTTCAGTGTGGTATCTTTTGTTGTTCCTTAATGAAACTAATGCTGATCTGACTCCAGCATGAACACCATGGTGACCTCATTAAAATCTTGTTAATGCAATTCCTCTTGAATGGACAGTTGTATAAAAATGGGTTTTCACTAAAAGACTTGTGATGATATATTATTGGTCTGAAATAAAAATTGTGCTGACAGGTTTTCAATGTAATCACTGTGGTTACCATCTTTATATCTTGTTTTTACTACATCTTTAGAACAGTTAGTCTTAGCAGAATTCACACAAACACTTCTTATAATATGTGTTTTGTCCTAAATAAAACTAGTGCCAACCTGACCTCACAAAATAGTTGACACCATAGTCATCTTGAATCTTTTTGTCATTTCTCTGCCTAAACAGGTGGTCATGTTGACATGGAGGTTTCCCTTGAACACTTATTGCAGCACATAATTAGTCCTAAATCAAAATGATTCCATGTTGACCTCCCAGTATGGCTACCATAGTTGCCACATTGAAAATTTCATTATAGCTACTTTTCCCAAATTGATAGTCTTTCCAACATGTTTTTTTTTCTTCAGGATTAAAGGAATATGTAATTGTTCTGTATTAAAATGATAATGATCAAAATTGCTGTCTCATGACTGTCTGTAAAGCTTTTATATGGCTTTTTCTTCTAAATGGATTACTCTAATGGCCTGTTTTTAAAAAATATATTTAAACACAACATCAGTATATAACTGGCTTCGATTGAAGATTGATGTCCAACATGGTACCATACTAGCCATACAAAAGTCATGTTATCACTACTCTTTTTTGCCTTGATATTTTGTTTTCACTAAAACTCTGGTTGCAGTATGTGATTGTTCCTTAATGAGAATGATTCAGATCTGACTGCCAACATATTGATATTTTTATGAAGGAGTTTTGAAATCATACCCCATGGTCAAGTCATAGGTAACTGTTTGCATTTTTGTACTTCACTGAGCTCTTGAACATATTGACTAATACATACAGAAATGAAATTTGACCAGACTTTGTATTTAATTTTATTCTAATAAACAGATTGATAAGCATCTCTCTGACTTTGAATTTAAGGTTTAAAGTCTTGACCTTGGGTGTTTTTCTTTCAATAATGACCTGTGCATGAAATAACACAAAGAAATATGAATGTATTTTTGTCAAACATAGTTTGTGGATATGTCTGAAGAATACCTTGAATTGTGCCAGTTCAGTAACTTATTTGGTTTTGTTTTAAATAAAAAGAAAGAATTGAATTACAGATTTATCTAAGCTTAGCATCTTGACAGTGTCTGAGACTAATCTAGTGATCAGGTTCGAGATAAAAGGTGCTGCATATATCTTGTGAACATGTTAATTCCAACAGATAAGAAAGTAATTTTGTCGCCAAATTTGGTATGTTGGGCTTTCTCAAAAATATATAAGATGGTTCAGATACTCAGCACTGAAAAAGAATTGAAGGGCAGAAGTAACAGGCTTAATGTGGATTCCTGTCAATTCCCTCAGGCAAGTAGAGTGCAAGTCCCTGTAAGGTGCTCTTGTTTATAATAGTTTTTCACATTTGTGGATACATATGACAAAATTAAATTTTCTCATGATTTCCTACTTACACCAAGATGATCTTTTATATCAGGTGATGTATAAATTCATTTAGTCCATTTAGTTAGAAAAAAAGGAGATTTTTAAAATCCTCGCTAGTGAATGATAATTATTTTACAGCCAGGTTCCCTGTTGTCAAGAAATGGACTTCTCTCCGAAGAAAGTGATGAGTTAACTCCGCAGGTATGCTCAGGTTTAATTTTACACAGTACCTTGTTTAACATGCATTGAAAACAATAAATTATTCTAGAGCAAATATTTCATCAGTGATTGTTATTTTGTCATCTTAGTGAGGTAAATACTTAAACACAGATAATAATTGCATAATTTGCAAATATAACATATTCATTTTGGTGAAAACACTTGACATACAACGTCTTATCAATTTGAATTTTCTTGTTTTTTCAGTTCATAGGATATTTGAGGCTTGCTGATTAATCTGTTTAAGGGAAATTTAGATTTCTAGACTTTAAAAAGACAAATTAATGGTAGCTACTATTCGCTTCAGATTATTTTGTCATTATTATTTCCAATTTTTGGAAGAAAAGTGGGGACGTAGTATCGAATGTTTGTCCATCTGTCACACGTTCCCTGTCTGGGTAACTTAAAAGCTGTTTGAGATTAGGGAACATTTATTTACTTTTACATGTAATCACTAGAAGGTGTGTTGTATACCAAACTAGTGGTTCTATCTTCAAGGTCAAGGTGTTGCACACTAAATTAGGAGCCCTATCTTTAATGTCAAGTTTTTTTTCATTTTCCATTGCACTTTACAATCCACTCTGTAACATTAAAGTTGTTTGAGAGTAAGGGATCACTAGAAGGTGTGTTGTTTACCAAATTAGGATCCTTCTTCATGGTGAGGTCAGGGCTCTATATTTTACATTTGCATTAAACTTTCACTAATGCATAGATGCCAACCCTCATGATTTTGGCATGAATTTCACGACTTTTTCAGCGATTCATGGATTCATGCTGCAAGCAAAAAATTCATGAATTCTCCAATTCTCAATTATTTTAAATCTTTAATAAAATAACCAATTTCTTGTTAAGCGCTAGTCGTGTTATTGGCAGTTCCCGAAACGGTCCAGTGCTGCTGGTCGTGATATTAGTAGAACTACAGCCGATTGGTACAGTTGGCCCGGTAGCAAGTATTTTAGCCTATTTTAATCTATATGTATAAGAGTAGTTTTACAAATGCTTTTGAAAGAAACTGGGGCCTAACTGAAATTTTGCTCCACGCATGCGTCACCAGCACTTATTTGAATTACTGTTCAGCATCGCATGTAAGATCTTGAAAATGGCTTCACCTCCAAGGAAAAAGAAATGTATTGCATAAAAAGTTAAGTTTAATTTGGAATATACCAAAAATTAGCCATGCATTCAGCCATTAAACATTGATATATATCATGCTTTTTGCACAAAGTGTGCCTCAAATTTTAGTAGTGGGCATGGTGGCAGAGACAATGTGAAGAAGCACATTGGTTGCAAAAAACAAGTAGAGGTTGAGAAAATTAAGAATTCACAGATTTCAGCTCTGGAATATTTTAAGCCATTGACGGAAGACCTACAAGCTGCCAGAGCTGAAGCATTATTTGCGAGTTTTCTTGTTGAACACAATCTACCTTTATCAGCTGGAGACCATGCTCAACATTTTGTTCCGACGAATGTTCCTGAACTCGAAGATCGCTTCCAAATTTTCCTGTGGAAGAACCAAAAGTGCTGCAGCTCCTGTGCATTCCTCACAGCAACTGTGACAGTAAAAGAGTATTTTCTCTCGTGAGGAAAAATCAGACAGACTTTAGGGCCTCCTTAGGTGCAGAAAATTTGTCAGCAATTTTAGTCAGCAAGATCAACCAGCAGGCAAGAAGCCTGAACTGTTTTGAAAACAAATTACGATCAAGCAATTCAGGAAGTTCAAGTCTGCCACAGTGTCATGTCTTGATAAGTAAACACAAGAACAAGTGAAGTTTATGAATACCATAATAAATAGAAATGCAGATATATTTCTGCATATATATAGTGTTTTTGTTTTATATTGTGATCTTAATATAGTGTAGTATTGACGGTCAGAGTGGATGGAGTTGTTTTGATGGTATTTTTCACTAATTCTTGTCACGACTTTTTATCCCTGTTTTCACTAATTGTGAGCCTGGAAGGTTGACAGCTATGCTTCTGCTGTATAACTAAGTTGTTTTAGATTAAAGGATGCAACTTGGTATAGTTATATGTCATCTTGTCATGTATCATATACCAGATTTGGGCTACTATCATCAAGGTCAAGGTCACAGCTCAATACTTTTTGTTGTCCATCACATTTTTTTTTCTGCTTGAGAAAGTGGATAAAGCAGGGCTTACTTGTGCATTTTCACTAGAAGGTGTGTTGCATACCATATTCTGAGTCATATCTTTGAGGTCAAGGTATTTTATATTCCTAATCACAGCTTACTTTCCACTCTATAACTTTGAAAGCCATTTGAGAATATGGGATGAACTAAGTACTAATTCATCATCACTAGAAGTGATGTCATATAACACATTCAGATGCTGTCTTTAAGGTCAAGGTCATGGGTTAATATTTTGCATTTCAATCACTTTCATCTCCTCTGTATAACATTAAAGTTGATATAGATTAAGGGATGAAACTTGGTATAGTTATATATCATCATCAGAGGGTAACTCATGGGTAGGAATCTCTAAGGTCTAGTTCATGACTCAGTATTTTATAGTTTCCTTGACACATTCTGCTCAATAACTTTACACCATTTTTGCAAATAAGGAATGAAAACTCTGCATACTTGGACATCATCACTAGAAGGTGTTTTTGCAAACCACTTGGAATGGAGGGTCCTGATTTCAAAGTCAAGGTCACAGCTTAGTATTTTACGTTTACATCACACTTTCTCTGCCATGCTATAACTTTAAATCAGTTTAAGATTGAGTGATGAAACACGGCATATGTGTTTACCATCACTAAAAAGGTGCATTGTGTACCATATTAAGGGATAAAACATGCCCATATGTGTATATCATAACTCAGGAGCTGCCCATCCATCTAGCAGCACTACCCACAAGGGCATTTGGAGCCACTCAGCCCTGCCAGTGTAAAGGGATGTTAAGCAGCCTTGGGACAGGGGATCTTCTCAGGCACATATGCACCAATATTGATTTATAGGAAGCAGTCCGAGAGAGGCAAGAAGAAACCGAATTTGAGCTCACTAGATCTTCCTTTTCCCTCATAAATTGTGTGTGTGTGTGTATGTGTGTATTTTGTCCAGGTCATTCCTGAGGGGTTTGGGTTTTGTTCATCTACAACCCTCTCTTGTCTCCCCTTTTCATGGTTACACCATCGGATCGGGTGAAGGATGCCTCTCATCAATAGGGGATATGGTTGCTCTTTAAAAAAACATAGAGTAGAGCTTGTGCAGAGACTACAATCCCTGGGGTTTTTATTCAAGGCTGCATCTTATTCAGAAAGCAAACAGCAAGTTGAGACACATTACCACAACCAGTTAATTATGCCATCTTTTCAAGATGGAGACGGTAAGATCAATCTGCCTCTCCATTCAAAGGGATCAGTATGCCTTCAGTCTCAACCTGGTGCATATTTTCATGTATCTATCCACCGCATGACACAAAGATTTGTCCATTCTGCTTACTGCAACACAGTTTATCAGTTCAATGTTCTCACATTTGGCCTTAACCATTGTCCTTTTACCAAGAATATGGATTGCGTTGTCACCCTGTTCAACTCAATGTCACCTACAATGATGGCAGCATACCTGGATGATACTTTCCAGAAACACATGGTTATATCCTACTCCAAGCCAGGAGTGACCTCCTTTCTCTTTTAAATCATCTAGGCTTTCTAGTGAACTGGTAAAAGTCAGACCTCTGTCCAACCCAGAATTTTGTCCAACTGGGTGTAGACTTTTTAACGAGCTACAGTATGGTGCAACTTCCTTGTGTTCGCTTAATCAGAATCATTGAGCTAGTCAAGTCCATTCCTAACAGGACTTGGATTTCAGTGAGTGAGATTTGTTTTGCAGTCCCTTGGTTTATTCAACGCGGCGGCAGATTTGACCCAGCTCGGCCATCTTTTGATGTGCCCCTTATAAATGACATTGTGAGCACCATGGCACCCTTTTCATGTCCCCTCGATTAAACAGTCATGATCATGCATGAGATTTAATCATTCCTGCATCAATACTCAGTCTAGAGATAGATCTGCCCAGTAAGATTCTGGCCAACCCGAATCTTCTCAAGCAACCATGGTCACGCTTGGCTCTTATTAGGACAAACTTGCGAGGCAGACTGTAAATCTTTAATTGTGGAAAGAATCTGGAGAGCAAAAAGGCCCTCCATTCTGACATGATTTTAGGCATAATAGAGACCCATTGGATCTTAAGCCCATTTTGGTCTCAATCGACCAAAATCTCTCACTCTGTTTCCAAATGGAAACAATCCTGGTGTTTAATATGACTCTATTTTAATCAGTTCAGACCTCTTGCCTATACTTTGCTTAAGTTACTATGATATAAGACATGTTTCATGATAGCTTTAGCTTCCACATGCAGGCTAAAAGAGCTGCATGCCCCATCTGATGACTCAAACTCTCTTCAGTTCAGATCGGAGGGTATGGTTGTTCTCTTCACACAACTGGGCTTTGTTGCCCAAAAAAGATAATTGGGTTACCATCCATCGGTAATCAAAGAGTCATCACTCACTCTTTTCCATAGAAAGGCTGAGAATGGCAGCCATACAAGATACTGTTCACACTCTCAAGCACTATTTGAAACGCATGGAGATAAGTCATGGCACACACAAACACATCTTCCTTCTGGTGAGAGCCAAGACACAAAATATCACCCTTCAGGCCCTTGCCTTGTGGCTGAAGTGGGTTACATGTTTGGCGTACTCTGACGCCTCTTCAGATTGAAGCCGCCTCACAAAAATTATAGCTCAGAAGCTTCTAGCCCTCTCTGCGAGCCTCGCATTTGAACATAACATTTTGATCCAGGATATAATAAAAGCTGTTGGCTGGCATGCAGAGTTAACCTTCTTGAGTTTTTATCTGAAAGAAATAGCATTGCAGAGGAAAACCTTACATCAGGTTGGTCTGGTGGCAGCAGCACAGAGGGCCACAAGACCAGCTAGATCAATCAACACAGCCTGTTATCTTAGCTGAAATTATGTTGGTAATAAAATTTCAGGATTCATCTTCTTAACTGTACTTAATGGGTCCCAGGTCATGTGATCCTAGTCTGTGTTGCTTATGTAAATAGGAGAACAGGTTATCATTCACATGGGGAGTCAACCATCTTACCCTAGAAAGATACCCGAGGTAGAAGTCGGATGCTCAGCATCTCCTCCTCTTATTACTTATTCTCCTAATGTGATTGGGGAATGTATTTGAAGGAGACAGAAAATTTGTAAGTAAATTATGTTTCTCTGAGAATACTTACATAATCACATTACTGAAAAAGCCTTCCATCCACCCTGCCATGCGAGCATCCTCATTAGTATCTCACTCTGAAAAGAAAGAGCGACACCTGGCGGTGGCAAGGGGAAGTAATTGGCAAGAGTTATTGCTCTTTGTCTATTGAAATAGAAAAGACCATGTTTATCTTTTAGTAGGGTTGGTTTCATGAGGTAGCTAATATTCTTAATGTAATGAGACGGGGTAATTATTCTTGGAGAAACATAATTTACTTAAGAATTGGCTTCTTTTTTTTAGAGATTATACTTTTTGGGTGCATTAAAAAATAAAAATAAAGCATTAAAAAGTTGTGTTTGTCATTTTATTATCATTTCTTTATTCCTACTCAACGTAAATTTGAGAATATTCTAAAAAAGAAGATTGCTGCATAAAAATTGCATAAAGGTGCATTTGTCCAGTCTAGACCTACATGGGCTATTTTTTATTTATAGCGACTGTCTATGGCACATTTACAAGAAAATAGATGGGTTTCTTCAGTTTGAAAATTTGTCTCACAGATTCATTATATTAATAATATATTTAGGTAGCAGACCATGCTATAGTTTTAACATAGATGATGCCAAATGCTAAGCAAAATAGGCTTTATTGATGTGATTGATGAATGTTATATGACTATACAAAATTAGAGAAGAAGGATCTTTTTAAACTTGAAAAGCATCAGATCAGAAAAAGGACAAGTCAGTAGTGCTTTACAGATATAAAAAGTAAAACATGAGTGATGTACTACAACATTCAGATTGGTATATCATCCTGCTCATCACATAATTTTTTAAGATCATTCAGCAAAAGTTAGACTTATAGTCCTGTTAAAAAGAGCATTGTATATAAATAATTTGTCAGTATGATTGGTGTTTGTATTCTGGTACTAATCCGCATGGAATTTGCCCATTTGTGACAAGAATTTTAACCAGCTGCAGTTCCTGGTTAGAAGCAAGAATACATTTTTCATACAGTTTATTGTAATTATGGCATATAGTATATAGATCACACTTTAGTACTCAAATTATGGTTTTTATCAAGTTTATATACCCAAGGTCAGGGTCATTGATGAATTTTATTTACCTCTTTTATGAGCTTTTCCTCAAATAATCTTTAAAATAGGGCAGTGAAACTGAGTTACTTTAAATGTCTACTCAGTTAACCTTAAAGCTGTGACCTAAAGATCATAGGGGTATAATTTTATGACCTCACGGTGGTTCTTGAGTGAGAATAATTCACTTAACCTGTTTGTTAACGGTATCAGTTGAGTTTAATGCATTTAAAGAAAATGGACATCTAGTGTCCTTCATTATTGGTAATGTTGAAATTACTGGCAAATTTCTTTTTGATTGGACAGATTGTTGCCCTATGATATATTTTAAAATACTTGCCGTAAAAGAAAAACATCCTATTTATGAAAGTTTTTAATTGTCTGGATAAGATAAGATTTATTTAAGGTCAGCATGATTTAAAACAACAATTCAACATAAGCTCAAATGATCTTTTTACTGACTTTGAAGTGATAAGCATTTCCCTTGATTAAGGTCTGTTTTTTTTTTTTGTATTATCATATATCATCAAGTACAGATAGCTACAAAGAGAAGCTGAGTGTTGACAAGTAACATTGTTGAAATTTTACTGTAATTAAGAATTTGTGAAATTTTCTTGCCACACAGGTGACATCTTTGAGCACAGGAGCTGCAGCAATATCAGCATCAGCAAGCCCTGCAGAGTTGCAGCAGAACTTCGCTGATGACAGCGAGTCAGAACTTAGAAGGTCAGTAGTTGCTCTCAGACAGACAGACAGACAGTATTAGTCTTAGTATTAGTGAGAGCTCATAATATTATTTCTTTCATTGATAAGGCCGTTGTAAGTAATTTGAAGTCAATAGAATATTCTGTATCCGACAATGTCCAGTTGATTTAATTCTCTCATATGATAGTGTGGCCTCATTTTTTGATTCAGCAAAATTGTTCTTTGTTTCTGTTTTACAAAAGACTCTTACACGGGAAATTGGTTACAGTAAAACCTGTCATGAGCGACCTCTGCTATGAGCGACCACCTGTCATTTCCGACCACAATCGTAATGCACGGATCGATTTTACTATATAAACGCTCTGTTATGAACGACCACCTGCTGAACGCGACCAGCGACCGCGATTTCTTGGCAAAATATGCATTTTGACACTGCTATGAACGACCGCATCGCCAAAAAATCAAAACGGATTGACACCACTGACATTAACTTAATCCTTTGTAAACACTAGAGCTCGGGATAAATGTAGTATGCAAACAAAGTGCACATTAAATAACACTATAGTTGAACAACCATATATCGGGATAAACACCTCTAACCATCATTTAATCCTTTGTAACAAAGACTGCATAAATAGCAAAGATTGCTCTAATAAAGTATTTAAAAATAATTTGTCTTGCTACAGTACCAGTTTTGTGAAATTTACAACTCCAGCGTACGGTGTCATTTGTAAACTGCAGTAAACCAGACTAAAGTACATGTCACTAACCGCCATTGTAGTGCCGAAGTCATGTGAATAGCCAGTAAGAGTAACATCAAAGGGAGTAATGATGGATATACGCAGTCAATTTAGAGGTTTGTATTTTTTCTTTATCTGTATGAAAACTCACAAAACGCCGGTAGTCCTTATGTCCAAGTGAGAAATTGTTTGAAAGGGCTTCAGTGTTGGTTTGAGTATGTCGTTTGCTTTCCAGTTAATCCATAATACCTGGAGGGTGAATGAGCTCATTGTCTTTAATACTAGTAAGTGAGAATCATTTCCGGATTTTTTTAAAATTATTTTTTATTTCTTTTGTTAGTGTTTCACCAAGCCACAATCTGTTTACGTGGGTGCAGATGGTCGGAACATTTGTTTATCGAGCTATAACGCTGTTGATTTAAACTTCATCTCAGAATAAATGTACAGTATTGTTTCCTGATGAGTTAATTATGTCTTTTGGTTTCATTCATTGGTACATAATATATATTTATTCCACAATTCCCCAAAACCTGATCAAAACCGATAGTCTTTATAACGTCAACACTAATAACAACGGCAGAATCTCCGCTGAAAAAAAGAAAAATTTTAACACTGGAAGAAAGGATTAATGTCATTGAAAGAAATGAAAAAGGCGAGACCACTCGCAAAATAGCAGTCAGCTTAAGCGTCGGTAAAACGCAAGTTCAGAATGTAATCAAAGACAAGAAGTCCATTAGAAACGAATGGCAGAAAGGTGCACAAGCACAGAGGAAATATGCCACGGCACGACGGACAGTTTACGGAGATCTGAATGAGCGAGTATGGGAGTGGTTTTGTGTTGCAAGGAGTAAAAACATACCAGTAAGTGGGAAGTTGATTCATGAAAGGGCAATAATTGAGATACATGTTCAGACCAAATAGCTGAGTAAAACATGTCAACAAAGAAGTATAATGGATTTCTTTAAAAACAAACAAGTGAATAAGTGTATAAAATAAGATATATACATCATATCTAACTGTTAATTTTTTGTATATATTAATGTGATGTTGAAATATAAATTTTATTCTCGTTTGATAGATGTATATCTTTATTATATAAAGATATTTTGAGAGGAATGCATGCATTATTTAACAAGATTCATGAATAAAGGATATGATACATGTACAGTGAGTATGGGTATTATTTATTTTTCAACAATGCTAACTATTGACCCTGAAAACCAGTCCATTTTCACACACCTCTTATGAGAGACCACCTGTCTTGAGAGACCGCTTTTGGTTGGCAGAAGGGGCGGTCTCTCATAACAGGTTTTACTGTACTATTAAAAATGGGTGACCTATTGAGGTAAAAGACCGCTTTTCCTTCTAGTACAGGAGGAAATAGGAAATGTACTTCTTTACATTTACTAGCAATCAGCCATTAAACCTGCACAGATTATTGGGTTACAAATGAATTGAATTTTGCTCAATTTTTTAAATTGCATGTGAATTGGCAGGAATCTCATAGATTGAAACATAATTGCAGACATCAATAATCAATAAATAGACACAGAAGTTGATGAAAAAGCATGAATATATTATGTGTAACTGTTTTAGACTGTTCTTTCGACAGAAGAAAGACAAGAGTTGGTAATATATTCAGAAGAGGAAAGATTTTAATGGCCAAAAATGGAACTTGGGCAGAACGAGCAAATTGTAGCAAACTGATACACCATTTATTCAGGATGGACTTTAATTGTTGCTTTTTTTAAGTATTACAGGGTCATGTAGGAAAATTGTTGTAGACATTTTCTGTGCCAATGCATCATCAGATATGACTGATTTTAGAAAATTAAAAAAAAACTTGAAGCATTTTTTTCCACAAAACCCTTTGCAGCATTTTGGCTTAAATGCCTTTCAGTTTCAGTTGTTGATGAAGATACAAAGATGTCTTGAAACAGTTTTCTGAACATATGCAATCAACAGTTTGGAAAGAAATTTACAGAAAACATCCTCCGGACCTAGGTTTCTTTTCCAGCTGCTCTTGTATTTGGTTATTAGGCAGATATCTCCCAGGTGAGCAATCAATGATGGACAGTATTTTCGATGTGGGATTATATAGTAATAATCCTCATATTCATCTATCAGTCTGCCAGGTACTTGTTTGCACAACAGATCCTTCACTTGTTAGTGCAACTATCTTATATATTGGCTTATAAGATGACTTGATTATAATGGTGACATCCTCTCCAATTAAGGGCTACAAAAAGCTCATTCCTCTTTGATTCTGCTATTAGTTGGCATGTATTTTGCCTGACTGTAAGGGGTGGTTTTTCATCAGCAAGTCAGAGTTGCACTTTGAAAAATTAATCAAGCCAAACTGGATTGTCATAACAGCAGCTATGAATTTTCAACTTGTGGAATGAGATGCAGTGCTCTCAGCCTCTACCTTTCTTAAAGACCATCATAGGCCAAGCTACACTCACAAACTTAATCATCTAATCCCTGTAATGATCAGGTTGACAGAATTTGCAACAAGTCACCAAGGATACATTCTATCCATCCCTCATAGTCTCAATTACAGTGGAGGGGTTTGTAAGGCAATCAACAAAAGGTTGTAGGAACATCCCTGGAGCACAGGCCACTAGTAGCAGTCACACCCAGGAATGAGAATTGAATTATTACAATAGTGGATTCCTTGCCCATATGGAACAATCCATCCACTAGAGAATTCCTTTGCCAGCTAGGAGCAGCTGTCTTTCTTGGAGACCTATTATACCATTCATTGGTCCAAATGGAGGCTGAACCTTTGACCAATGGACCAACTTTCACAATCTGCACAATATGAGGTTCCTTCGCAAAGGTAGGGAAACCTCACTGGACTCACATTGGGGATACCTCTGCAAGTACAACCTCCAGCAGTCACAATCTGTATGGGTGCAAACACAGATGACTGAGAAGTCTCCTATCATTTCGGGATGCTAGTGGAGTGTGGGCCCCCTCAGGATCATTATTTACAAGATGAAGACTGTTCCAATATCTTTTCATTGGTGGCTGGATAACCTACATGGGAAGGAGTTCTTATTTTGTCTGACAGTTCCACTGTGTTGCCTTATCTCAAATGGCAAGGTGGAACCAAGTTGTCAGACCTTTGTGTTCTTGTTTGGTATTTTCTTAAGTGGTGTCTTCAGTGACAAATCCACATCAAAGTTTGACATATCCTAGGCAGGCTGATGTACTGGCAGACTCATTGTCCTGCAAGAACCAGCTAATATAAATGGAATGGTCTCTTCATCCCTTAGTTTTTACTCAATAGGTGCCTGATTGGGATCAACCTATGATGGACCTATTGGTGACATGATGGAATACCAAGCTCCCAACCTGTGTCTCATCAGTCCCTGATCTAAAGGTCGGGATAATTGATCCTCTTTCTATAGATTGGAACAACCAAAGGCATATGCTTTTTCCCAACACCTCAGGTTCTGAAGGTGGTACAGGAAGTAAAAGAACTGGACTGTCTCCTCACCCTGATTACTCCACTCAAATGGGAAATCTTGGATCAACCTCACCAATCTGGAAATAGTCACCAGGAAATCAAGATATTTCCTTATCTGCTTTTAGCAGCTATGACAGCAGTTGTTTCATTCCAACTCAGAACCTGCACAGCAGGAAATACGCCCACAGGAACAAACAGTTCTCACAAACAGTGGTGGAGATATCCCTCAAGTGAGATGGCCCCTACACCTTATGAAGGCAATAGAATATATTCTCTCAGCACAAGAACACTTTATACCACTGCAGGCATCCATATCTCGATAGGTAACATCCAGTTAGCACAATTAAAACCTACCATTCCATGGTCACTGGTACACTGCATTATCATGGAAAAGAGGATATCAGTCAAACAAAATACCTATCCAATCTTCTGTCCGTTTAGATTACACATATCCAATGATGCTGGGTCCTTGCCCAAGTGGAATCTATCATGAGTAAAATCCTGGCTGAACAAGACACTATTTGAATTGTGTTCAAGAGCTTCATTGGTTCATTTCTAATATAAGTCTTGCCTCCTCACAGGGGCCCCGAGTGGCCGAGTGGTCTAAAGTGCTCTCCGTTACGGATCACTGCCATCTCACCTCTGTCTGCGTGGGTTCGAGTCTAGGATTCGGCTAATGTAGGTATGTTAGAAAGCTTGCCAGTAGCTTCTTGTGGTTCAGTGGTTCTTCCCGGGGGTTTTCCGGGTTCTTCCTCCACCATTAATACTGGCCACCATGCATAGCCTATCGTGTGCTGAAAAATGGCATTAAACCCCACAACAACAACAACAACAACAACAACTTGCCTCCTCACTGCATTGATGAATGACAAGCAGAATCATTGAATACTTGTCATGCATATGGACCCTTCTACATACAGTTTTGACAAGATGGGTCAGTATCACTCATGACAACCCCTGCTTTTATTGCCAAGAACAAGCTCTCACTCAGGGGCAAGCAGATTTTTGCAATAAAATTCATGTCTACCATGAACACGTCATCTCCAGGTCATCTACAGGACCCAGTGCAAGCTTTGAAGTGATACTTAAGGAATACTGAGCTGTTGTAATGAGGGAGATCACACTCCTCTAACCCTCACAGAGGGAAAGGATGGTGTATCAGCACAGTTTCATCCAGTGTAAAGTGGTTTATTAATTCTGCATATCGGAAATAACCCAGCACCAATATATTTGCTTCACGTCACGGCTCACAAAATGTACAGTCACCACAAACATTGCATATGGGCAAAACTTTCTCTGTTATCCATGCCATGAGATCGAGATCCATCTACACTCATCCAAACTATATCTTGTAGATCTTTCATCCTGAAAGGCTCAACTCGATCTGACAGGACCTATAGCCATGGTGCAA
Organism: Sinohyriopsis cumingii; assembly: GCA_028554795.2. Lineage (NCBI taxonomy): Eukaryota > Metazoa > Mollusca > Bivalvia > Unionida > Unionidae > Sinohyriopsis > Sinohyriopsis cumingii. The sequence goes on along the minus strand of CM068838.1, from coordinate 150,267,963 downwards.
AAGGTTACCTACTCGGGTCATTCAACAGTTTCTTAAGGATGCAGCTTCACATCTTTTGCTGGATTTGCAGGAGGGAAAAGTTTGCCCTTTCAGAGCTGCTCCCTGACATATGAAGTATATTTTCCAGTCGGGTTATTTAGAAACTATCTCACATATTTATGGGAACAAGAGATGGTCTCTCCAGATGTGTCTTCCTCTACCTCTTACTTATTCTTCTAAGGTGGTCAGGTGTAATGTATTTGAAGAAGAAATAAATTTTTGCTATTAAAATATGTTTCTTCAGTGATTCTTACTTAAAGGTCAGTGGTGTCTGTCTCTGTTCTCACGATACAGTGGTTCATGGAGCTGGATACTAGGTCTTACTCATACATACGGGCAGTAACTAGGATATGGCCGGGAACCAGGTTAAGTGCTGGGATAATCTATATGTACTTTGAGGCTGGTTTAAAATAGAAAATGTAAAACACTAAAAGCATACCTACAAAATTTAAGATATCGGTAGCCAGTCTATTTTTTTTTACAGAATGGTTTAGGTGGTGATTGTTACAGGGATTAATAAAGGTCAATGGAGTTATCCTTGTTTTTGTGTCAGGTTGCTCTTAGCAGTGTCAGAAGGCATATGTTGCCAGACATTGTGGTCAGTGGTTGCATTCAGCAGGTGGTCGCTCACAATAGAGCATTTATATAATAAAATCTATCCGTGCATTATGATTGTGGTTGGAAATGACAGGTGGTCACTCATAGAAGAGGTTGCTCATAGCAGGTCTTACTGTTCTATTGAAAATAGCTATTAACTTTTTTACAGTGAGAAATTCAAGAAATAAACATGCATGAAAATATGTGACAATAAATTTCTGTTAACATGATCTTAATTTTTACCATTTTTATATAGTATTCGCATTTATACTTTAATTCTACAACATGTGAATTATTTTAAAGTCAGCATTTGTCAGTCATAAAAGAAAGTTTTATGTACAAAACTTTGTATTTAAAATAAAATTAAGTATGGTTTTTAGGGTTAAACTATACAGAAAATTGAATGAATTACAGTATTACTGTTACAGTGGTGGCATCAGTTGCTTTGACATTGGTAGTGTTGGTGTCATGTTATAATGTTGCATTTGCATTGGCAGCATTGGTGCCATGTTATAATGTTGGATTGGCACCAGTAGTGCTGTTGCCATGTTAAAATGTTTTAAAGTTGTATATCTTGTTCAAATGAAATTTTCATTAAGTAGTACTGAAGGTCAGATTTTTTTTAGCAAGATAAGCTAGAAATTCCAGCCTAGGCTTTGCAAGCAGAAAACTACCTGATTATTCCATCCACAGGTCTGATGCTGCATTCCAAGAATTTCTTATAGCATTATTTATTGTAAATGTTAAGAAAAGGATTCTTTCATAATTTCTGCTTTTTACATCTTCATTCTTATTTGATGGCATGTTAGCATCATTTGTTCAATATTTAAAGGAGTTTATGCATGAATGCTGTCAAATTTGGTCCTTTTGTTCTTAGTAGTGATATCAAATTTGGTCTTTTTATTCTTAGTAGTGATACCAAATTTGGTCCTTTTGTTCTTAGTAGTGATGTCAGATTTGGTCCTTTTGTTCTTAGTAGTGATGTCAAATTTGGTCCTTTTGTTCTTAGTAGTGATGTCAAATTTGGTCCTTTTGTTCTTAGTAGTGATGTCAAATTTGGTCCTTTTGTTATTAGTAGTGATGTCAAATTTGTTTTTTTTGTTATTAGTAGTGGCGTCAAATTTGGTCCCTTTGTTATTAGTAGTGATGTCAAATTTGGTCCTTTTGTTATTAGTAGTGATGTCAAATTTGGTCTTTTTGTTATTAGTAGTGGTGTCAAATTTGGTCCTTTTGTTATTAGTAGTGATGTCAAATTAGGTCTTTTTGTTATTAGTAGTGATGTCAAATTTGGTCCTTTTGTTATTAGTAGTGATGTCAAATTTGGTCCTTTTGTTATTAGTAGTGATGTTAAATTTGGTCTTTTTGTTATTAGTAGTGATGTCAAATTTGGTCCTTTTGTTCTTAGTAGTGATGTCAAATTTGGTCCTTTTGTTATTAGTAGTGATGTCAAATTTGGTCTTTTTGTTATTAGTAGTGGTGTCAAATTTGGTCCTTTTGTTATTAGTACTGATGTCAAATTTGGTCTTTTTGTTCTTAGTAGTGGTGTCATATTTAGTCCTTGTGTTGCTAGTAGTGGTGGCCATACTTGATGGTAGATTCACATAATTTGCATAATTTGTTTCAATTTGAAATCCCTTCATGGCAAGATGTTTTCTGTCAAATTCTGTTCTGCAGTTTATCAAAATCTGTTGCTTGCTTGTTTGTTTGGTAATGGTGGCCCAAGTTGATCATACATTCACATCATTTGTACAAACTTGAAATGCCTTGACAAAATACTGTCATATTTGGTGAAATTCTGTCCAGTCTTTTTTCGAGAAGTTATTCAAATGTTTTTCTATGCCCATGATAAAGTGGAACATATTATGGCATGACTGTTTGTTACAAATTTCATTTCTGCACGATTACTTGAGTTGTCCTTTGTCTGCAGTTATCAAATTATGTGGATGACTTGCACATGGGATATGGAAAAATGCTCACTGTGTCTGAAATAACAAAAATGGTTTCTATGCAGTAACATAAATTGTCTGCCATCTACAGCTACCAAACTTTGTTGAAGGCATGCAGATTTCACTATAAAAAAAAGACCTTATTAATGTTGGATTCAAAGGGTCAAAAGTCAAGATCACTGTGACTGACATAAAAATGGTTATCACACAATAATGTTAGTATTTCACTAACAACAGTTTCCAAACTTTGTGGATAGCTTGCACTCGAGGTAAGAAAGAAACCTATCGGGATGGGGATCAGAAGGTCAAAGGATGTGACCCCTCCGACAGAAATAAGACAGATTGTTTTGCACAATAACATTATTAATAAATTGCATACTGGGACCAAAATGGCTTGCACTTGCAGTAACTTGTTGTTTTGGGTTTGATGTCATTTCTCAGTGCATGGTACTCTATACATTGTGGCCAGTGTAACTGGTAGAGAAAAACCCTGGTAAGAATAGCTGATCCACAGGATACTACTGACAGCTTTCCACATATCCACATTGACCAAGCCCAAGACTTGAAACTAGGCTGACAGAGCCGAGATTGCATTGATTGGTAAAGGCAAGTGCTTAGACCATGCATCGCCCAGGGTCCCCACTGGCAGCAAGGAAGACATATGCATTATCGGGACAAAAGGTGATGGTTTTTGTGACTGAAAAAGAAAAATGGATTCTGCAAAATAACTATTTCTCCATCATTGACAGTCACCAAAATATGGGGGTGCACTTGGTCAGGATGAAGCCACTTGATTGTGGGTGGCTTGCAGTTGCACATGAGGCAAGGAAGAAGTCTATTGATTTTGGAGTCAAAAGGTCAAAGGTCAAGATCACTGACTCAAAGAAGAGATCAGGTTTCCACACAATAACACTAATTCTGCATCACATATCAGAATGAAACTTTGTGGATAGCTTGCATATGGGGTAAGTAAAGAGCATATCTATGTCATATCTATGTCAAAGGTCAAGTCACTGTGCCTAAACAAGAAAAATAGTTTTTGTATAATAACTTTATTTCTGGACTATATACTGTGACCAGAGTTTGTTTCTGTTGAGCGATATTTGAAAAGAAGACTTGTAAAGGTATTTCTAGTTATAGTAACAAGGGCCACATTGGATGGCAGAATGACAAAATTTGTTCAGACCTAGAAGGCCCTCATTCCTAGATGTTTTTTTCAAATTGGGTCAAATTCTATTTAGTTGTTTTAGAGAAGTCATATAAATATTTTCCATGTTTAAAATTCATTAACATAAAAACCTGAAAAGCCCTCTTTGCCTGGAAATTTTCTGTCAGATTTGACCATATTTTGTTGAGCAGTTTTTGAAAAGGAGTTTTAAGAATGAGTCTGTTTTTAGCAATGATGTCCGTATATTAATGGCAGATCAGCATCATTTGTTTAGACTTGAAAGGCCTTCATGCCGGGATACTGCCTGCCAAGTTTGGTTGAAATCAGTTTCATGTTCTTTTAGAACTTTAATAGCAGTTCTTCATACATGTTCGAAAGATGGTGCACGATGGAAGCAGGGCCACGCCAAAAGTTCATTTGACTTAATAGGCAGTTGAGCTAAAAATGGTTTACATGTTTGAAGAATACCAAAGAAGGAGTAAGATGACAGTTATTTTGGAAACAACACTTCATGTTTCATATATTGATAATTGCAATCATTTCGGTAATTAAGTTACGTAATAAGAGGCTTTTTGAGTTTAGCCTTTTGAAGAATCTGTTTCACTTGCCAAAGAATTTTAGATCTGTTTGTAATTTGCAGAGATGATGGTCCTGCACAGTTCGGTAGTCGATTCTCCAAATCAGCAACAGAGAGAGAAACCATGTTACAAGAGAGAAAAAATTCAATGCTAGAGCAAGCAAGACGGTATGTGATTTGTGTTGTATAGATCCTTAACCTTAAGGTAATGTATTTTTGTCTTGCATGTGTACCTATAGTAAGACAAAGATATCACTGTAAAAGTGTTAATATATTGTGCTAATGTGTTTTGGTAGTGAGTCCTTATCATTGTTAGCCATGTTCAGGTTTTGTGTTGATGTATTTGAAAATTATGTGTGTTTCATGAACTGCACAATGGAGACTGAGTCTTCTATGAGATCCATACATGTTTTGCAAACTGTACACAGGAGACTTGATTGAAGGACATGTGTATTTAATGATTTGTACACAGGGAAACTGTTCCTGGAAAATCATGTTTCATGAACTGTACGAAAGGTAGACTGTGTCCATTGGAAGTCAAGTGTATCTTATGAACTCCACACAAGGGATTCCAGTGTTCCATTCATATAAATTTTTATGTTCATCACACCCAAGTACCATTTTGCACATAATATAATTTAATCAAATAGATTGTACACCTGAGACTGTTCAGTATTTCACATGAGAATTTAGTTTATGATGGCACTGTACTGTTGGGAATTCCAGTATCACATTATGATAATCTCTGACAGTCTCAACTAATCGTGCTTTGCCTAGGATCACACTTTTTGTACGATAAATAGTAATATACATGAATACAAAAATCATGCATGTCACTTACGCAGATTTAGTCTTAAAAGTTTGTCTCTTACACAAAGTTTGTTTGCTTGTCAACAGGGGAAATCAGTGGACACAGAACAAATTACAAATGATCAGTCTAAAACCACAAAAGCAATATCAAAAATGTTCCAGGAAAGAATGTTTAGACTCTATTTGGATAACATGCTGATGATTCTGGAATGTAATTTCTTGTGTGTAAACAGCACTCACCTAAAATAAACCATCAGCTTAATTTGGAGTAGTACTAATTACTGATGGTCTTCCCTGTCAAGACAGGAAAATTCAGACAAGCACATTATTGCCACATAAAATACATAAATAAAAGCTGTACAGGGACACTTCCAATAAGTGCATAACAGAGTAAACTGCCAGTCCCTGAGAAAAAGGTAAAACAGCAGTTTGGATGGCAAAAGAAAATATAGCTCTTAGAAAGTTTTGCAGTCTTAAAGACCTACAGCTAGTTGGTATTTCAGTATTTTATTTCAAATAAAGCTGTGATGAAAATAATCACAATTCACCTAATTTCTGCCACCCATGAAGAAAAATAATTTCAATAATAACAACTCATTGCTGTGGAATAATAATTAGTCTTCTATTCAAATTATTATTTATCTTGTTGAATTTCATTTGATTTAGTTACTATCAGCCTTGTTTCCTACATTTTTTAAGTGTCAAATTTGTACTCCCAGTTTTGGTGCTGCACCCCACCCCACCTCAATTTTGGAACATATGGGGAACAAAGAAAAAGATTTTTTTGATTTGGTGGAAACACTCGGAGACTGTTCCTTTCAGGACTGTGTTCACTGAAATTTATGCTCCATTAACTGAACATTGGAGAATAAGAAGGTGTTGGTAGTAGACATGAGAAATTATCATCAGACATGAAATTCCAGATCTCTGCTGAATAGTCTACAGCTGTAAATTAAGATGATTTGAGAAAGCAAAGGATCTTTGGTTTTCATCAATGTACCAAATATGGATGTCATATGAAATATCTTTAATGTTTTTCTGTGTTAGCACTATGAAAACATACTGTCTGCTGAGATTTAATGTGTTAGCATATAAACACGTAATGTGAAAGTAGTGCTCATAGGAAAAATAGAAAAAAGTATTACAAAACTATTTAGATGCCGTCTTTTACCCCCAGAGATTAGTAAGAAATTGATTCCACATTCAATCAGTATTACATTCAATAAAGTGTATAACCAGTCTGTCATTATCAAAGGAGGATGAAAGTGGAGATTTTGAATTATATGCCATTTCTTTCATTTTCAAGACACTTTAGAGGGGAGGCTTGTGTTCGAATAAAAATTGCTCTTTAAGAATGGCTAGTCAGGTGGAAAGGAGGTTAGTTTTAAATTCTGTAATCATTTTGAAATGAATAACTATACATTGTCTTTTTCTATAATATTTGTTTACAAAGCAACTTGGCAGTGTTGTGCAGAATTTCATACTTGAATTAAGTGAACTGATAATTGAAATCATACTTAACAATAGTTATTTTAATAGATGCCCCAAGGGTGGATGCAATTTCCAAAGGGGTGGGGTGGGGTGGCGCTTTTATTAGAGTATTATTAGCACTAATAGATTGTCCTAAAAATAATCCTACCCAAAAAATGGACCCCCAGTACCGTACCAATTATATTTAATATTGCATGTAATAGCTGATCCAGTATTACAACTTTCCACCCCTTTTTTTAATGAAATCATCTTTATGATGGGTTGGGCTGTTACTTAAACCATACATTGCTGTTTGAAAATGCTCATGAATTGTTTTGATTTTTTTAACAGTCGTTGGATTACTCATGTACTATTTTAATTATTATAACTATGGTATTTTCAAAATTGTAAATACTTAATTGGTAACTTTACCGAAATCATTAATGTTTGACAATCAGCTAATAAGATCATCAGTAGTTGCATATTGACTAAATTTAGGCACGACAGTTTTATTTTGTTGAGATTTGGACCAAGTTTGATTACCGGTAATTTTAAGAGCTGTGGCCCCTGATGACATGTTTCCACATTAGCTGAAACAATATCCATTACTGTATCTTTCAGAAAATCATGCCAGGTGAATACATTCAGGATTGGGAAACAAGTGTGTAGTGCTTACATTAATCCATCGCCTGTAACATTATGGACGTTATATATTTATACATATTGACCCCAGGTGGCTGAGTAGTTAAAAGTACTTTTAATGATCACTATCATCTCATCTATGTTTGGGTTCAAGCCTTTGGCATGGCCAATATGGGTATGTGAGAAGCTTGCCAGTAGCTTCCTGGTGGGGGGGGGCACCTTACTGGATTCCTCTTCCCCCACTCCCCTGTGTTCTTCCTCCACCAGCTATACAGGCTGCCATGTATAGCTTATCATAAATTGAAAAATGGCATTCAGCTCACCACCACCACCACCACATTTTCAACTCAAGTATGCATATTACAAATTTCTTAGCATTTGTGGGTTTTGATGGCACTTTTAGCACATTGTTAAATGGGAGCTCAGTGTTCATCCCAGTGACACACTGAGACAGTTGGCCCAGACTGGTCTGGGCAGGTATCAAACCTGTGACCTTTGAATTACGACTCTGATCCTGCCAACTGATCTACCACCACTCCCACATATTATGAGAGTAAATAGTGTAAGTGAATGACGGTATGAAAGAACAATGAGTGGCATGAAGCAAATATGTTACATGATTTTTTATACAAACATTCAGTAAATTCAGTACATTTCAGTAAATCACAAGATCGAGAACCGTTAACAAATGCTGTTTAGCATCATGATCCCCCCCTCTCTAGTTTTGTCCATTGAATATAAAATCATAGAATTCCATAGCATAATTTTCAAACGATGTAGACCTTAATTTTTACCAAGGTTTGTTTGACATTTTGAGCATTCCAGGTTATCATTTAGAAAAGTTACAGCCCTTGATTTTATCACTTACTTGTTCGTTATAAAATTTGGCATGCATCATTACAATGGTGATGTCTGAATGAATTTCCTTGTCAGTGGTCCACATTATCATATAAAAATGTTTTGAGCCCCTGATTGCTGATCTTACTTTCATTTCCACAGCACAACTTTAAAAGGAAATATTGGGTTACATCCAAATTTATCATATACTTTTAAAATGATGAGACTTTGAATGAGAGAGATTTACAGCATTTTTTCATCATTAAAGGGAATTGTGGCCTTGAATGTTCATTTTCCTAATTTTGAGTTCCCAGCACAAAGTTCTATGTTTAAGACCCTGCCAAGCAGACTGTTGGATGCTTGGTCTGTTGTGGCACGCTGGGAGTTCATCCATCACCAGTAGCTCCAGTTGATTTTAAATTTGACATCATTTAAATATAAATATATCTCATTATTGAACATTATCAATCACCCTTCTTTTTATTGTTAATGCATCTTTTATTTGATGGATGCATCAAAGATACTTAATGTAAGATTCCTTCTTTCCAAATCTTTTTACAACTTTGATTTGATGGATGCATCAATGTCAAAAATACTTCAGGTAGTGTCCCATTCTCCAATACTTTCTACAATTTTATTTTGATGGATATTGGACTAAAATACTACTTTTGGATTATTGAGAACTTGGAAACATTCTAGATTGTATCATTGTAGTACATCAAGACATTCAAGACTATTAGAATTCATTTGGAATATGCTGTACTTTTAGACTTGTGATAGGTCATTAGGGATTATTTGGGATTTAATTAACAATACTGTTACTCTCTCTTAAATTTTCACTTTGTAACTTGGAGAAATATATTCTTTGTTGATTTTACTTAACTTGTTGGTTTTGCTTCTTTCTGTTACTTAGTTCAAGACCTACAGTCATAACACTTGGGCTTTGTTATTTTCTGCATCATAATTAATATTTACAATGGTTACTTGAGACTACCTAAGGCTTGATAGAGGTGAGCTACATAATCATTGATTACACTCTGGTTCATATAATACTGATCCATGATCTTTGCATTTTTCCTTAAAAGTATCAGTACTAGGGCATAACCGACTTTTGATCCGGAAATCGGATTCCACCGGATAGTATGAACTTCCGATTAATCGGAGTCGGACAAGGCAGGAACGACCGATTCGGATAATAAAAATAATAAAGTTGAATTTCTATAGCACCGTGTCTAACACTGCGTGTCATTCGATAGTGCGTTAATAAAGTTAAATAAGAAGTCAGAAAAGTCCAATATGGTCAACGCAACGGGGTGAAACAATAATACTTGAGTTAGACCGAAAGATTTAAATTTATTAAAATATATAATACAGTCCTACCCGTTTATGTCAACATCCTCAATAATGAAGGCATAATATTGAATACATTGACACATGCTAATGAGGTATTAAAAGAAAATGATTCCGCAAGAGGCCAACTTTATAGGACCAAACAAAAGCCTGTTTTATTTTTATTTGACCGCGACATTAAAGCATGGCGGCAAGATCAACTAATTGTTGAATAAAGTACAGGATGGAACTGGCCGCTTGCCGACATAAATGATTAAGGCGGGAAAATAAAAGCCTGGCGGCAAGATCAACTAATTGTTGAACAAAGAATGGGTCGGAACTGGCAAAAAAATAAAAAATTTCATGGATTCTTTGTGGCTTTGAACTTCGTTGCATTTTGCTATAGTCCTGCCATATCCTTCCCCTTGTGACATCGGTGTGATATGAAAAACTTGTGTAACACGGTTTAAAAGTTAATTTGAAAAACCTTTTAATTTAGCATTTCCGATTAATTGAATCGTATCCGGAATCGGAAAAATTTCATGCCCAAAATCCAGAATCGGAAATCAGTAGAAAAATGCTAATCGGTTATGCCCTAATCAGTACAGCTTTATATCTTGTAAAGTATATATGAAATGCATTTTCAGCATTATGATCAAAACTACATACATACAATATGCATTCTGTTGCAAATTAGCAGCAAAGCATTCAATGGTGTATAGACATATAAATTTACACTTTTATTCTGTGGTACTTTTACCAGTGTTTTTCCTCACATCTAAACAAAAGTTGTTGAGTTAATACTCTTAAATTAACATTACAACAGAAACTTTGATATAGAAAAGTAAAAGTCAGTAATGCAGTGCTAGTTGTCATGCAAGCACATAAATCTAAGTTTAATGTTAAATCAAAGAGAAAAGAAAAATAATGATTATTCATTTTTTACAGGAGATACCTAACAAATCAAACAGCATCAGGGTCTTCAAACAGAGATACCAGTGCTGTGGGATCAGAGCTTGTAGCTAGCAGTGAAACATGGCAGTTTACCAATGATCAAAACAGCATTAGTAATGAAGCTCAGACATCCTCAAGTGAATACCTGAGACAGTGTAGGGAACTTGCATTCCAAGCTGCTCAAAGACGAATCCATGAGCAAAGAAACACCTGAAATGTTGCTCTGGGATAGTTTTTTCACTTATTATCTCCAGTGCCAATTATATATAAAATAATGCATATATCCTCAGCTGAAGCAACCAAATTTGGCGCAGTACTTGTACGTGTCCATTATTCAGTTTATATATAAAAAAAATTATGGAAAAAGGAGGACAGATGTGTTGATACATACAGAATGTTATAGATTTAAAAGCTGCCTTCATTTTAAAGGAGAATGATCATGTACAACTATATTCCCTGGCTGCAAAACCAATGTCTTGGCGACAAGAGTGGAATTGATTCTTTAGTTGAATGAAAGTTTAATGTTTATAAAAAGTGTTGTCCTGTATTTTGGAGAAGTACCTTTATTTCAAGCCGACCTCGGTGGAAGCTTGCGTTATGACTTTGGTATTCTTGTGCATATTGATATGTCCATTAGACCATATACATGATTAATCTCACGGTTACAATTTTTTGTGTAGATGGGTTCTCAATTATGGTTGGCCACCAACTCATGTAAACTGGTCTGAGGATACATATTAATGTGTGTAACTTTAACAAAATGTATGGGTGTGGGCCATACCATGTTCCTCTCTAACATTCTTGGGCCCACTTACAGTCAAACCTGGTTATCTTGATTACGGGGTGTGTGTCAAAAAATCGACATAACCATGTCCCAAGATGTCGGTTTACTGACGAATCTACAGCAGAACAATGATTATGCATTTGAAATACCAAATATGATGAGTTTTGTTTCTAAAAACAAATGGCATTTCTAATGCACAATAAAATTAACAATTCGGTTGTGCCAGGTTAAAAACAAAGATTGCAGGTTTTTTTTACAAGTCACACATTTTTACAACACTTAAGTTACTGTAACGATGTCAGTGGTTTAAAGTTGTTATTCATTGTGAATAGCCTCATCCCTTTGGTAGCCTCAGCTTTCTCATGCTGACCAAAATCTAGGCAAACTTAAGTACATGTACATGTAAGATTATACTTTTTTTAATGTATTTTCTTTTGCAAGTGTTGACTTGTGACTAAGTAGCAAAATGCAACTGACCAATATTGTGCATGAAAATAAGTCACTTTTATTCACCATCAGAGGTTCCATTACACTGGTATATCCCGCTTTTTTAAACCGATAAAATTTGTCTCAGAACTGGAAAAAGATGAGGCTGTCGGTCTTCATGTACAGAAAAACTGTAAAATGTTTCTAATGTCTTGAAAGTTAACTCTCAGTTTCAAAATCTGTAAGAAGCAAACTTTTTCTATTCGAATTGTAGTCCAGTATCCCTTCTGACTTTAATCAGTGACAGTTGGCAACAACACAGCGCCAGAAGGAGAGTCGGCTAATCTCTTAGATGGATTGCAAGGCTTTGATATTTGATTTAAGACAAAACAATACAAATGAAAGCACTACTCTTTCTGTTTCATAAACAGTATACCTATCACTCTCTGCTTCATTCCATTTGCTTTGAGGAATCAGTAATAATGGTACTGCGATCAACAACTTCATTAATCATTCCCCCCAAAATGCTGAGCGCTTTGGATTTTAAAAAAACCCAAGACATTGGTGGTTTTATTTACTCTTGCTCAAAACAAATAACCATGTGGGTTTTTTGGGGGGTAGGGAAAATAGCTTGGTTTGGAATTTTGCTGGTTTCATTTTATAGATGATTGCAAGTCACATAAACTAGCCATGCTGAGGTTGAAGGTTTACACTCACACCAAGCATGGAAACAATTGAGTCTATACTTTATAATTGTGTATGGATTAAGCTGGTGACTGACCATGACAATGTTGGAATGGAATTACACTATAGTTGTTCCACAAATCGTGAATTTTATCCCATCTGTAACTCTGTAAATTTTCAAATCAGCGTCATTAAATGTATCTAAAAGTACTTAATTATTTTTAAATATATAGTTAAAACAATTTTTTTAAAAACTACATTCAGTGATGTCAACGATAATTTTCCTAGTTACAGATGAGATCAAATTATCAAGGCTGTTTGGAATGAACTATATTGTCATGGTGTTGACGTTTGATAATGTCCATGATGAACGCACCTCCTGTAAAGATCAGAAAAGCATTCATAGTTTTACCAGCAGTAGCAGAAACTCTGGATCATTTCTTGTAAAATTTCTCTGAGATGGACATTAAAAGTTCGCATTTCATTGAATTAAGCAGGTCCACATGTTACTTTGGACTGAAGCTTATGTCCGATATAACTGGGTTATTGACTCAACAGGGGCCGAAATAAGTAGGGAAATATTAGCATAACAAAGAAGGAATTTTAGGGACGGACCAAAACACTCGACATACACGGGTACTCAAGATAATTGGGTCTGGCTGTATTAATCTTCTTTAAACTCTTTCATTCTTAGCTCACCTGGCAGTTAGGTTAAGCGATTACATGGTATGCATGCCATCTGTCAACAATTTCTTCGTGGTTCATTTAACCCCAGTGAATTGTTTTTCAACGACACATCAAGTTTTCAGGGATATACAAAAGTTTTAAAGAAATGTTTTTTTCTTACGAAAACACAACTTTGTATGTTATTTTATCACTGCATAAATAGGTACAATAGCAAAACATAATTAGTGTATCACTGACGCAAACAGACACTCAGTCTGGTAACTACACATTGTGTCTCATTTTAGCCATCCAGTTTTAACCCATTTTATGCCTTTATTATTTGAAAATATATGAAATTACAAAAATTCTGAATTTAAAAGGAGATATGTTTGATTCCACTTTAATAGTTTGAGTGCCCCAAGATAAATTCAAAGAGTATTTTTTTTAAATTAAAGGAGTTTTCAAGACAACACCTTGTTGTTCATGGGAATTTTAAGGTTGTACAAACAAAGTTCTTGTTAGGGCTATACCATTTAAACATACCCCTTTGGGGGGGGGGCAGGGAGGCACATTCAAAAATGGTGACCACCCATACAATTGATTTTTTTCTACCACCACCAGTCATAGCAGTGAATTTTGGACACCCATGCCTATGCATCTTTTGATATGACATGGCACAGAAGTGATTATTGTTTATTGATGACCATACATGAAGTTTTTTTATTTTGCCATCCGTGGGGTAGTGGTATGTTTAAATGGAATAGCCCTTAACAGTTTGGAGGCCACATTTTCTCATCCAGTTTTTATCCAGTCTTGGAATTTAGGTATATATCCTTAAGATCTTGGAAAAGTTTGATATGGAATGAAATTCATATATTAATGAAGTGATCTTGCATCTGACGACAAAACTTGTTAGCCTTCGGGAAATCATATTTCTGATTCAGTTTGATCAAACTTAGTATACGACCTTGTATCATCAAAGTCATTAATGAATTCAATAATGAAGGATTTACACAGCATAATGAGGTCACTTGTCATCAGATTGGCCGAGCTCTGCAAGCCATATTTCTGGTTTTGTTTTGATCAAATGTAAAGGCTTTTATCATCAAGATCTCAGATAGTTTTAATGAAGAGGAAGATCTATGGTAATGAATGGTGCTCTCACATCTGATTGGCTAAGCTTGTTTGCACTCCGAAAACCATATTTTAGAAACATAAAAGCATATCTTTCATGTAGCAGAAATAATTGTACGAGTAATCATCATATATAAACCTGTTATTTGATCATAATATATGTATTATACAGCCTTGGCTTGTTTATGCAATTTTGTACATATGGATGTAATGCATGTAAAAGTAATTAAAAACAATAATTTACATGTGCATGACCTGTTTTCAAGGATATAACATAAATAGACTAATTCCTGTCAAAGGAAGGTGCTTGTTTGTCTTTATGTTGGTGCAAAATTTTCCAACTAGTCACCAAATGTTACCTTGAAAAATAGTGACACATTCAATGTCTTGTGTACCAGAAAAGAGTTGCACTACAGAATTGTTTGTTCTGGATCTGGCTTTTATTCAGGTTTAGTAATTATCCATTATTATCTAGCGTTTTCTTTAAAAATTACATCTTTTTCTGACATTTTTCTTTTTCAAGCTAATGCAAGTTTATTAATACAAATTTTGAGTTTGTGCATGTCCCTATGAAAAAAATGAAGTCACTTTTGATACAATTTGGAAAACATATTATATTGGCAAAGATCTGCACAAACTGCAAAATTTCAATGAACAGAATATTTTATTTTATATAAAATAAATTGCCTTGGAAAAAATGTGACACTGATTTGTATTTGCTCATTATACATGTCGTTACCTTGACAGTTAAAGTTATTCTTCCCTTACATTTTCAGTTTTAGAATGTACCTTGGAACAGAGGGAAAAAAAATGATTAGATTTGAACAATGTTTTTTTTCTTTGCAAGTCCATTTTCTTTTGCTATGGATGAAGTTATTTTCCTGAATACCTTTATGCTTCTGATACCCATTACCATATATACTTTCTTACAAGTTGCATCCAGCTGCAAACTGAATATGCCCTTGTTTTGATGTTGCATAATATGCTAGTAGATCTTGTCTCGTTTTTGCTGTGGGTTTTAAAGCATTTTTAAAACACTATGCAGTTAAGACCAATTAGCAAAATAAGAGATCATAATCTGCCATTGCCAAATGTGCCAGCAGATCAGTCTGTCTTGTTTGCAGTTGGACCTAACATAAACACAAGCACATACTGTAACCCTGCGATTTTTTTGTTCATTGTATGAATTA
Source organism: Sinohyriopsis cumingii (assembly GCA_028554795.2). Taxonomy (NCBI): domain Eukaryota; kingdom Metazoa; phylum Mollusca; class Bivalvia; order Unionida; family Unionidae; genus Sinohyriopsis; species Sinohyriopsis cumingii. The sequence continues at coordinate 150,252,710 of CM068838.1, read as the reverse complement.
TATGAAAACATTGCAATGCAATAATTGTACAGCATGTAAAACTTTGTGTAAATTTTTTGTAAGGTATTTATGTAAGATATATGTACAGTATACCAAATAAATATTTTATTTTGAATAAATTGTGAATTATGTTTTAAATTATATGTTCCTTTAATATAAAAAATCTGACATACTTTATTTTTTCTCCCTGGGATCATGACTTTTGAACCTCAATATTCAACTTAAGCCATGCCAAGTATTAAACACTAAGCATGCATAAAACTGCATAACTGTTTTGTTCAGAGTCGTGATAAGAATGAGTTTGATATGACAGAGGGATTTGTCAAGGCGGTCAGGTTGAGATGTATTCATATGCCATATCAAACAAACAAAACATGATTGCAGCTTTGTATTTATTACACACACCAATATTTACTTTCTAAATAGTTTTAGCTTGCTGTATGAATGAAATTTAAAACAAACTGGGATTTATAAAATTCTGATTCACTGCATCTAAAAGTATTGATGTGTTGACATCAAAGAAGGCAACAAAGTAGTTTTAATCTGTGTGATATGGAAATATGGACTGAACAGCTGTATTGAATGCCAGATTAAGCATGAAAAATTAAATGGGTGTGTAATAAATATTATTCTGTTCAGTACTTTGTTACAATGGCAAATTTATTTTCCCATTAGATGTCACTATTTCAGTTCTCATTTCTGCCAATATCATCTTCTACATTGTTACAAATATGTATGTTATTATTCAATTAATACTAAGTGAACCTATCCTTGGGGGAGGGGGTAAAAATATTGTTAAAAAAACATGGGTTCCAGATCTGTGATGTAGATTTTTCAACCCCATACATGTCTTTTCTTTGTTTAAAATTTGAATTCAAGCTTTATAAAAACAAAGCAAAAACTTTTTTTTTACCTTTTATACTTTTATTCACATAAACAACAAAGAAAATGAATCAGTCTTTAATGTGACGAATGTGTTCCAGTAGTGATGGACCACATGAAGCTTTGTGATAAACTTCTCTTCCTTCAGCTCTACAAGGATGATACCAAGGTTTATATGTTGCACCTGGAAAAAAGAAAATGCATTTATTAGTGTCCCACATCGAGATACTTAAAAAAACCCCAACAAACACAAAACAAAAATGCAGGAGCCGTAAAGTCATTTAATCTCTGACATTCCATCATTTCACACTTGTAACCAGCACAGCTCTGCAATCCTTACAAATGCCTAAATGCCATTTGGTACACTGCAATCCTTACAATACATAGATGTCATTTGGTACACTGCAATCCATGCAATGTCTAAATGCCATTTGCTACACTGCAATCCTTACACAGATCTAGATGTCATTTGGAAGAAGTTTCAAATTAGCTGCTGTGGTGGACATATTGGATGTCAAGATTGCACCATTTTCATATATGACCAAGCAGAAATCATTCAAAGTCTTCTGGTGAAAACCCGATCAATATGGCCATTCTTTTCAGGGAAAGGGGTAGCGACAGCAAGATTTTGTAAGCAGCCATATTGTGTGTGATTTAGATTTTTAGGGTAGCTTTAACAATTTTTCAGGCATATCGCTATGATGTCTGCAGTGGCAGTTTATAGTAATGTCTAGCACTGAGGTATCATGCCGCAGATATGTAGCATGATGTCCCACCCAGCTACATTATCCTGAAACCAGGCCAACCAGTCCTAACACTAACCTCTTAATGCTGAGTGCCTAGCATGGCAGCTGTTAATACCATTTTTGTAAATTTTTGGTATGACTCGGCCAGGGATCGAACCCACAACCTCCCGCATCCCAGGCAGACGCTCTAACCACTAGGCCACTGGAGCGGTGCAGCCATATTGAATGTATGATTGGCACTTAGGACTAAATAGGTATCACATTCTGTAGACTGAAGGTGGTAGGGATATGTATAGTCTGGAATGGTTTCATTTTATCTGCATCATTTCTGTTATTATGTATAGTGTACATATTTACATATTTTGGTACATGTTGCAACCTTATCTACTGTTGAAAACATCATACTGATATAGACATCCATTTGGAAGGAGTAGAGATAACAATATTTTCAAGATGGCATACATCATAATTGAGGGTCAATTTGTATGATTTTCATTTATGACCAACCAGACTCTATAAGAACTTTTATAATGAAAACACCTTGTAAAAATAAGTTTCCATTTAAGACAAAAAGCAAAAACAAGATTTTCAAGACAGTCACCATAGTGTATGTAAGATCAGCACCATTTTAATTTAGAACCACCAAGATATGATACACAGTCTTCTGTAGATATGATTTTCCATTTTGGAGATATAAAAAAAGAAAGATTTTCATGGTGGCTTCCATGATGGCCTTATTAGGTATCAGATGTACATCATTTTCATACTGTAGCAAACAAACATCATAGGAAACCTTCTGGTGCAAGCAAAATATCAATATCATGAGCCATCTTGGAGGTCAGATTAACACATTTTCATTTATGACCAATCAGACATAACAAAATGTCTTTCAGTGAAAACCCTATACTGATGTGATCATTCAGTTAGAAAAACTAGTGACAACAAGATTTTCAAGATGGCCATTGTGGAGGCCATATTGGATATCCAAGCAACACCATTTTCATTTAGGAACAAGGAAATCTATGTCGTCTCTTAATAAAATACCCATGTTGATGTGATCACTCAGAAAAGTAGCAGCAACTAAAATCTCAAGATAGCTGCAGTGACATGCATAATGGATGAGCAAGCAAAACCATTTCCATTTAGGACCAAGTAAACCGCCTGTCAACACAAGTTTTTCTGTGAAATCCCGAAGATGATTTTGACCATCAATTCAGAAGGAATAGCTATAACAATATTTTCAAGATGGCCACTGTGGCAGCCATATTATGCATGACATCATTAAGCTGAGATTGAATGCTCAAAGTATTTTTGTTTGGTGCTGATAGTATGCAATGTATATTTGAGTAACTTCTAGGTAAATGCAATTTTCATTCACAAAATTGTCCTGGTTACATGCTTCAGAAAATAATATGGCAGACTACAAATGCAAATACAACAATTACTACTACGTCACTACAATAAAATCAAGAGTCCCTCGAATCCTCGATGAAACTGATGTTCTTCTGGCTGAAAAGAATTTCCAGGAAATTTAAGATAAGACCATTTCTTTCTTTTAACTGCTAAATGTTGAAACTATCTTTGGTATTCTTTAGTGATAAGAATATTTTCAAATTAGCTGCTGTTGTGGACATAATGCATGTCATCTTGGTACAGTTTTCATTTAGGACCAAAATGGCATCATAAGTCTTTAGGTGGAAACCCCATGCTAATATAATGGGTGCAATTGTGGCCAAATTCGACATCAGATTGGCACCATTTCCATTTAGAACCAACTAGAAATAATGAGTCTTTTTTTTTGTGAAAGCACATTGTCAATATGACCAGCAATGTAGGAGAAGTACTGATAACAAGATTTTCAAGATAGTCATTATGGAAATGACGATATAAGTCATTTAGAACCACCAGAAATCATAAGTCTTTCAGTGAAAACCCCAAGCTAATAAGACCATAGATTTTCAAGATGGCCAAAGCGCAGGTTTACTGAATGTCTGGATGGCACCAACAGGACCAGCTAAACATCATAAGAAGTTCTTTAGTAAAACTCCCATGTTAGTAAGATATCCATTCTGGAGGAGTATTGATAAAAAAATTTCAAGATGGCCACTCTGGCAGTCACACTGGATATCAAAATGGCACCATTTTATTTTAGACCAGCTGGATATCATAAAAAGTCTTTTGGTGAAAACTCAACATTACCTTTCATTCACAAGGAGTCCCTATGTAGCCAAGTGATCTAAAGCGTCTGCCTTTACTGGTCATCAAAATTATTAATGTGGGTTTGAGTCTAGAGGCCCGCCAATGTAGGTATGTGAAGATTTACGATCTGACCCCGCCGATGTCCACCCAAGCATATGAAATCTTCCACTGTTCAAAGCAGTCTTTTGTATTTCTTATGATCTATTTTGGTGGGAATCCTGCTATTGGAACCAGAGTCACATATCTTCAATCTTTGTAGCCAGGCCACCATGGGGCTAGCTGGCCGATGGGCAAATTTACATATTTTGGAAGGTGATGTGTCCATTTTGCACAATGTTTAAGAATTTGCTTAGTTTAAAAAGTAACATTCACACAGTTAGAGCCAGCATTAGAAATGGCTGAAATATATATATATATATATATATATATATACACACACACACACATATATGAATGACACTACCGTTAAGACTCCATCATCAATGGTACATGTATGTGCAATGCCAGCATGAAAGGTTGTGCACTGGCAGCTTTGTCAAGACGGATACAAAAATGTATTGGGTAAGCATTATCTTATTTACATACCCAAGATGAAGTTAAAACAAGCGTCATTTGAATTAAGCACCGGGATATTTACTTACATTAATTTTGAAATAATACTGGGAAAGATTAAAGCATATTGGAAGGTTCTAAAGAGTAGCAGGCTGAACTGATAGCGTATCAGGACTGCTACGATAGAAGGCCCATGGGAGAACACTTCTTAGGAATAGTTTGAGTCCATAAAACATTATTCATCCTTGTCAACTTGTGGATGTGTGTATCCTTTTCTTGTGTGATCTACCTCCTTCCATACAGTAAGAGGTACACTCTAGAAATTGGCAAACTATGAAAAAAGTCCATAATTTTGTCCAAAATGATAGAGACAAAAGCCTTATCAAGTGCATTTATTCCAACTGACAACTGGCCTACCATTTTTGTTAAAATTCTCACTGTGTGCAAATGTTTGCAAAAACCAGACAGTCTTTGGTAATAGGATTAACATGCATAGATTACTTGCAATTTGTCAGGCACTTTAGTTACAGTCCATTCCAGATGTGTTGAAAATAAAGAAACCAGAATCGAAAGCTTAATCCGAGATTATGTGGAGGCTAACCCAGTTATGATGTAGTATACCAGTCATGGGTTATAATTACTGCATGAACAGGCAAATGTTCTTGTAATAATTTAAGTTAAAAACAGCAGTTTTTATACAATGATCTTTTTCAGAAATTCTCTAAGTATATCAGCATACCAAAATCAGACAATAAAACAGTGAAGTAAGAAAAAACATTTGTTTTCTTTATTTCTGATGGGTTGTTTTACAATGTTGGCATATACACTAACTTCTCAAACATGTTCTCCAATTTTAGACTATAGTTGTCTAATAAAAAAATAGACTTTTGTCAATAATAAAACTGTTTGAAAATGCCAACAGTATGAAAAATTACATAATCTACAGTAAGTCACTTGGTAGAACATGACTGTAAGCAGAAACTAACTCTGTATGAATAAGAACTCAAACCAGAGTCCAAACCAAGGTGTAATAAATGATTACATCTGCCTCAACTTTCAGTAATCTCCAGTAGCCACTGTAAACATCTTGAAGTCAATGAATTCAGATTGGTCTCTTTTCAAACTGAAAACTGTTTCAAATCTTTTATCTAAACTAATAATTTAAAATTTGAAATTAGAACATTTTTTAATTGATACTTTATAGCAATACTGTGCTGACATATTGTAAAACCAACCACCCACTCACCTACATTCTGTGATGGCATAAAAAAACACGAAAAAAGATTCTTTTCTATCATATCAAAATAGACATAATAAGCTGATAATAAACATATTAATGCTACTTTTTTTTTTTAAATCACTGCTCTTAACACATTAATCCCTGAAGGTTTTTGTCATTTCCGCCTGAAATTCGAGCAGGAAACACATTTTGAAAGTTATTTCTGAATACATCCTAAAACACCAACCTCCAGGTGATCTTCCAATATCATACTGCCTAGTTGTGTTAGAAAGACTGGAAATTCAAATTTGAATAAAATACAATTATGATGTTTTCTTTAAAGCATTTATTACATTTACAAAGAAAAATAGATGATAGATTTAGCAATATCATATATTAAAACCATGCATGTACACACACATAATCACAAACAGACAGACATAAAATAAAAAGAAATACAGTGTTAACAAATTAACCCCTGGAGGTTTTTGTCGTTTTCGCCTGAAATTCAAGTAGGAAACACATTTTAAAAGCTATTTCTGAACACATCCTAAAACACCAACTTCCAGGTGATCTTCCAATAACATACTGCCTAGCTGTGTTAGAAACAGCGTTTTTCATTGGCTATTTGGCTCACACATGAGCAGAAGGGTAAGAGTTCTTTTTTTGCTTAGCAGACCCATTATTTTCATATCGAGACCACTCTTTGTTCCAAATGCCCATCTTATCCTACGTTTTGCAAAGGTTCATCTGTCTGTTTGCAGTTCATACCAGTTTGCCTTAGATCTGAGACCCAAAAGTCTAAAATCCAGACACAAAATCGGATTCCAACCACAGGCGAATTTTGGGTAGAAAAAAATCAGGTCCAAAATGTGAGGTCTTTCCCTCTGTATTTTGTGTATTTTGTAGTGCAACTAGATATTCCAGATTATCTGGTATCATTGTAGAGCTACATCTGTCTACCTTTCTATAATACCACCCACTTTAGTGTATCATGCATGACCATGACACTACAGAGCTCGGCAGTAGGCTACTACCTCCGGCCATGTTAACTCTGGCTAGGGATTAATGTGTTAAAATCTGCCTGCAAAGCCTTTATTATTGTCCACCTCAAGAAGCCAGATGTGCTAGTTGCAAGTCACAGGCTTGGAGTAGCTTTGAGAGCTAGCTAGCTATAGTTCATGCACCAGTAATTACCCTGATTAACCATAGGCAGGCATCACTTGAAAAGCATACAGTGCACCCACCCATTTCTATTCTTGTTCACATGTACAATGCAGTTAACCTCCCGAGGATAACATGACAATATACAATGCAAAAATATGAAATATCTACCATGAAATAAACTTTTATTCCTACTTTAAACTGGCTTGGTCACACAGACCTTCGGAGTACTGAAGGTGGTAAATAGGTTCGGCATTGATGAATCAATGTGATCAAAAATACAAATAAATATTAAACTCTGTTAATGAATCATAAAATGAAGGCCACAATGACTTTGGGTTTTATGTGAGAGAAATGCATCCAATAGGGCCTTTCTGCTATAAATGGAATCTACCCATGTGTACTCACATATTGCTTATGGAAAAACAGAACAAAACACTACGTGATGCTTATGCCATTCTATATAATACCTTATAAACTTTATATTATGTTGTCCTGTTCATATGAATGTATATACAAAAAATTTCAAGGTGATTTCACCCTGAGAACATCGTCTTCAGTTGGCTCTACTTATTGAAACTTAGCAACCATCTTACAATGTTTGTCTGTAGGGTTTAAGACATTGCCCACATGGGGCTATGTTTAATCATGAGGTCAATGCATGTGGCATAACATACACCTAATTCGTAACCTGCCCTATTATCAAGTTTCATTACTAGAACATAAACAGCACCCAAAAAATGAACTCCTGACAAAGAACTGGAACAAAGGAACTGAGCATAAAATATAGGTCACAAAGACTTTTGTTGGCAAAAGAGATATTGCATTTATCAAGATGAATCAAGTTTTGTTATTCTGCTCAAGACAGTATGCATATAACATGCCAAAAACTGATCTGGTCACGAGTTAAATTCAAATGCTTGACCAAAGCTAGTAGAAGATAAAATACAGGTCACAACAAGCCCTTAGTTATTGGAGTCTTTAGTAATGAAGATGCATAACATCCATCAAATTATTGATTACAGTATGAACTATGAGAGTAAACACATAACAAGTAAGTGAAGCATAAAATATGGTCAATACTGACCAGGGCCAGCGCTACCATATAGGCAAACTAGGCAGCCGCCTAGGGAGCTGATTTCAGGGGGCGCATTTTTTTAAAAACATTATTGTTTATAAATTTTGAAATTGATATTTTCCGGGGGGGGGGGGGGGGGGGGGGGGGGGCCAGAATCTAGCCTTGCCAAGGGCACCAGGTAGTCTGGCTGAGCCTGGCGCCGACCCTGATACTGACCTATTACTAAAAGGAACATTACTCACAAGTTTCATGATTTTATATAGGCTATGATGTTAAAAACTCTTTATGCCACAACTTAACCTAAATGAGTAAAATGTGAAATATAGTACACATACCTTTTTTGGTATAAAAAAAATCACCTACGTAAAGAAATACAGTAATAAAAGTAAGTATGGCAATTGAACCACAATCAGTGAAATGGGAAACAAGTCACACATATACTTTTAAGATGAGGTTTAGTACTTATCAAGATGAACTCTCTCATCATGTTTTATGATTTTAAGTTATACAGTAGATAAAACACCAATATGGCAATGAGCTAAATCCAAAAACTTAAGCCAGTGAAATGGGTTTCAATGACCTTGTTTTACTGAAAGGCAAGGTTCTAATAGGGATAAAAACAACCATCAACTTTGACGATTATGGCATAAAGTCCTTAAGACTGAAACCAATTCATTGAAGCTTAAAATCTATATCACAGTGACCTAATTTTGTTATGATGGTGCATTATTCATCAAGATATATCTCCTTACCAAATTTTATGAATCATAGTTAAAAAGCACGTATGCAACTTTCAGAAATAAACCTACACCACTCCCTCAATAGTTCCCGCTTATAATGTAGGGTCAGGCGAGGATCCCATTTTTTAAAACCAGTAAATGCAAAACAACGATCCCTATTTCTTAAAACTGGAAGAAAATTGAAATCAAAATTGGTAATTGAAACGCTGACACATCACTCATTTTATTGTTGAAATGGTAGATAGAACCTCAAAATTTTAATCAACATTTTGAAACTGTCAACTTTTAATAAGAAGTCCTATAAGTGATTACATTTTCTTTCCAGACAACATTCTTAGTATACTATAATTAAAAATATTTAAGGAAACTTAGAACATGAAAATGTCATGTATGCCTAGTGTAGGCAGTATATTAATACTTAAATACCAATTAAATAATTTTTGTTAAGTGAAATTTGTGTTTTATTTCTTTTAGTTCCTTTTAAGCGTAATCATCATAAATGCACTAAAATGTATCAATCTACCAAAAAACAACTATGTCTGCAAGTGTTCTCTAAAAACCTAATTAAATGTCAACTGTGTTTTGGTAACTGACTTGCAGAAGTATCTGTTGTAGTGTTGTACTGAATTAAAAGCTGGCCTCCTTTGTATTATCACGCTAATTATGTCTTTTGAATCAAATAAACGAGGTGGATTAAAAGAAAATTTTAAAGGCAGGCAAATCCTACATACTTAAAATATAGAGGCCACAGTCGTATGTCAGGTGAACTCACTTCATGGATCAATCAAACACTGTTAATAGCATTATTGTGTATGTAACATGAACTAACTTAAATGACTCATTCATAACTGTGATCAAAGATAGCAAGGCAACCAAGCTAAAAGAATACTTCGCAAAATAAAGAGCTTGGTTTCACAGAATTCCTGAACTGGCATTAAGAGATATCCTCAAGGATGATAAGAAGATTCACTATTACTTCCAATTAAATCACAACATCAATAATGTACTAATTTAACAAATCAAAAATTGAGTTTAGATGCAGATGATTGTCTCACGAATCAAATGTCGCTTGTCTTTGAAGAAAAAAGGAATCTTGTTTGGCTGTGTATCAAGAGTCAGTTTAGTTCCCTGCTAAAGATAAAGAGTCAGTTTAGTTCCTAGCTAACAGACTCCCAGTTTGGCAGGATACTATTAAATACCACTCTGGGAACCAGACTTAACAAAACCAAAAGCAGTGACATAATACACAGATGTTTTCATGTACACGTGATGGCTGTTCAAACCAGTTGGAACAATCTTTTGCATGTTGGACATTTTGAAAATAAATGTTATTTATACAGAATAATGAACAACTTCAGTCATTAAACAACCCAGTCCCCTAACTCCCCACCCCTTGCGGTTTTCTCGATGTTTAAGCAGATTTTTTACAATTTTTGGAGGTCCCTCAGTAACGTGTGACCTCGCTTACAGTGCAGTCAATGATTGTGGACCCCACTGTATGAGAGTTATCAAGTGAGAAGTGTACTTGGTTTTGAGCTAAATTCCAAAACTTGACTTAAGCCAATGAAGTTATTAATTTAGATCAATGATGTTTTTGTGTCATATGGGTGTGCTACTAAGAGATAATATGGCCTGATAAATTATATGAAAATAAAAAAGTCTGATTTAAATAAAAACAAATTGATTTAAATTTGTTAAAACTCAAATTTTTTAAAATTAAAAGAACAAAATCATGATTTCCTTTCACCCCTTCTTCAGACAAGGATACAAGTCTGATTTACATTTTCCCATTCTATGACCTTTTAGATTACTGAAAGTTGAGGCAGATGTAATCATTTATTACATCTTGGTGCTTGGTATGTCATACAAATGACTCAAGGTTCATTAAAATATCTAACATAGTTCAAAAGTTCTATTCTGAACACAGATACAAGTCAAACAGTGCTTTGCTGATAGATACAAGTCAAACAGTGATTTGCTTTAACACTGACTTTGAAGCAGGGGATGTGGTTATGTTAATGGCACACCATCTATAGTCACACAAGTCATGTAGGCATTCAACACAGACTATTTCAATAATGGGTGTCATTTTTTAGAATTTGATTCTACATGCCTTAAGGCGGCAAGGATTTACTTTTAAATTATCTGGATTCTTACAGATCCACATTCCTATGGAAGGTCATTATTTAGATGCCCCAAGAAGTTCATGTGGCAAAATCAATATTAAAGAACTTAGACAATTTTGGACAAAATGAACCTAAAGGTGTGATCGAATACAATCTGAATTGACTGTCGCATATCAGAATGAAAGCTACACAATTATAAACAAATTCATACTACACTATAATGTGATGATTCTACTCTATGTGATCTTTTCTTGACCCAAGTTTAGTACATGGCCACCATAGAGATCGATAATTTTGTCTGGAAGGTTCTTGATGACAGTTCAAGTGCAGATCATTCAATAATCAGGACTGAACAGACTTTGGTTAAAGAAAATTAGTGTTAAATTTTCAAAGAACAATTTATATTTATTTTAAAATGAGTAGATGTGCATTTATGACCCATGTGACTTCTACTTTAGACATGAAGCAAGGGATGTGGTTATGTTAACAGCATATTATCAAGTAATGAAGTAGGGGTTGTGGTTATGATACCAGCACACCATATAGTCATGAAGCAGGGACTGTGGCTATGTTAATGGCACACCATCTAGACATGATACAGTGGTCCCCCTCTTGAATAGCCCCCCCTGACCAGCGGCCATTTGTTTCTTACAGCCAGAATCCCTTGGCACCAACAAGTTTGTGTTCAAAAGTACCCCTAAAAAATGGCCATCCCTCTAACACAACCAGCGGCCAGCGTATTAGTACAAAAATGTAAACTGTTCCTCTCACAAGCGGCCACTCTTTTTTTTCAAAATGTGCCAAGAATCAATAATTAATTCACATCGTAAGGTAAGTAATCAGATTGTCTCTATTGTTGATAGAGTGTACCTGTCTCCCAATGTCATGTTTCCGTTACTGTTAAAGCACATGTAACACTATGATTATTATTAAATCATTATATATAAAAGCCAACGTTTACAGGAAATCAAATGGATTCAATAATGTTATGATAGAGTTTTGGGCTTCACATATCTGTAGAGTTTATCTCATTGATGAATACTATGAGGTGCCGTAGTGTACAAAAGCTGGTCAAATCAGAACGCTGCCGCTGAAATTATGATGTCATATGTCCTGAATTCCAATTTCACATGTATCAAAAATGCTTAACCATAAAAGTTCCATTTTCTTGGTCGAGAATTTAGATTGTATCTGTTGAATTAAACAGTAATGTTTGAAAGTTATATTTTCTATGCTGAGGTTTTAGATTGTCGTTTGAATTACATGGTGGTGGTTGAAATATCGATGTCATATGTTGAGAATTCCTAATTCACGTATTGGTTCAAAGAGTTTATGTTGAAAGTTCCATTTCATATGTTGAGTATTTAGATTTCATTGGTTGAATTAGAAGCACTGGTTGAAAATTCAATGTCCAATGTCGAGTTTTTAGACTATATTCTGAATTACATGGTAGTTGTTGAAAAATTTTAATGTCACATGTTGAGAGTTTTAATTTTACATGCTGAATCACATTGATTGTGCTGAAAGTTCCATTTCGTATGTTGAGTTTTTAGATTGTATCGGCTGAACTACACAGTGGTGGTTGGACAGTTTATTGTGCTTGTCAGAATTGCTATTTTTATATGGTGAAATTATGTGTTGTTGTTAAAAGTAACATCACACAATGTCCTCTTTAAGAATTCAAAATAATATAAAGTACTAAGATACATCATTTGTGTATTCAATTATGAGGTACCATTACATTTCATGCATTTACAGTTTGAAAGTTACCATTCACAGTTTGAGAATTACTATGAATTTCTTTGCTAGAGGTCGCTCTCATGAATGGACTGCATTATTTTTAAACAAGGAGGCTGCTTGTTGCTGTGAAATTCAATAGATGAAATCTAAATACTCACCATTTGAAATGGAACTTTCATTACAAACAGTTACATTCAACGTATGAATTAGGGATTCTGAACATATGATATTGAAATTTCAGCCACAGCTGTGTAATTCAAAATATACGCTTTAAAACATCGATTTAAGAAATAGAACTTTAAACCACGACTGTATAATTCAACAAATGAAATCAAAAATCTTGATCAAGAAAATGGAACTTTAAGGATATGCAATTTGATCCATCACATGACACTGAATTTCTCAACATATCAGAGGTCTCGCTAGGATTTTAAAACTAGGAGTCCAGGACTCCCATTTTGGTAAAAATAGGAGTCCCACCATCAAAAGTTGCAGTCCCTTCTTTCCTACAGAATCAACACAGATGTGAGTGCATCTATTTTTAGATGGAGAGGATTCCGTAATGTAATCACTCACTTTAATACAGCTTCATTACAACAGTCCATTGACAGGATTGCAAATTTATGGTTTATTTATTTGTATATGTCCTTTTAGTAATTTTAGGCAATGGTTAAATAGTATCTGATTTGCTGTATTTTTTCCCCTGTATTTTTGCATATACGTGTCAGGTCGGAAACCAGCTTGGACCTTAAAGCGCATCTCGCGAATTCCACAACAAAGCATTGTCCCATACATTTCTGACCTACATAATTTGCATCTTAAAGTTAAATCTTTAATAAAATAATAAATTGGCTTTGCTTTCAATGATCTGTATATTTTTATGAAAACATCTGCCAGATGATTTATGAAAACAGACAATCTAATAAACTGGTACATCCCAGACTTAGTGAAGTCCGCCATTATTTCCCGTTAGGCCTACTGTTCACTTAGAGTTTCAAACTAATTTGATGACGAAATAGTGTACAAGAGGCAGTTAATATATATCCAGATAATCGATTCTGATCTTAAAACACATGTTTGTATGTTTTATCATCAAAGGATATCATGCAGGAAATTGATAGCTGCTACCTTACTTGGAAAAGTGTTAATGGTCAATCAGCTATCAAAACATATGCTTGTGAATGGGCAAGAGTTTGCTTGTCAACGTAATTGATATCAAGACTAGGCCTAGCTACTGATCTATTGATGAATACATTTCGCTACAACACTAGAACTAACCGGGCTAAGGCGAGCTGCATTTTAAAAAAAAGTATGGTCAGTCAATGTACCTCTAAAATAGCTCTTGTTTGTCCATCAGTGATACTGAATTTTGTTAATCCAAGTAAGGACTTATTCCAAACACTAAGCTAGGCATCACACACTTTCTTACACTTAGCTACTGTCCTATCCGAACTATCAATTCTAGCAACTTTAGCACTTTTCTGAATCTCGTTACAATCTTCGTAAGTCTGCCGTTTAACCCCAAAATACTTATCCAAATTTATGAATGGCATTTTGTCTAAGTCTCAACATGTCTTGATTCTCGTGCACTACTTATTCTGATACATTCGGAAATGAACACAATAACGAAAGCTAAAGTTGTTTATTTGATGTACTTTTATAAATGACCACATGTACATCTCTGGGTCTTTCTGACTCTGAATTCAATCAATGTAAATATCAGTACATTTTCGCATCCGGCCGCCAGTCAAAGCCTTTGAACTTGCTGCCCAGCTATTGCATCATGTTCTTTTTTGATGTACTCTTATAATGGCAACATGGATGTACATCAAGGGGTCTTTCAGTCACTGAATTATGTCATTGTATATAATAGCACAGCTAACTGATCAACACATTTCCCCCCAAAGCAGGTGGCTGAAGCAGGACTGGCAAGTCTTTGAATTTTCCGCACACCTATTACATGCGTATGGAGGACTCCCACATCAGTGATTTTCTGCGTCCCAGATCAGAAATTGGCATCCAAATACGCGTAATTAAGCATTTCCGAGATCTCTGACATATGACATTGAAATTTCAAATCCAACTTTCTCAGTGGACCAGCTTTTGTCCACTGTGGCTCCTCATAGATGACAACCAGATGTAATTGTCACGATCATAGCATGGCCAGCAGTGGTTAAATATAGATTTTGTGAATTAACAAAGACAGAGCAATTAACCTTGAACAAAACAGGGTACCAGACAAAGACCGAAAAATCACATGAAAATACATCTGTTGCTTCCTTTATGAAGGCATTTTGTCCACTCTAAAAAAGTTTTGTCTGCATAATTAAATTGCATACAGCTTGCAACATCCAAATAAATCATTACCAAACATTAACATATCATCATGTAAATGGGGACCAGGGATCGTCCTGGGCTTCGCCAATGTCGCAAATTGCGATTTTTTTTCCTTATTGGCGACAAAAATATCCCATCTGGCGATTTTTTTGGCGACACACTTTTTGGTTATTTAATTTGTACATACAATCATGGATTTGGACTGGATAAATTAAAAGTGAGAACGAAAGTAAGCCACAAACCTGACTAAGCAATGCATTGGAATCAATCTGTTACATAAACGATCCTTTGTTCGTATTGACAACCCCATCTTTACAGTGCATTGTTACATCATAATCTGCTTATGCTGACATCCGGGCTGAGTACTGTATGCTGTGATAAGTCAATCATGCTACCGCACTATACCTACAACTGACCGACTTCTGAAGATGTGAATAGAACAGATACAATTAAATTGTATGGCTAATCCTTCTGTGTTTTTTTTTTTTATACATATACCAATAGTTTTGCTAAACCTTCATAGAAAACTTATAACCTTTGAAGTACCGACTGTGTATAAATACAAAGCAAATGGAAAAAATCTCAATCACAATTATATCTGTCGCCAGTGCAGCATTTTACTCATTGATCTTTTCCTTTTGCCATCAATTCCGTGTTACGGTTGCAGAGACTTAAACTCCGCAACAAGAAATAGCAAAAAAAAAACCAAAAAACAGTTTTGCATAATTAATAAAAATTATTTATTTCTCAAAATACAGGAGTGAAAGAATCCCTAAATTGGGTGTGAATTTATGCTTATATATACGGTCCAATATTGCCAGGTGTTGACTCGTGTAACTTTCATTCGTGGGAATGGAGATCCTATTTTGCTTGTCGAGAAAATTTATACCGCATTCAGTGATCATTCTTGGGATTTAGGAAGCAGTTCACTACAAGCTTTGGGATGCTAGCCATGGGGGGGGGGGGCTGCTGAGAGACTACTGGTGTCACCTGTCAGCACTGTAGACTGTGAATGTGGATTCAGTAAGATGAACCTCATAAAAACTGACATCAGAAATAAGCTCTGCATCTCATCTCTCGAGAATTTAATGAGAATCAGCATGTACAGATGTGAAAATTAGACTTTGAAACTGCATTCAACAAGTGGGCAACTCTAAAATCGCGACAGATCTTCATGTAACAGTTTGTAACATTTTGTTAATGCTTGTTGTAATTAAAGTATTAACTAACCCATCTTTTGTAATTTTCATTGCCTGTTACATTAACAGACTAAATTAACACTTGGAAAAATGTACACTAGTTTTGGCGACACTTTTTGAAAATTGGCGACAAAATATTGAGATTGGCGATTTTTTTGGCGACAGCTTTTTAAAAGCCAGGACCATCCCTGGGGACGTATTACTTTAGAAGAAAGTCAGTTATTCTACTTGACGACATGGAGTGGGAGTAGGGGGGACATGCAGAACATTTTTATGTAGAAAAGACTCAAATAAAAAATTTTATGCCAAAAAGACTCGAATAAACAACATCGTAACCCATAAGGAGATTATTCAGCAGCAGTGGGAAAATGGAGGAAACAGAAAGAGAACTATGTATGTACCAAGATTTATTTTTTGCTGTTTTGTATTGTTTAATGCCATTTTTCTGCACATGATAGGCTATGCATGGCGGACATTATTAATTGTGGAGGAAGAACCCGGGAAAACTCCGGAAAGAACCACTGACCCACGAGAAGCTACTGGCAAGCTTTCTTACATACCCACATTGGCTGAATCCGAGACTCAAACCAACGCAGACAAGAGGTGAGATGGCAATGATCTGTAATGGAGAATGCTTTAGACCACTCTGCCACTCGGGGCCCCTACCAAGATTTAAATGACGTTTTTAATGGTTTTGCAATGTGCATGACAACAATACCTTATCATGCTTACATCAATAATAAGAACCATTAATGTATATCCAGTTGAAATAAGTATAATCTTAAGACAACCTTTTAATAATTAATGTTACTTTCAAACGAAGATATTAAATGCTTTTAACTATGTAGCTTTCTTACTATGTACATTACATATACTTCTCACTAAAACTGAGCCCCCCTCTGGAAAGGCCACCTGTCTTATAAGGCCAATTTCCCTATGCAGAAGGGGTGGCCGTACAAGAGGGAGACCACTGTACATACTTTGGGAAAACTTCATTAAAGAATCTATAGTGGTTTAAATGTTATACTCCAGTCATAGAATTACAGATCCCTTTGAAGTGACTGTGACCATGAGGCAGAAACTATTCCTATGATACGCAACATAGCATGTAGTCATGATAGATAGTTTGGCAAAGCTGTATTAAAATATCTTCAATAATGGTTCTAAATATATACATGGGACAAGCTACAAATCACAGAATTACTCTTCCATGCCATGACCCTTGATCTTGAGGTGGGGGGCATGGCTATAATATACCATGATATATGCTTCTGCAAAGTTTCATATAAATCTTTACATATGTCACAAGTTAATGACCTGACAAGCAAACATTCACAAATTGGATGGACTGATGGACAATACCATAACACAAACATACCAGTTTAGGCAGTCATATAAAATTAACGTGTCAAAATACAAAAGTAAGGAGCAAATTTGTCTGAGTTTTTAATAAGAACACATACTAAGTCCTTTAACCGAAAAGAATTACCTTTTTTATCCAATGAAATTCATTACCACCAGATGGAGAATGATGTGGGCAAATACAAAATCAGCGAAAGCTCTTTCTGGGCTAATTCCCTGGAAATCACTCTTGTTTTGAGGATTCACTTGCAACCTAAGGCAAACTGCAAGAGAACTTAAGCGTTAGTGTGAATTATTGCAGGTACTACAATAGCTATAACTAAAATTAACAAAATTAAATCTTACAAAATCTTGTTTAGCATTTGTACTTGATTGTTTCACATGTTGCAGGTTTAATTGCTACCAACCTGGCATCAGTAAATAAATCTATATTGACTAGGAAATGAATCTTAGTTATTCAATCATTTCACCTTATGGATCTAATCTGATGACGAACCAGATGCTAAAAATGTGTATGATCTTTCAACTTTTGATGAGTACTGTTTGTTAAATAATTTATGATTGTTCTGAGTTGATGTTAGGGAATAATAAATGTTGAATTTGAAAATGAACTGGCCTCTCTGATTTGGCAGGATAAGTGAGATTTTGGCAGTACAAACTGAAAAAATGTGACCCTTTGGTCAGGTCAAAAATACCATAACTTTAAATCTTATGATAGTGTTTACAGTGGGAATACCCAAGGATGGTTTAGACATTTAAAATACTTGAAAAACTGAATCATTAATATGCAGGTTTCAGGGGAATTTTTTTTTTACTCATATTACATCAGACGTAGATCAGTGTATCTGGTGCAGATGTGTACATTGTATATTTAGACCAACAAGCAGGTCTCCAATCCTAAGCTTTCTACAAAAATAACAATCAACATGTACTTATCTGTAATATTGTTTTATTTACAGCTGAAGTAAAACAAACTACACAAACAGATATATATATATATATATATATATATATATATATATATATATATATATATATATATATATATATATATCTATATCTCTAGTTTCCGACGCATCTGTCTCTCAAAGTTCTGCCTTAAAGGCCAGACCTAACCGCAGTTCCTTCCCAAGCATTAGTTAGTTCCTAGTGATATACTCCTCACTAGGTTTCCAGATGTTGTTCTTGCCTTGGGGTGATGCTGCTTTCCACGCACGTGTCAGCAATTTAAAAATAAGGTCAATAATAGATGTATACATAGGTGTTCTTTTCTGACAGGGGTTATTACTAAAAGGTGAGTGCCCTGAAGGATTTAATGCCATGAGTCAAAAAAAGAGAGGTTTTAGTTACCATCCGCATACCATGGTCAGTCAAAATAAATTTATTAATTACTAGTGAGCATCCTATAGTCAGAACTGATGGGGAGGCTAAAACTTCAGTATGGAATACAGCCCATCAATGTTGGTCTCCACTGTCAGAAAGAATAAAAAACCCAGAGACCTTGTTGGTTTAACTGTATATTATTATAAGGACGGCAAAGGGTAGGGGGAGATAACCAAAGCAAACATATCAAAATATGAACAGAACTTTTGTGTATGGAAATGTGTAAAAATCCCAATGGGTGGGTACACACTATGGCAATTTTACTAACAGCTACATATTGTCATTTCTCCAAAAGGTGCCAAACATTTTCTAAAATCTCTGAAGCACACATAATGACACTTTTTTCCTAAAAAGCTCGCAGTGCGGATAATATGAGATTAGAAGAGAAGATAATTTAATGAAAATAATTTCTGGGCTGCTTATGCAGTTCTAGTCAAGATATCAATAATTATTATTCATTTCTTACAATGAATAGAGAAAAAGTGCTTCAACTGTCAATGTAATGAATTGCAAATATTAATTTTTGTATAACCCTGTTAGAGGTAATTCTTCAGACTCATTTTCATTTCACCATTTATATGTATCTATGTAAAGATGCAAATTAAAAGCTGAAAATCATTCTGTACACAAAATATGATAGACAATGATGATTGAACTCTTTACCTTCTACAAGTACTTGCTGCCCTGGCTACTAAGCCTGATTAGCAGCCTGCCTTCTAGCAGCAGTTTGTAGGCTGAACCCCAGGGCATCATAATAGCTGCCTGAGTGAGAACTTCTTGAGTTATTTACATGCTGTCTACATTTTCTCTATCAATTTTGTCCCATGCAAACTATGTAATTTAATGAAAAATAAAATTTTAAACACTTACCAATGTTTTGTGCCTCTCATTTCCACCACCAAGTACATATAATCCACAGGAATCAATGTTTATATTCACATATTTATAATAAAAAAATATATCTCAATATATGTGTTTAAAATGTATATTAGATTACTTTTCTCACCACTATTATGCATACCAATGTGTCCACTATTTTATTGCAGATTTGGTAATTTTTTATGATACTGCCTGAAGCACGTAAAAAGAAATCTATCTCCCTTGCATTTTCTTCCAAAATAAATGCTGGCCCTGAAACTGCTGTAAAGTCGTCCACATTTACCGGTCTCACGTGTTCTGACCAGATTGGATTATCTCGCGTTTCAGATAAATCTGAAATGTCAAGTGTTGAAACAGGACTTATACTAATGTCAAATCCTTCATCTTGAATCTGGTTAAAATCAATATCATCAGAATCGTCGTCGGAATACATGAATGTTGCCATTTTGTTTTACTGTCACCATTGACCTCGTTTTCAACAGAATTTCCCGCTTATATGCTGTAAAACTACTAATAGAATATGTTCATCATTTTATGTAAGGACTATTTTCATTGGCTAAATATTATAAAAGAGAACAGATGTTTGTAATTTCATCCAATACAAAGCTTTAATATGAAACGTGTATATGCATATCGGGGGTTTCCCAACCCTTGGCCGGAAACGCATGTATGAGCCAGCCGGGACAGAGAGAGTATTATTAGCAGCTTGTATATGCGTCTCTGGGGTTACAAGGCTATTTTTATGGTCGCATATATGCGTTAGCAGAAGGTAAAGAGTTAATCAATAATAATAATAAAATATTGATTTAGAACAATTTCTTCTTTGTTTATCTTCTGTTCAACTGTTTTATTTGGCCTCTGGTGGATTCTAATAGAAAGGATTTGTGACCATAATGGTGAAAATAAAGGTTAATTCGCCAGAATGGATACATGCAATGGTCGTCCGAGAGTTATGAATTTGGATGTCACTGTCTTTTGACTGTATATGTGTAGTTTTTCAGTCTTCTTGTGATTCTGAAGTGATAAAAGACACGTGAGAAAAGTCAAATCGAGCGCAGGATTGTGGTCATGGTTGCACTCCTTGTGTTCATTTACATTACTGACAAGGTGATTGCATGTTGTCAGAGATTTCGCCATATCTTATTGATAAAACGTCAGACTCCTATGTTATAACAAACGACTCAAAAACCTTTGTCGTCCCTAACTATTATACTGCTGTCGGGTATTTCTGCACACCTAAGGTTTTCGTTTCCAATACTGAATCAAAACAAATACCAAATTCGAGCGATTAACAAAAATAAAATACAGCAATGCTTACCATTTGAAAAGATGCAATTGTTATCAGAACATTCTGTTCAAAATAATATTAATAAGTTTTCCTGACTCACGATATGTCTGCCTATTCTGCGCATAGCTTTCAAAAGATGTAATGTTTATCCATCTTGCTATATAAATGAAATATATTACTTTGGACCGTTTCTGTCAGCAGTTCAGTAGAGTAATTAGGTCAGGTTTATAGCTAGTTTTACAAAATTCAACGTAAAAATGCCAATAAATGGCAAGAGATATTAAGCAAACTAAACAGATCCTGCAAAAATGTTCAACATTTTATGAAAAATAAGTTATTACGTGGAAGAAAAACAACAATGAATAGGATGTAATGTGTTTACGTCTCGTTGATGGGGAAAAATTACTAAAAAATTTAGAAACAGACTATACGTTGGGGAATTTGTTGAGAATTTATGTTCTAGCTACAAGTAGACATGTTGGGTAGCAGACGATTTTGTACATGATGAGTTAACTTCTTGCAAAATTGGAAACTTGGATTAAAATATAGTTTTGTTTTAAGGTACACATTTCCATCTTTTATATAATGTATTTATTTGTATGATTCTAAAAGATGTATAGGAAGTAGAATTTTCTGGATTACAGGTTCACTTTTCTTAATTAATGTACAATTCTTCTGGATACAAAATGGATTTTTGACCCAAAATAGCATGTGATCAAATGTTTACAGAAATGACATATTGTTGCACAGAATTACCTGATGCGCAGAATAGGCAGACATAGTACTAATATTAGTGCCCTTACTCCTACCTCGTGGACAGGGTACTAACATGAGCATATACGTGTCAATGGAGCAAGCCAGGTGTGATTCACACCCGGCGCTCTTTTAGACCAATAATAACATTTTGAACATATTCCTTGAATATAATCCAATAAATTGAGTAGTCCCCTTATTTAATACCGGAAATATGGAAAATCATTGAAGAAATAGCTGTTAAATATTGTTTACCTTTTTTACCTGATATTTTTGTTTAAATCGTCCTCCATATTAGTTTAAATAATGATTACTTCCGTTCTCAGCCTAGTTTGTGTGCCATATAAGGACATTGAGGCTTATTTGGAAACGTAATCATAGTAAAAATTTAGCGTGGTTTGAGTCACAAATTCTGCACATTAAGAGTAAATATGGTTTATCGGCAACTTTGAAATTCCACCAAGAAGCGATTATTCGCCACTTGATTGACAATAACATAGCACAGAATATCCAAATATGGTCTGGCAAGCCTTATGTAGAAAAGGGGTCATGGAAAGAGTCTTGCATTATCTGTCATGGCGAACACGGTGAGGTTAGTGTAACCATGCCAATTTATTTTAGTGTGTAAGGTCTTAATAAATTCAAAATAAGCCAAACTTCTTTCACAACATGATTATACTTATGAAGTAGATTTCTACACTGTTTGTTTTTCTGACTTTAGTGATGATTTTTTTTTTGCTCCATTACATGATATGGGATCAGTTCGTAGCCTCAACCACAACAAATCAAGCTGAGGCTACGACATCGAAGCTAAGGCCGACATGGCGGTATACTGTATAGTTTTAACAAATTTCCAGTCATTATTACGTTTAATCAGCTCAAAAATCTCTATCAGTTTATTTCCAAAACCGATGACATAATTCTGAAAATAATCCACATTTTGTCCAACCATTTTACTCTGATTTTGTGAATATACAGCCCAACAGAGAGCTCTTACCAGTTATAATAAATGATCCAACGCAGGATGTGAAGCCCGATAGGAATGAGTTGAATGGAAAGGTGCCCACCAATGCACAATACCCAAACTGAATGACACCAGTGAGCAAAATGTATAATAAATACGCGTCTATTATCTTTAGCTTTTTGGGTGTGTTATCCACGTATTCATTGCAAAATTTAGTTAAAACGGCGGTCAACTTCTCTGGCATTTCTGGTCCTTTACTTCAAGCACCGGCACTTTCGGAAACAGACGTGGCAAACAAGCTTAGAATGGTTCTACATCATGTACGAAACAGTTACATTATTTATAACAAAGAATACATTGATAATCAGTCTACAAGAAGGAGACAATGTAATAAAATATGTTACCATTAAATTATACTTTATTTGTGCCAAAATTAATAATGTTACAATTTTGTCTATTTTCTTTAAAAAACTACATGATCTCGTTAACTACCGTAACTGTCAGTCAATTGACCATGTGACTTTCTCTGGTGTACTAGTTGATCACGTGACCAGAAAAATCGCCATCTTGTACCTAATTTTACAGTATTAGATGGATAAATCTCGAAGATCCGTGAGTATACATATATATTAAAAAATAATGGTTTTCAGCAAAACATATTTCGCTAACACATTCGCATTTTTTAAAGGAATTTTTATGAAATTAATCGTTAATGGTATGAAACAGACTATAGTTAACACTGAAAAACAGTTGTGGCAATCTTGAGATTCTTGGCGCGTTTGCTGATGGATAGTTTAGTTTACAGGAAATACGGTCTCTAGTTTTGCCTATTATGTTTTGTAGTTTTGATGCGATTGATTTCACATAGAGCTCCATTATATTGAAAACCCATTTGCTAAAACCTGGTGGCGATAGCACTTTAATTCGTATGTTTCATCGTACTGTAGTACTGCGGCAAAGTCTGACCTCGGGCATGTGAGGTTATTATTAGAACCACGTGTTTACCACCGTCGCTGACGTCTTGGTTTTTTAGGGTTTAATGCCGTATATTGCGTGAAGGAAGAATCTGGGAAGAACCATCAAACTTTACGGAGCGCTGCTGACAACGCTTTCTCACATACCCACGTTGGTTGCGGGAAGACTCAATTTAAACTTGCGCGGTGTGACTGAGGGAACGATAATGCGAGCGCATGGACCACTCGGCCATCCTTGGCACCATAGTGAATGCCCTCCTCCAGCGCAACGTTAACATAATGATAATCACAGCATATATATCAGCACTACACCTTGTCCAGTCGACAGTATTGTCCAAATGTACTAACTCTGGATAAGGGAGTAGTGGGTTTTTCCCTTGGGCAAGGGACATTACACTGGTTATTTCAGTATAAATGTTCTTTTTATTTACAAACAAAAAAGTTTTTAAGACATAAAGGAACTGTGCTTGGGTTGAGAGACCCCAGGCTCACTGTTTTACGTTTGTAACTACAGTATGCAAACTATATGATATTTTGTGAAAGGAGTATACAAACTACAATTGACATTTTGTGAAAGGCTGAGAGAAAATGTAAGAATACAGTTGGTATAATTCTGTTACTCAAATTCCCTATTTCTCTATTTCATTGCTTAGAAAGAATATTAAATATATGCCAGTTGTTAAGAATAAATGAATTTACTCATAAAATATAACATAGTACGGTACAGACTATACCAGTTATATCCCAAATCAAATATATCCTTGATATGCATAATAAAGTATGTGTTCTATGGAAAAAATTTAGTTGATGAAAAAATTAAGTGAAGAGGAGATATATTTTCACTGATAAATTTTGAACTTATACTTTTTTAATACTATTATAGCATACACAGGCATATTTTCACATATAGTTTGAAAATTTTCTTTGTTCACTATTATATGATACCCAAAAGTACATGACTTATACTACTACAGATTTGATTTGCATTATATACACAGTTTACGTTCCTTGGGTATTATGTACTTGATGAAAATGTCAGAAAAGTTTATCAGATACCTTATTTCCGAATTATTTTCCCACCTAGATTGCCAAAATAAGTACTTAAGAAAAACAGACCAAGAAGTATATAACTTGTATTAATTTCACTTTAATATGGCCTGGTAAAACATTTGGTTTTTAATAAATCTATGAAAACAGGGATTTGCAAATGAATTACCTGATTCCAATACAAGATAAAATTTGGCTCAGGCAGGCTCGAGTATCTAAGGTACTTGCCCATGTGCAAGTTAATAATATAAAAAAACCAGGAGAAAGGGGATGTGTTCTGTAAATAATGCTGTTTGTTTTGCATTTATTGCACCATGTGATCTTTTCATATTACATGTATCAGCACCTACTTTAGTGTTTATATGTAATGCATTTTTTTGTTACATAATTGGGCAGTTTCTTTTATCTGTCATGTCTTTTCCAACTTGTCATCACTTTTAAGTTCAGTCTTGCATTTTCCTGTGCAGACATGATAATGTGAATATCTAAAAGAACTTTAGACAGGTAAGGAACATTTTATACTTTATGTTATCCATTACAGTTTAATAATAATATTTCTATCTGTGATGTTACGAGTCTATGCTCTTAATATAAGTAACAGAAAAGTAAAAGACAAAAAGCTTTGTAAAATTTAAAAAATAGTTTATTTCCCTCGAATATAAAGTGAAAATGAGAAACAAGAACTTACAGTTCTGTGAATTAAATCCCAGAATAATCCAAGAATTATAGACACAAGTCCTGATAATAAAAAGTCCTGAATAAAACTCAGTTTAAGTCCTGCAGAGATCCAACACTGACGTGTCTGTGATAGATATTAAACTGTTGATGTATCAACAGTCTCTTGTTGAATCACAGAAATATTATTCCATTCATTATAAATTCCAGTGAATGTCTTTATCCAAGAATTTTATCCAGAGTGCTTTTATATTTCCAGAAAAAATAATAACTTGAATTCAACAATTTGAAGAAAATAAAATTCAGCCCAAGCTGGTCACAACATAATACAACTCAGAATTGTTTGATGTTAAAGCAAGAAGGACTGAATCCTCACAATCAACAGATTAAATAGTTCTCTGCTCGACCTTAAGTCTCAATTAGCATTTTCTATTTTTTTAAAATTACCTATTGGAAAATAACCTTCTAGAATAATCTAATGAGCCTTGTTTATTTACAACATAATAACCTGTAAAATTCCAAATTCACTTTTGGAGTCTCCAAAACCCTGACCCAAATCAACATATTTACTCCTTGTTTACCTGAATAATAATCCTGATATTAAGCTTATACACAGAGAATAATTTAGCTATGAATTAGTTGTTGACATCAATGAAATTAAAAAAGGTCAATGAGGTCAAGCAGAAATGATTTAAATTTTGTACAAGGTCAAGGCCAGCATGCAGTGTTACATTACAATAGCATGTAATGAAATATATTAAAAAAAATTACCTGAAAAATTACTTATTCTTGCCTTAACATCTGGAACAGAATAAGTCTTATTATTATGTTCAGTTTTTAAAATTATTAACTGGAATTACAAAGTGATAAATATTCATGGACTGGAGAATTAATCTGGAATCATAGTGAATTCAGACAAGTACATTTTGGATCATATTATTGTGATACATCAAAAGACTTGGCACAACATCACAATCCAGACTATTGACACATTTGCGACTTAAGGCACTTCAGCAGATTCAGTATTGGAATTTATTTGGAATACCACTGGAATTCAATTGGAAATTCACACATGTGGACTTTTTGTTATAACTTTTAGGACTGTTTGGGATTTAATTCACAATATTGTTAGTACTTTTTCAATTTTCACTTTGTATTTTAGGGAAATACATTTATCAACCAAATTTTACCAACCTTGTTGGTTTTCACTCTTTTTTTTATACAAAGTTTAAGACCATACAATCGTAACACCTTAGCAACATGCACAACACAGTGTGACAAAATATATATCTTAAACAAATAACTGCATTGAATACCTTTATTTCCTTTAAATTTTTCACTTAGAAATATAAGAAGATGCACATTTTTAGCTCACGTGATCTATGGCATATCTAGGTATATGTTGTCCATCAGTCAACATAACAGTGTTGATCAGAATTTGCCCATCTGTGTTAGCTACAAGTTGTTTTCTTTGTGTTTCAGCCAGATCCAACTTGACACCCTTTATGCTACCCTACTCTGTGTCAGCACTGGCATTTTCCATGCTTTTTCTATTATTCCTAGTGTACTGAGCAGTCTTCAGGTCAACTGTGCAGGAAACCCCATGTCCTACTTCCATTGGGAATAGCCAAGTTTTCCATCGTTTTTGCTCTGCAGCTCTCTACCAGTTTCTGATGCTTCTTTGTCATCTTTTATCTGCCTCTTCCATTTATTCTTCGCATGGGCTGGTCAGTTACACCAACATAATCCTCTTTGCAGTCTCAACCTATATTATGTCTGTACAACTTACGGGTCCCATGACCTTACTTCTTGGAATATTACAGCCTTGTTTATTGTTGCAGATTTCTTTTGCCCCCTTTTAACAGATTTGATGAACTGGGGACATGACCTTTCTGAGTTCCAGATTTTCCATCTCCAGTCTTTCTCTTTTTCCTCATT
This sequence comes from Sinohyriopsis cumingii, assembly GCA_028554795.2. NCBI lineage: Eukaryota > Metazoa > Mollusca > Bivalvia > Unionida > Unionidae > Sinohyriopsis > Sinohyriopsis cumingii. The sequence goes on along the minus strand of CM068838.1, from coordinate 150,225,465 downwards.
TGTACTTGAGAGACTCGAGAATTAATTATTTGACCCCCATTTCTGACACCATGATTTGGTTTGTTTAACTTGGTATAACACCAAGGGGATATTTCACTATCAGTCTTGCATCCCTAGGGTATACACTACCATCTCTCTACACACACACACACACAAACACACTACCGTCTCTCTCAAGATCTTGTCCTTTCTCCATCTGAATTGCCCTTGGGCCAAAGCAACCTAGCATGACAATACACTTTACTAGAGTGTAGCTTTTTTTATGGCATAACGGGTATATGGGATCATGTCAGGTTCCATCTGTACAGATGTGCCAGCAATGGGAGCAGATTGTACTTCGACCTAAGCAAGAAATGAATTCACGGTAGCTTTATTGCCAAAGTACCCTGTGCGAATTTGATCCGTATTGTCTCCATCTTGTCCACATTGTTTGGTTTTCCATTTGCACTGATCTTGCTGATCTCTCTTCATCCTCACTTCTGCATGCATTTTCCTGCGAAATGATATCTCAATCAGCAGGGCCTGATTTTTTCCATCTCCGGGATTTCCTTGAATTGAGCCCATCTCTTTCTTTATTTGTAGTCTCTGTCCTATGGACCACTTTCTTCTTGTCAACTTATATTATGGCTCTAATTATTTCCCTTAAAACCCTCGTAATTGTTGGGAGTCTTGCATCAGCCACCTTGCATTCCTCTACCAATGATGTTAGGACCGTTTGTAGCTTGCGTGACCTACCATAAAAGTAAATACTAAGGAACAATGGAGAAGCATCTTAGCCGGTGTTTGTTCATGACCGGTTCTAGTTGTTCAACTTCCATAAGTGGTGACCGCTCCGGTTTCCCAGTGGTTAGAGCGTCCGTCTTGGATGTGGGAGGTCGAGTCATACCAAAGACTTACAAAAATGGTACTAACAGCTGCCTCGCTTGGTGCTCAGCATTAAGAGGTTAGTGTTAGGACTGGTCGGCCTGGTGTCAGGATAATGTGACTGGGTGGGACATCATGCTACATGTCTGCGGCATGATGCGCCAGTGCTAGACATCACTATAAACTGCCACATTGCAGACATTGTAGCGATATGACTTAAAAATTGTTAAAGCTACGTTAAAAATCCAAATCACACACACACACACACACACACACACACACACACACAAGGTGCAATTGTCAGGGCTTGTGTTTTGTACAAGGCAGAAGAGCTGTGAATAGCTCTTCTGGTACTAGTGTTGAGGAGAGTTATTTACTCTTATCAAATATTTACATCATCTTTACGGCACATGACGTCATATATCAAAATGGCGGAACATGTAAACATATAGGTGTCGTTCTGCAGTTTTTTATTTTGCATAGGATTAGAAATTTAAAGAAAAAGAATTTCCCTGAGTTTCCCCACTGGTTTTACCGGCTATTTAAAAAAGACCATGCATATAAAAAAGACCACGTATATCTTAGGTATTGTTCAAAGAACCTTTAATTTCCTTTATTTTGGTTTAATCTTAGAAAAGGTTGTTCTATCCCAGCTTGTATCTTATCTAAATTCAAACAGTCTTTTTAGCAATGTACAATCTGCATATCACCCTTGCCACAGTACTGAAACGACTCTTCTAAAAGTAGTTAATGACACTCTCTCTGCGTTGGATAGCGGAAAGATTACAGTACTCACCCTCCTTGATTTGTCTGCAGCATTTGACACAATAGACCATTATATATTACTTCACCGTCTCCAGCATGTATTTAGCATTCATGATACAGCCTTACTGTGGTTCAAGTCCTACTTGGTCAACATGACACAAATTGTATCTGCAAATGGAATACACTCCAGCCCAGTTGATCTGTGTTGTGATGTTCCACAGGGGTCTGTTCTTGGACCTGTTCTCTTCATTCTGTACAATTAGTCGCTCTCACGTGTCATAGATCATCATCCAGTGTCTCGCCAATTGTACGCTGATGACACCCAACTATACAAATCTAGCCACCCAACTGAAGTTAATGCTTCCATCCAAGGTGTAGAGAGGTGCATTTGTGATGTGAAGTTATGGATGACATGTAACAAGCTGCATATGAGTGATGATAAAACTGAGGCCATTCTGATCACAACACAAAGACTTTCTCATTCACATCCTTTACCTCAAACAATAAATATCAGCAACACCAACATTAAATTCACACAGTCAGTACGAAACCTATGTGTCACTCTGGACAGTACTCTCACATTGCACCAACATGTCATGAACATATGCAAGGCTGCATATCTTGAGCTGAGACGCATCAGGTCAGTTCGCAAATATCTTTCAGTTGATGCCACGAAAACACTTGTGTGTTCATTAGTACTTTCAAGACTGGACTATTGTAACTCAATTCTATCTGGCTCATCTCAATATCTACTCCAGAAACTTCAAAAAGTTCAAAACCGCTCCGGTGGCTAAGTGGTTAGAGTGCCCGCCTCGGATGCGGGAAGTCGTGGGTTCGATCCCCGGCCGAGTCATACCAAAGATTACAAAAATGGTACTTACAGCTGCCTCGCTTGGCGCTCAGCATTAAGAGGTTAGTGTTAGGACTGGTCGGCCTGGTGTCAGGATAATGTGACTGGGTGGGACATCATGCTACATGTCTATGGCATGATGCGCCAGTGCTAGACATCACTAAAAACTGCCACATTAGAGACATCGTAGTGATATGACTGAAAAATTGTTAAAAGGTACGTTAAAATCCAAATCAGATCACAAATCAAAAAGTTCAAAACACAGCTGTTCGGATCATACTTAGAGTACCACGATCAGAGCACACCTCCCCGCTGCTCTGTACCATACACTGGCTATCCATTCGATCCAGAATCAAACACAAAATTTGTTCTCTGTGCTACGTTTCACTGTCGGACTCTAGTCCAACATTCCTAGCTGACCTCACCCATGTGTAGACACCAGCAAGATACTTACGCTCGAATTCTGACAATCGTATACTCATTATTCCCACCATGAAAACAAAGTCATATGGACAGCGTTCTTTTGCATACCAGGGCCCAGCAATGTGGAATGAATTGCCATTGAACTAAGACACAAAGACACAGTGATCACATTCAAGAGGGCTCTCAAAACTCACTTATTTCGACTGCAAGAACAAACTTGAAGACCTAATAATGTGTCCTACCTTAAATATTCTCAGCAAGTTTTTTTTTTAATGTTTTCTAATTTCATGGTGTTTGTTTTTTGTAATCATATCATTATCTGTTTTTTTTTTCTTCTCATATAGATGCTGCGTAATATTGTAAAGCGCTTATAGCTTCTAAAATTAGGCGCTATACAACATCCTCATTATTGTTATTATTATTATTATTATTTATGATTGATGGGTGTAATATGTGACTGTATGACCTCTGATGTCATTGACATGTAGGTTGCGAGAGTTGTGTGGTCACGTGGAATGCAACTGGCCAGATCCAGGTCAAATTTCAGCAACTGTGTACTTTCGTCACGTCAGCGGATTAAAGACATAGCGAATGCTATGAACGCAATTTCTGAGAAAATATATCATATTTCTATCGATTTCATGCAGGTATATCTCAATAAAAGATCGTTCAAGCTTGCTGGGCCGGCTAGTAAGTGGCTACCACATGCCGACACCAAATGGTGTTGGCCATTTCCAACGTTTCGATTGGGAATGGACTCTGGCCCTACACCCCAACATAAATGTCCAAATATCAAAAATGGGGTGACAAGGGTCAGAGGAAACTCAGACTTAACAGCTTAGCCTTAATCCAGACATGCATCTTTTTATATATAAAAAAAAAATGCTAGCTCCATTTTGTCATTTTCACTTCCTGAAGTTCAGAGGTAAATTGTATTTTTAAAAAAAAGCCATTAGCTTTTTTTTACATTTTGGTAGTTCATTCATTGCACTTTCAGAAGCTGGTATTGTCTAGCCTGGCAAGTTTCATTTTCCCTATTTTAATAGTTGTTAAACACTGTGCTTAAGACTCATTCAGGCTGATTTTATTTTACCACAATGGAGCGGTCATTTTAGTTTGCAGTGTGCACGCGGTAAGCACCAGCAGTGTGCACAATCTAAAGGTGAGATGCAGGTTATTTTTACAAGCAAAGCGCTCCGTCGCTTTGCTTCTTCTCTGACAGCTACCTGATGCAGGAACCGGGGAAATTCCAAAAACATGTTCTTTGCAAGATAATAAGATGAGCTGCATAATATCGACGTGGATGACAGATTTCCTTCTCTTTTGCTGGAAGATACCGTGAGTCAGAACACGTGATTGTCAGATTTCACGATCGAAAACTTCATCAGTCAACCTTTGACATCATATGCAGCTCATCCGGCAGCATGTATGGAAGAAATTGCAACAGATCGAGCCAAAAAAACCAGCAGCCAACAACAGATGTAGGGGAGGGGGTGGAGCATTGACCAAAAAAGACAAACTTATGTCAGTAGATTGGAAACAGCAGAGTTATGGCTGATCAACTACTTGACGCAAGACAACCTACAGGTGCGGAGAAAAAATGCAAACTCTACATACACTAGTTTATACGATTGGGAAAGAGATGATTGGGTTTGTAAAGAAACGCTGTAGTGACTTATTAGAAAAAAGTCAATCAGGCGTCAACAGGAGATCAAGAATATCCGCTTATAGCTCAGATAATGAGAAAGTAGTTGAAGAAAGCAAACAACGTTGCAGAGGGTTTTCAGCATCTGCACAGGCTGTTCAGAGACCGCCCAAAGAAACGTCAGGATAGCAACAAATAAAATGAAGTTATGACAGATAAGGCTCTATTCTGTACCCGCTGACTATAGTGGCCCTGAAACGCTGCCATATACATTACCCTGTCTCCCAGCGTGTGATGAGTTACTACAGCAACAGTCACCCGAGGTTCTCAACAGATTCAACACTGTGACAAAGACTGAAGAAAGGCATAATCACATCCTGTACTGTTTCAGTTGCCATCTTTGTTGAGTGAGTAAATCTTATCAAAACAGCTGAAAAGAAATCCAGAGAACTAAAGACCATGACTGGAATCAGACTCACATCCAGCAGGGAATTCATGGATGACATGACTGTTTCAGCACAAACCCATATTAAGGCATGATGAATTTTAGCAGCCCTTGATGATACAGTTATTTAATTTCGCATGAAATAAATTTTTATGAATGGACTTTGAAAAACTCCACCTAAATAAGTTACAACGGTCCCAACTCTTACATGTTAATCAGCTGGTTTATTGCTGCATATCAAGGATTGAACTTAATACGTTTGCCCTCACTCAAATTCAGGAGTTCCGTGAACACGGGGTTTGCTCATAATGTCAAGTGAGCTGTTGATATGGTGCTGCATAATTGCACACAAACAACGCCGAAAGCCTTTCTAGTACGAAAACATTTTGAAACTACCAATGATACTGATCTGCAATCAAATTTGACCGTCGCTACTAAACTTTGTTTAAATTTAAATGAACAGAATTTGATCACATTTTTCGAAAAGCATCTCAGATATCTATAGTTATTATATGATTCTTCCCCAGTTAACTTTACAGTCAGAATTGTGCAGTATTGTACGATATTGAACTCTCGTGCAGTTTATATTGCATTCATGTTTATAAAGGAACTACTTTCTATTGTAAACAAACAATGGACGCGGACGCCAGCACATTTGATTTGTAAACAAATCATATACACTCGCGTAGTAGGCACTTTTTGTTTTGGTTGAGTAAATTTGTTTCTGAATGAACTAAAGCAGATGTTTCGTGGACTGACACATACTAGCTGCTTTGGCACATTCTGCATTAACTATTTTGATACAATGTTTTGGATTTAGGCTAGCTATACAGTAGACGTCTGACAGGGTCCTTACAAATAACATGCAAGTGACAATGCATACACTTTCTTTTTTAGTTGGTAATAAGAATGGCCAAAACTATACTTACAGTTTTACATTCTGAATTTCCTCAAAATGTACTTTCTTAGATCTGCAAATCCGAATTACATGAGCCATGCCATAGGTTCTCAATCTTGCTTACACATTTCGAAATTGTACTGTAATTTCTGATATGTTCCAAGTGCAATTACATCCTCCTTACTGCACTCAAAATGAACTAAGCATTACATTCCATAGCGTCTTTTTCATAATTGCAATTTAAATACCTTTTTCATTTTCGCACATTAGGGGCCCCGAGTGGCCGAGTGGTCTAAAGCGCTCTCCGTTACGGATCACTGCCATCTCACCTCTGTCTGCATGGGTTCGAGTCTAGGATTCGGCCAATGTGGGTATGTGAGAAAGCTTGTCAGTAGCTTCTCGTGGATCGGTGGTTCTTCCCATGGTTTTCCCGGGTTCTTTCCCCACCATTAATACTGGCCGCCATGCATAGCCTATCGTGTGCTGAAAAAAGTCGTTAAGCCCCACAACAACAACAACAATTTTCCCACATTATGATTTCAAACAGTCTGACAGAAACAGAAACACATTTGCAGATGTCAACACGCTTCACCCTCGCTGCTTCAATCCTACGTATTTCATGTGGAATTGTCACAGATAAATCCAGTCCATAATCACGAAATTTCGTAGAATCGACAAAAATATCCAAACCTATTCATTCCAGATCAAGTGGAAAAGTTGCTGCAATGCGCATTCATATGACTTCCAAATTTCAATTTTAAGTAGACATGCCATTTTCTTTCGAAAGTTATGTCTAGCGCGATTAAGTTCAAATTTATCTGGGCGGAGTATTGTGCACATTAATAATGTTGTTGTGTAATGACGAATCTCGGTTGTGTATTTAGTTTGGAATACGGCATACAGTTAAATTGTTTCTTGTATTTTTTTTTTTGTTTACTTAATTAAGCCTTAGGTAGAATAAGAAGATGAGCGCATAATAAAATGGTTACTGCGTTTATATGGGAAAACATGAATTCGTTTTGTCGGATGGATATACTGCACTCCAAGGGTCGTGCAGTATTTCCGTCCGAAGAAAACTCGTTAGTAATTTCCGATAGAAATGAAGTAACCTATTAATGTTGATGTTCCGTAGTCATATGTGCCCGATGTGACTAAAAGTAGAGAAACCTTCGAACGGTTGCTAAAAAATTATAGAACATAGTTTGGGGAAAGTTAAGCAAGCGTTCTGGTATAAAGACCTTTCAATTTTGTACAAGTGATGCCGACTGCTGTTATATGTTACCAGTTATAATTTAAAAAAAAAGAAACGTTTAATAATTTTTTCTCAGAAAAAAAGCGAAACAGCATTTGACAGAAAGCCTATCAAAATGACTGATATAATTAAAAAGAGAAGAGAACTTTAACCTACTTCTCTACAAAATCGATGAACAGAATTTGACTAAAAACTGACAGAAAACATCCACGCACGAAGGCCTTTAGAGTTTTTACAAATAACAAAGCCGCTTGCAAATTAGGCCGCGATTGCTTACAAAAATAAAACAAAAGAACCCAACATCAAGTGACTTCTCATACACTGCATATCAAATTCTGACCAGATTCGACAGAAGTCATTTTTGCAAAAACTTCTTTCAGTTTTGCACAAATGATGCTGATCCACAATTAAACATGGCGGTTGTTGACAAAATTAGATGAACCCTTAAACGATTTCTTTTCAAAATCGGTGACCAAAAGTTGAGATAATTTCACAGCATCGTGGCGCTAGGTTTTTCAAGTCGGCACTGATAATAGGATCCCACATCCAGTATGTTTGCCATTGATTTAAAAAAAAAAAAAAAACACCAGGAAAACCTTCACATGTCAAAAGGTATTATAATAACCCATACATTTTGGTCAGCTGCTCTTGTAGTTGGGTTTGTGTGGTTGTAAGATGAGTGATTACGGTCCCACATGGGCCTCAGTTTTCGATATATAGGCTTATATAAAGATTTTGATAAGAAGAAGAAAAAAACTGCGAATCGGTTCGTATTAATGAATTAATGCACTGTGTAGCACCGGAAACGCTACGCTTGTTTTCGCCATATCATATGGGCTCTATTTAAGAAGAGAGTTTGCTGAAAAAATGATGCTAGTAAGTCAGAAAGATATTGGGTTAGTTTAATGATGAGCGAAATATGCAAATACTAATAGAGTCATCTGTCATCTGCTTCCACAGCTTTTATATTTTTTATTTTTTTAATTATTTTTTTAAAATATTTATTTTGCCACCCAACATGTTTTCCTCGTGAGTAGATTTTGAATAAACTTGATATGTGGGGTTATATCACGATCATATTTGGTCGGTTAAGTAAAAATTAGATTCTTACTTTTGTAAAGCATGTATTGAAAACAGTTACACCATGTAAAATATACATGCTGTATGACTCTTTTAATGTTGTGGCTTATGCAAAAGCTAGAAGCTATCCTATATCCAATTTTCCTTAAATGCCTTCCCTTGCATTGTTACATTTGCTTTAAAAGCTGTATTGAAGTATTATTACATATATTCGATGTTTGTTTTTTTTTCGAAGAAGAAGAAGAAATATGCACGCGGCTATGCATTGTCAACGGCAATTCAAATATTAACGTTTTTGTGCAAACTCTTGAAGGTCACTTCTAGAAATTTGATAACACTTGCATTAACTAATGTTTGTTGTTGTTGTTGTAGGGTTTAACGCCATTTTTCAGCACACGATAGGCTATACATGGCGGCCAGTATTAATGGTGGAGGAAAAACCCGGAAAGAACCACCGACCCACGAGACGCTACTGGTAAGCTTTCTCACATACCCACATCGGCTGATTCCGAGACTCGAACCCACGCAGACAGAGGTGAGATGGCAGTGATCCGTAACGGAGAGCGCTTTAGACCACTCAGCCACTCGAGGCCCCAACTAATGTTTGTAGAGAGGCAATCTTTCTTATGTTCAAAGTGAATTCATGTCCGTACGACAGGAAGTGTGTATACGGAGGGGGTCAAATAACATCCACACATATTTAAACAGAATTTAATGGACATAATGTATGATTTTATCTTTGGAATATTGCATAAATGTAAGTAGACCTATCCCCTACGTACACCCCTCCGACTCTGCTCTAAGATCTAGCTTGGAACTGTTCATAACCTCACAGTTATAAAACAAAGTTCATGTAATCTTCCCATGATACGAAATAAGTTTTGCAGTTAGGATTGACTGGTATTTTGTTCATCCCGTACCCCATCTGGCGCAAACCTGTTACTAAAAACGAAAGTACATATAAACTTGACATGCTGTGAAAAAGTTATTTTTGCAGTTAGCAATTGTTGTTGTTTTCGTCTTCCCATACTCCACGTGGCACAGCCTTTGGATCATGACTGCAAGCCATTGAAATCCCGACCATATAACGTTATATACACGTACTTCATCGCATAAAAATCGTTCATGGAGTCAGCACGGATCCTTGGGTCTCTCTACCCTCTTGATGTCGAATCCTGGGTCATAAGTACATATCACTTGATTATATTTGGCATGAAATAGGAAATTCACCTTTCAGTAGTCATCAGAATAATGGTAGGCTTAGGTTTTAAAAAGTATGGGGGGGGGAGGGGAATACAGAACGTTCCTTAGAACCCTCGCCCATAGTTGATATTTGATTCAAGCGACCTGTCGACAATGTGCTGCCCAATGGTTTACGTTCCCAACAGTAGTCTCTCTTATGGCAAGTATGTTTGTGCCTTGGCAGTATTGACTGCAGTATTGCATGCGGTCTGTAGGGCAAGGGGTGGTGGTGTCTTTTTGGTACTTGTTGCTTTGTATGTTTTATATTTAAATCATCACATCAGATAGTCTGCAAATTAAAGTGTGGTCATTTTTTATTTAAAAAAGCAGAAATTAGTTTACAAAGAGTGAATCAAAACCTTGATTTGTTTTGGACGATTGTACATTTTAAAAATATTTCCTCTACGTTTCTATGGCCATCTTGCCTTCCGTAAAATATTTTAATTCGCACAATAAAACCACTGAGTTAATGAAAAACGTGCACTTGTATAAGCGTACTTGCATAAAAGTTTAAGTTAAACCAGATCAGTTTGGCGCGTCATGTCGGCAGGGTTCACAATGCGTCCTGCAACACTGGTGTGAGACTAGACGACTTTATGACATCGCTGTTGCTACAGATTTATCCATTCATTAATTTGTTCATGCAGCCGCCCATTGATAAATATATTGGTTTGGTTTGGTGTTTTATAGCACAGCATCGCAAGTTAGAAGATAAGATAAAACAATAGCAGTCATTTAATGTAATATTAAATAATTACTGCAGCACAATATATTTCTTAGTTTTATCGCAAGTAGTCGTCAGATTATGCAACACATTGTAAACAGTCTAATATGTTTTTGAAGCGGAAAATAAATTCTTGTTAAATATTGCCCTTTTGGGTGGCGTTGAATAAATAGTTAAAAAATTGGAAAAATAAAGCACATATTTATGTAACGTAAGAAAAGAAATTGTAACATTTTTTGAAAATTATTTCAGAGTGCGGATAAAATATAATTATAGTCAAAATGGTACTAACAGTCGGCCTGGTGTCAGGATAAAGTGACTGGGTGGGACATCATGCTACATGTCTGCGGCATGATGCCCAGGTACTATACATCACTATAAACTGTCACACTGCAGACATCGTAGCGATATGACTGTACTATTGTTAAAGCTACGTTAAAAATCCATATCACACACACATACACACTCTTTCATGAAGAAAGTATGTGGATCATTATTTTACCATGTGGAAGTGTTTCATTCCAATATAGTATTTAGTTGGGGGGAGGTGACCACAACGTGTTATCAGATTGATACATTTTTTTACGAACATTCTTCTGCGGGAAAGGAAAGGTGAATTATCGAATATCGGACTAAATCAGCCATGTTGTCAATAAGACATTCTGTAGTACTCAGGGGACGCCGCTCCCTAACTATGACTTTCATAGTGTTGCTGGATTGATCATTTAATTGAAGAGAATTTAATGGTATCGCTAACATGCCACGTAGGACCTGCATACGTTTAATTGGTCTGATTATGAAAATCCGCCGTCTTTTTTTTTATTATATCAGACATAGAAAGCAGCAGATTCGATCAAGTACTCAAATCCTTGGTTTTGTACGAAATTGTTTTGCTATTTTTACCTCATCGTTTCGATTCATGAGTCTAAAGGCATTTTTTATGTAATATTGTTTCTAATTCTCTCGAATGAAATGACAAAGATTAATTAACAGTTTCTGTCAACCTTACGCATCATATCGTTAGGTTCCATTTGTTCAGTAAGTGTTTATGGTGTGATGTAAAAACTAAGAGGATGTTATTTATTTAGAGATTTGAACTGCTTTTTAAAATGTACGCTAATATTGGCATCCGTGCTACCGACTATGTGTGAATGTAATTTGATTTCTTTTCTATTGCAGGGTTTGTCATTCGTGTCCTGCAGGTGATCTTGGATCATCATGGCAATAGGTTTGCTCAACCATCATGACGTTAAGTGGAATCTCAGTTCATGTACACGTATACAGGTTGAGACGTGAATGGAAACATCGAAAAATCTGCAAGACTCTCAAAACGATGACGCTGTAAATAGATCTGACAACTGCAATGGAAGATAGTACAGAATATGAAACTCCGAGGCGTAAATCTCAGCGAATTCTTAATAGATCTGAATTTTATAAGATCAGTTCAGGGTATACTATAAGAAATAAAACTGTACAGCATAATCTCAATCAACTAAAATATGATCTTGTTAGTGATGAAAGACAACTGATGTCCGCCGACTCAGTCTGTTCTTTTGCATCAGACGCATGTGAGAAAAATAGTAATTCTGGAACAGTGTCAGATAGAACTAAGTCATTGATTCTCCAGAAGCTCTCAAGCAATCAGCCGAATGGCAGTTCTTCTTCAGATAATAGTAAAGTTATCACTGTCTACACGTCAGACTATTCCGGCTCTAGGACACAAGAAATTGTTTCAAAGACAAGTGCAAATCCAGGAAGACAGTATTTTGTAGTTGAGCGCATCGTCGATTCAGGTATCCAGAGCGGCGACTCAGAAATTTCAAGTATCGCGGCTTCTGATAGCAGAGTAGCTTGTGGATCTGATAAAACTTTGGCACTACTTAATGTCGCTGTCAGTGGTCAGAAAACCACGGTATTTTGTGATGACGGGCCAGTTTCAAATTCGGTTGTAGAGGATCTGCAGATATCAAACTCAGCCAGTAAAGAAATATATAAATGTGAGGAATGCGACTACAGTAGCAAGAACAAACATTATCTAAAGCAACACGTTGATCTTGTGCACAGTTCTGATCGCCCATATAAATGTCCATTTTGTGACTATGCTGGGAAAAGAAGCCATGCTCTACGAGAACACTTGATAGTGCATTCTAATGAGCGCCCATTTGAATGTATTCATTGCAATGCAACATTTAGAAAGAAAGGTCATTTAACAAACCACATCAAACTGCATACCACTCATAAGCTTTTAAAATGTCCAATTTGTAAGGATTTAGTATCAGAAGCAGGAGATAACGGACTCGATGTTCATCTCAGGACCGTTCATAATACAGAGAAAGTATATGGGTGTGATTTGTGTGACTATGTTGCTCCAAGTGAGCAAGAAATCAAAAGACATATTGAAGTCAAGCATGTAGATGAACTTGGATATAAGTGCAGTGTTTGTAACTGTCTCACTAAAGACCGGTCACAGTTTGAAATTCATTTTAAACAGCATATTATGCATTTAGCTGCATCCAAATCTTCCTTGCCAAAACTACCTGTAGCTAAGCCCCCTGCAGCATTAATTGGACAGCCTACTGTTATAAAGCCAGTTTGGATAAAATGTTCTGCATGTGGTTTTACAGCTCACGATGCTGAGGTCATCAGAGAACATATGCTAAACCATATTTCAGAAAGTGTTGACAAGCTTCAGCAATCTATATTGACTACTGAAAACGGAAAACATGACAACCCACTGGAAAATACGTTACAAAACACTATTTCCAGCAAAAATAATATTTTTGAACTACAGACACTCTCACCCGCAAAGGTCGTAGAGTTAGCTAGTAGTAAAACGCCAATGTTATTTAAGTGTGGATACTGCGATTTTGAGTCAACGGAAGGACAATCGTTTATGATACATATGTCAACACATAAGCAAACCAAAGACCATGGTTCACAAACTACCTCATCTAGTAATGGAACTCTTGTCAAAAACATAATTTTGTCTACTAAAGACCATGGACAGGTATCTTCTGTTGGCGGTTGTAAACCGTCTTCGTCCTTGACTTCTGTGACAGTGAGCACACCATCGATGTCGACTCCATTGGGAAGTGCATCTATTGAAGTTTCAGATGGTGTTAAAATGCAGATAACTTCAGAAAACAATGTTCCCAATGCTTCGTGGACTCTTGACAAAGTGAACACACTCCAGAAGAAATACCCCCCTGGAAGTCTAGTTGTGTCAAGCAGTATGGCAGTTCAAGTTGTATCTGACAGAGAAAGGTCAACGTCATCAACTTTTCTTTCAGTCAAGAGTGACATGTCACGACAGAATGCTGATTCAGTTCAAAATTTGAGGTCACAAGCTGTTCGAGATCAGGTTGAGTTGAGCAGGAATAAGTTATGTTCAGAAAGTTTGCAACTCTCAACTAAAGAAGACCCAGATAGCAAGACTAGTAATCAAAAGCAAGACAAGGAGAAGGAAAAGGCTGTGGTTTACTACATAACTCCAGTGTCAAAGCAAAATACTGTAAGAAATCCGACAAATGTTGGATTTACCCATGATAGCAGCGCCGGACGTTTTCGTTGTACTATCTGTGGTTATACTTGTGAGTATCAGCGTACAATTAAGGCACACATTTGGAAACATTCCGGTCACAAAAACATTGACTATCCTATGTTCCAAAATGGACCTCTTAGCATTTACGAAGATACAGGTTTAACGAGGAATGAAGAAAATAAATTGGAGCCAGTCAAAAATGGCTCAGTAGTTGAATTTAAAGTAAGTGAACATAGACCACCAAATCAAGGAAGGAAAAGTGAAGCAGGAGAAACAACAGAATCAGTTGCAGTTTCACCAATCATAGTGTATGAACAAAGTAAGATAAGCAATGTTGCACCTGCACTTGCCCATTTACTTGCAGCACGAGCAATGGTTGGAATGAAAGAGTCGGAACTACAGAAAGATGAGACCTCCTCATATTTAAGTGATGACGATCATTTAAAGAAAATTGTCACAGTCTTACCGCCAACTTCTCAAAATACATGTAAAGTTGAACAAGATGGTGATCTGCTTACAGGAAATCGTTTGCCTGTTAAAGTGGAAATTATTCCAGAAAGTGTCAGTTTGGACGATATTTCGAAAAGGTCATTGATTGCGGAGAATAATTATTCGTACCGGATCCTTGCAAGTTCTAGATTAAATGAAAATAAAGTTGGTCCCAGTGATGGACAGAATGTTCAAGGAAGAGGAGTGAAAAGGCATTCTGACGAATTGGTTCAGAATGCTGTTTTATCTGAGAGTGTGAAAAAAGTAAAGTTTAGTGAGTTGTCCCAGTCTCCTGTAAATGTTGTGGTTGAATCAGTCGATACAGTTACCGCTGGTGAGGGATATACAGGAATGAGAAGTCAGCAAGGAAGCCCAAGGCTTGGATACTGCAAACCCTTGGGTGAGGAAGTACAAGAATCAGAGCTGAGTGACTCCGGAGTGTCCTCTGAGGTTACAGTCATCACAACACCTCACGATGAGCCACTGGACAAGCTTTCCTCATCGAGCCTCTTCTTAGCACCTGGTTGGGACGAAAATGACAGTCATATTAAAGTCAGTAACTCAGTGTTTGTTGACAATCAAGCGGGTGACCGGTCATTGTCGAAGAGAGAAAGGAGAGTTAAGTCACAAGAAAGTGCCAGACAGAAAAGTGCCGATGTCAGAGGTGAGGAGAGGAGACCATCCACACCGGATGAAACAGCTAGAAAGAGAACTTTTTCAGCATCGTCTCAAGAATCAGCCGTAACGTTGCTTTCTCTGCTGCAGAAAGGTCCTAATTATAATCCAGCTTATCCCGTAGAAAGGAAAACGCAGCAGAATACGCTTGTGCAGCCACGGGAAGACAAAACTATGGACGAAAATTCTGAATACTTGGAAAGTTCTGAGTTGACTCAAAAGCCCAAAAGCGGCATATCTTCATCTCTTTTGGCAGTGATTGAACAATTGAGAGAAAGGTCCAAATCAGATATAGATGACGATGGATTGACATCGGTTACAAGGAAAGGTACCAAAAAAAGAAGTAGGAGGAATTCAGTTGAAAATACGTCCGCTCTTGATATTGATAATGTTGAGCAAGTTGAAGTTGACGGTGAAATGAAGTACCGATGTAAACTTTGTCATTACATGAATGATAGTACTTTTTTGCTCCGACAACACATGCGACTTCACAAGACAAAGCAACCGTTTGAGTGCTCTCTCTGTGACTTTATTGCAGGATCCAGTGAAGCTCTACAGGATCACATGATTCAGCACTGCAAGGTTCGTGTATACCAGTGTAAGATGTGTCCATCAGCATTCAATTACAAAAGTCAGCTGAGAGCCCACATGAGGGCACATAATGAACAGGAGATTCAGTGCTGTGATTCCTGTGACTTCGAAACCAAAAGCCAGTCAGCGTTGCATAGTCATGTTAAAACTCATTTTTTTGGAAAGCAGCACGCCTGCGATATTTGTAAAGAAGAATTTCCAACAGCTTTTAATTTGCGTGTTCACAAGAGGGAAAAATCCTGCATGAAAAACATGCGTTGTTCATACTGTGACTTTATAGCAACTGGAACACGTGAACTTAAAAATCATCTCAGAATTCATGAAGCGGTGAAGATGTGTTCCCAGTGCGATTACACGACTAACAATGTATTACAGCTTCGCCATCATTACACAGAAGCTCATTCAGAGCCTAAGTGTGAGCTGTGTGGCTTTACTGCTGTATCAGTTCGCAGTCTTAAGTCACATATGAAGAGACATGTAAACGACCAGCGCTTCGTACAGCAGCCTTTAGAGCAGTATAAATGTAATCTTTGTGGGTACGTTTGCCATCATCTGCCATCCCTAAAGTCCCACATGTGGCGCCATGCAAGTAATCAGAACTACAGTTACGAATTCACAAATGAGGTCATCAATGCAGCCATAGACTTCGATTCTGTGACCGAAGCCCAAGATACCGTTGAAGACGATGTCACGGAGTTTGGCAGGATTATCAAAAACAAACTGAAAAATACGTGTCCTAAAAAGTCAAATGACGAACCAGAGCCAAACGCTAAAATATGTTGCTGGGTAACTTTCCGATGCTGTCAGTGTGGATTCGAAACGATCAACAAAGCAGAGCTGAATTTGCATATGAGAGTGCATTCAGATGTGATCAAGTTTACTCTTGAGGTCCCAGCAAAGCCCTCATCAGATCAAACTCGGAGTCCGGTATCAAAGAGGTTTTGCAGCAGAGTTTCACAGCAAATACGAGAACCAGCATAGTGACAGTTTTTTAGTGTATTTTATCTGGAGTATATCAAGAGTATGTGTGGACCATTTTTCAGCGGCCTATGTAGAATTTTTGGTGTACTTTGGTTCCGTCCATTAGTTTACATCCGGCAATGTATACCCTGAAATTGTATTATAGTCAGATGTATCATTTGAATAGATCTTCAAATCTGTACTTGTCATCTTAGACATAATTATATGATCGTTATACCCAGTTATGTATATATCGATCCAATTCATACCTAAGTTTTTAGAGCACCTGCAATTCTAAATGTTTTACTTTTAAGTTTGGCATTTAATAATTTGCATGAATACAAAATATGGTGAAAATTTCACGGAGTATTAAATTGTAGTTCGTTGACAAATACACAAGCACGGTGAAACCTCTCTCCCTCTCTCTCTTTATATATATATATATATATATATATATATATATATATATATATATATATATATATATATATATATATATACACTTTAACAAATTGTGGTCTTTGTCCTTTTGCTTTACCAGTTATTACCGCTAATATGAGCACATGCAAATTGGATGAAAATGTATAGGGCAAGTCTATATTGTAAGACATTTTTTTGCTTTTTTAAATTATGAATGGTGCGTTTGCCGGAATTATGAAAAGGTGATAAGTCTTCTGTATGAAATGACTATTTTCTTACTTCATTGTCGGAGTCATTCTTCTTTACTAGAAATATAGCTGTTTAGAAGAATCGAAAGAGGGAAGGAAAACCAGTGGCGAAAGGGAAAGGAGTATTTTGGGGATAACCTAAGTTTAGCTCTGAAGAATTTTCAAGAAATATGTTGTTTCCAATATTTGCAAGAAATACTTAAGTTACCCCAACATCTTTGTTTAAGGCATGACTGACGGTTGTTTTCATAAAAAGATTAATATTTCAATTTTTTCGTGACTTTGATTTTTATATTTGTTATTGGTTTGTGAGAAATATTTGGCTTGTAAAGAGAAGCTGTTACGGTGCAGGAGGATTTAAAATAAAGTCATTTTTTGCCAGATACACTTTTCGTAACATGACAGCGCTATAACTTAGGATGTAGTATAGTGTTTTGAGTGTCAAGCTCGAGGATGCGGATTATGTTGAGGGCGGTCAACGAGCACATGCTAGGGCATTTGCAGAGAGCTAAATAGTTTTGTATTAAGCCTTTTTCAAGTTTCTTTGCTTTAATATTTATATTAATTTGCAGTCGTACCGTGATCAACAGTACATAAGTTGCGGAAAGATCAAAAAGTTGTCTCTTAACCCAGAAATATTGTCATTCGCGACACCAACCATTGCGTTTTTGCTGGGTGATTAACATGGGAAATTGCGATCTTGTATAGAAAGTTGATTAAGACTAAAAGCTAGAGCAGTTGCCGTCCTTTGAGTGAAGCCTTTAATAACATTTGTCACCCTCTACACAAAAAGAAAAAATCGCCCTTCAACTCGATATGTGTGCATCATATTACTAAAAGAACCGTGCTAAGATAAAGCCGCACCTGAAAATCGTGCATTGAGTGATGAAATAATTTCACGTAATATTGAATAAACTGAAAAGACATATGAAATTAGAATGGTTGTAAATGAGAGAGAGAGAGAGAGAGATCTCCGCTCGGCTGTACAACATAGAACAGATCGTTAAAAAGTGTTGTACATTATACAGTGTGTGTGTGTGATTTAGATTTTTAATGTTGCTTTAACAATTTTAGTAATATTGCTACGATGTCTGCAGTGTGGCAGTTTATAGTGATGTCCAGCACAGGGGCATCATGCCGCAGACGCGAAGCATCAAGATCCAACTAGTCACATTATCTTGACATTAAACCGACCAGTCATAACACTAACCTCTTAGCGTTAAGCGAGGCCGCTGCTCGTACCATTTGTGTAAGACTTTGGTACATGTGTGCTGAAGACGTATTGACCGATTTTCGTCTAACCTTTTTTCACTATTGACATTTTGCAATTTTACAGTCATAATTTGATGAAATAATTTTTTTTTAGCCACCTTCTTACCGTAATGCATAAATAGCGACAAAGTGAAATGTAGGCATATAATTAACCAATATCATCAGCCTTACCCTTTCATGAAAAATCTTACAAGAGAATGTTGGACAAACGTGTTAAATGAATGATTTGAGGGTAAGTCTTATAAATATAATCGCCAACATGTATTATATATTTACTAGATGTGCCATTAAAACTCACACATACATACATACGTACGTACATACATGAGACACAAAATTGTACGCCTATTTGTATATATATGGAAATTGTTTAGAGTAAGTTTTGTTTAATTTTGATGTTTATCTTGTACTGTATTTAAAGTCAGTATTATTTTTATAACCATCATTTAGACTTTTATGCACGTGGTGGTTCTGTTTCGTTTCTCTGTTGTAGCTTTGGCATATATGGATAGATCTGAAGAATAAAATAATAATCGGATCATACCAAAAGATTTCGTTAAATTCAGATTATTATTATTTTGTGTACAGATCTGTCACTCTTGTTTAGTTAAGTGAAAATATACAAAACTTGTTTGCTTTTTATAGATTGTCATACCAATACAAATTCACTAGGTTATATGTTAGCGTTAGCGATATTATTTGTACGTTGCCATTTTAATTTTGTTTTCAGTGTTAATTAGTGGTGAATATTGTCCTTACTGATTAGTGAAGAAAAAAAGGACGAAACAAATATAAAATATAAATATTGTTACATTGGTTTATTATTTCTGATTAGTATTATTCAAGACACACTGGCTATTGGGACTGGGTGTGTGGCGGCTGGATTGTTTTTGTTTTTCATTAATTCATTTAGCCCCTTTACTGGAGAAAATTTACATGGGCTACACCTACTGCGATGGCAGGTGGCAGAAACTGTATTTCATGCTGACTATTGTATTGATAGATCTTAAGTATGGTTTGTATTGATATGTTGTTAATACATTGATAATAAAGCGACTACAGTGAAAGAATTTTTTTAAAAAATTGTTTACAGTCGGTACATCTGTACCTTACCCGTTTCAGCGCGATTTAGGACCATGGAAGTTTACGCCCTTTATTATCACCCTTTGTGTTTTAAAATTTTTCAATTTATGTCTGAATCCCTCTTGGAGGGATTGTAAAAAAAAAACTATTCAATATAAACATGTAATTTTACACAATGTGTCATGGTCAGTATTTGATATCATGGTCAGTATATGATCACATATATAACCCTGTTGTATCTAAATTGTGCTGCTTGGTGACTTAGAATATTTTTCCTGTGTTGATCATGAGTATGTTTTAACACGATGCAGAAAACTATTTGATGTAGAGTCGTGTAATGTACACACTTTGCGAAGGTCATTTCTTAGATTTCCACATGTTTAACAGTATATTTTTATATAAAGTTATGTCCCTTTGTGGCTTAGAATTGTGCAAGTGAATCCATATTCCAGCATTTGTATATCACATTTTTAGCTTTCCCTCCTATAGTTCGTAACACGTAAGCCCAGGACCCTAGCCAGGTTAATGTGTGGATTTTTTTCGGGGGGGGGGTGTATTTTGTTTGCTTGTTTGTGCATGCGCGTGTTTAATGGTGTGTGTCTTATTATCAGACATGACTTGCTTATTCAAAAACTTTCAATGTTAAAAAAACGAAACATTTTTGTAAAACAGTGCTTGGAATATTTGTTTGAGAAATAACGCTATTAGGAATATGACATCATTGGGAAGTATACGTGTTTTACAAAAAAAACTTCTAGCTGTTACTTCATTGTCAATATAGACCATTATATGTGGTGAAAAGTTTTGTTTTTGAAGGAACACTAATTTCATTATTCCATCTGAAATGAAAAATCCCACATGGGATCAGTTCCTGATATTTCATACATGGACACTACTAAATATTTACTAAATTTAGTACATGTTTGATAGAATCAAAGAAAAATTTGTAAAACCTTTTTTTAGGGTATTTTGGAATTCTCCACGTGAATTAAACATATGTTGATTTACATGTAAATATTAGGCACTTTTCTTTGTAGGCGAAGTCTACACGTCATCCACAAAACCGAATATTTTCATTAAGTTATATTCGATTCATTTTGTAACTTAATATTGTCTTAATTTCTAAAACATCAAGAGTCAAGGAGTTTTTGTAAACTCCCTAATCAATTTTCAAATATACGTATGTAAGGAGTACTTTATAGGAAAGGAGTAACTAGAGCAGATAATGTTTGGATTTTATTAAATGCTATTACGAACCCGATATATTTTAGCTCAAGATTTCGAGTGAATTCTCGATCAGGAAAGTTGTATGACTTCAGTGGCTGAATTTAAAGAAAATTGCCAATATAAAGCTTTACAAAGTAGTATGATTATCTGGATCTTATATATATATATATATATATATATATATATATATATATATATATATATATATACACACACACATACATACACACACCGTCTCTCGAGACTAACGGATGCCAACAATATATACCGTCACTATATCATCGAGGGTCTTTATGTATAATTTTTCTGTAAAAACGGGGTTTTTATTTATTTTATTTTTTTCCTTCATTTTATGCCCAGTTCAACATAGCCTCGAGTTTTCTTTCTTAATGCCCGCTCAATTTATAAAAAGGTGTAACTGTTGCATTATCTATTTATGTTGTATACTTAACTGTACCAAATTATGAAGTAATGTCATATTATTGTCGAGGGTAACTTGTTCTATTTTTTTTTTTTAGCTCTACTGGTCATAGACTAGAAAAGCTTATGTGATGGTCTGTTGTCTGTCCTAAATAAAAATGATGCCGCTTGGACATCAGAATAAGTGGTTATCTTTAAAATCTTCGTATCGCTACTTCTCCTGAATGGATAATGATTTAGGGTTTTCACCAAAAGTCTTTTATGATATCAAGTTGGTCCTAAATAATTAAAATGGTGCTAGTCTGACTTCCACTATGGCTGCCACTGTAGTCATCTTGAAAAATCTTATACTCGCTACTCGCTATATTGACACGAGGTTGTCACCGGAAGACTTTTTGATGTGTAGTTGGTTGACCTCTAATATTGCTGATACCGCGGCGATCTTGTGCATTTTGTTACAGCTACTCCTCCTGAATGGATCGTCATATCAACATGAGGTTTTACTAAAAGATTTCTGATGACGTCTTCCTGGGCCTAAATGAAAAATAATAACAATCAGACATCCATAGCAGCTAATGTTAAAATCTTGTTATTATTGAAAAATATCTGAGATATTTTCAACATTCAGCATTTAAAAGATAGAAATAGTCTGGATTTTTTTAATCGGCCAGTAGAGCGTCCGTCCGTTCGAGGGGCTTGTTTGACACTTGTTTGTCAGCTTTGCTTAATATTAGCATGGTGATAACATTGGTACTGAATGCTTACCGCGTTGAAAAACTAATGACTTGTACTGATATGTTTAGAAATATTTATTACAAAATTTAGCTAAACGCCGTTTCTTTGGTTAATAACCAATTGAGACTATATGATTGCATTAGTCCACACGGGCCTATGTTCTCGATAGGTTAATAACGCACAGCTGTTATGGTTTTAGTTTTGATTCATAAATTAGATTTTTTGTTGTTGTCTGTTTATCCCGCACTGATTATGTTGTGATTTAAAGGTAGGTTTCAATATTTTTTGCAGTGATATATTAATTGTGTATCTCTCAGTAATCTTTGCTTTTTGTTTGTTTATTTGTTGTGTTTTTATAAAAGCCAGTTTTAGCTAGCAAATTTTATATTGTGAAATTATTGTTATTTATGTAAAGTTTCATGGAATTTATTGTTTTACCTGCGCCAGCGAATGGCGAAACATAGATATTAATTTATTTCCCTGTTGGCGACGTCAACGTTGCGATTTTTTTAGTTCGGTTGTCATGTGGGTCAAACTTTTAGCACTTATGAGACAAAAGATTGGGCCGATAAATCAGCCACACACCTGTAATGATACTGACTGGCGCTTTAGGAGATTATACACCTATTCATTAAAACCTGCAAAACATCTGCAGACCATTATGTCTTAACACATGGGTGTACATATTATACACTTATCGGTATTTCTAGCAGCTGTTGAGTACTGTCGGCTGAAGGTTTCTTTTGGCCATATGCACATAATATTTCCGGATCAAATTCTATGTTTGGCGACTTCTGAATCCACGTGGAATAGCACAACCTTTTGTCATGTGGCCATTTTGAATTTCGCGCTAGATATGGCTATTACCAAATACCTGTAAGTGTCTAAACTGTATGCATGTGTGTTCTGGAAAGATTTGCATGCAACAAAATTGCACATTTTAATAAACAGATAATATCAGAGGTATATATCGTCCATCAGTATCAACACAGATTTGGGGGATAATTTATCGGACTAGACTGCAGATAACTTTACAACTTCTCTCTCGAATGCTGGAATAAAACATCGGGTGTAAATGGTGGCCCTTTTTTGAAGTCATAAGGCCCGTTGCTGTTATACGCCATAATAATCTCGTTGATGTGACAACGATTCTTTGACGTGCCATCACTTATATTATTATATTTGAGGCTCTGGAAACTTAACCAGATCTACATTTTTTTTAAAATAAAAAATTACGTGCAAAATTATAAGTGCATTATTTCTTTTATGGTTGAAATTGTGTGAAATATTATTTCAGCGTCTGTATTTTATTATGAGAATATATTATTTTGCATGTAGCTGGATTCTTGTTCTCCATAAACTTAGCAGTTGGTTAAGTATCACTAATATTACTTCAGAGTCAGTTTCCAAGGATTCAGGTTATCCGACTCGCATCGGAAGGGGACGAGGATGTTGTGAATGTAGATAGCGTTTGAAAGCAGGATGGAAATTTTGAACCTCTTTTAACTATTATGCACCTCGCCGCTGTGAATCTACCAACCAATTATGTAACGTGATCTAAAATATCCCACGCGAGCACAATTCGTTGTTTTAAGGAGCTGAAATATGAGAGGAAGCCTATACTTTGTACTGGTGTTGCGCGTGTATGTGTTTGACCTATTAAGCCATTCAGAATAATTTATATGAAAGTGATAATATTAGTTACCGGCCTGTAATATTGGTTTGCCAGTTTAGCCCGCTACCAACTGATTATGTGGTATTTTTTATTTTTTTAAATTTGGGGGTTTGTTTGTTTTGATGGGATTTTGCAAAATAGATACAGTACGATGTGCAGGGAAGACACCGCATTCCATGGAACTAACTAACGTTGCGTTTAAAATGCCATCGTAAAGTGCTCAAAGTATGTGAAGTGAACGTTGGTTCTGTATCTCGATTTGTAAGCAGTGACTATGAGGTTGTATCCCTCTGAATACCTATGTATCAAATATAAACGTGCTGTAAATTACTGATTATCGGAACTATTCTAAAGACAGTGACAATAAAAATAATTATTGCATGATTTATATTTCTTTGAGAGACACTATTTCATTGGTTGATTCATCTTGTGTTTTGCTAAAATCATGATATTACACTGCAGTGACGTCATTACTTTGTTGTGGTTCCATGCAGTCCAAATTTTGCTGCGACGAATTAAGGTGTGCACCAAATCTTATAATAAAACAATTATTGACGATTGTGCCGATCAACATAAAGTTTTATATACCAGTCAATCTATGATATTCATCTTCATTTAGTGCGTCAATATGCGGTTTACTGGTTGTTTTAACTTCGCATTTACCGAAACGGAAGTGAGTAATTTTATAATATACAAGTGTAATGGTGCTAATTATGAATGTTTGAATTCAGTCCTTGGTAATGCTTGTTCTTCACTTTGGTGTCAGTCTGTCTTGGAAACATGTACCCTTTATGTTTTTGGCGTCTCAGTTTGACATGAGTCAATGGTGGTTCCCTTACACATGATATGATGCCAATGTTACAGTAGGGCGGCAAGTACTTGGCCACGGCAACTAATTAGTTTGCGAGTTGCGGAACCAGCCTTTCTGTGGTTGTAT
>CM068838.1:150126004-150196004 GCA_028554795.2 Sinohyriopsis cumingii | reverse complement strand
TTTCCTACTCGATTTTCAGATGAAAATGACAAAAAAACTCCAGGGGTTAATGTGTTAATGTTACAATTAATTGCATATTAATATGTGTCCCAAAGTTTGGAATTTCTCCCTTGCGGTGGTGTAAGCTATGAGTGGCTGAAAGTGCAGACTGTATGATAAACTCAGCAGGGCGTGATGTCAGTTATAGAACCGCATTAGTTAGACACGTTCTTTCGATTAGGGCATGGAAAGTGGGTGTGAACATTAGTTTTCCTTGTTTTACTGACAGAAATAAGTGCCTCTGACTTCTAGCTTTTTTTATTTATGTCAGAAAATTATTCACTTGGAGCAGGAGCAGAGTTGGGAAGGAGAGGTAGGTGGTGCAGGATTAGTAAGGATAGTCGAAATAGGAGAAGTAAGATATTGTGAATTCGTCTGTAGACTCGTACGTACGAAGAATGCATATGACACGTGCGATTCCAATAGGCAAGGAAACAGTTGATATCGACAGTGTCCCAAATATTACCTTTCACTCTTTTATCTCTTATTTTTGATGTGTGTTAAATTTTTCTTCAGAGAATGCAGAACAATTACTTCTCTGTGTTCTCTATTATTGGTTTATGTCAGTTTGCTCCATCCTTTGAAAAATACCAAATCTGTTTAAACCTCGTATCTTCTGTAGCTTTTTAGAACAAACTGTCCAATTCTACTCTTTGAACGCTTAAATTGTTTGCCAATATGTCTCTTCTGAAGTTATTTCTTTCTGAGTCAGGTCTTCTTCAACAATATTGTTTTAAATTAAAGGTTAACTAAGAGTTCACCATAAAGGGATGGCCGGGGACATTTATGACAATATGTGAAGACTCTGTTTATATGCGATCAGGGATGTAGTGTGTTTTAAGATATTGGTGTTAAATGGTAGCTCCTTCCACCTATGGCAGTAGGAAATCACGTGGTATTGGCGAGTTAGCTGCCCTCTAATTTCAGAAGTTTTACTGCTGCATAGCTTCTCTCAATTTTCGATAACGTGTCCTTTCATAACCGTATTCTCAAACGTCTTTGTTCGATGGAGTCAAATTCTACTGAGCTACAAGTTGACTAATCCCATATTCATTATATCTGTAAGAAGTCTGTGTCAATGAATTTGAATTATTACAATACAGATCACTATTTCACATTCGGCTTGTCAAAGTTCGATAATTTATAGCCGGTACCGAACGTTATATATAGGGGTGACTGGCCGAGCTTTCAAGATATCGGCTGAGCAGGTCAAGTTCAAAACTTGAAACAACAACAACAACATCAATAATAATAATAATACTATATTATTGGATTGACAAGATAATATTTATACTTAACATTGTTTTGGACATTCATGCCTTACTTAGGTTAATTTGAACGCCAGTATTTTTAATTGTGCAGATGCTAACATGTGGGTAATTATGTAGCTTCTATGTGTCAGGAAATTCTTCTTCCAAATTTTCTTGCAGTTGTCTCCGACCACATTGCAAACATAGGTTAAAACGAATAAAAAGATAAAATTGCAACTTTTGATTATTTTGGTTACTCTGTGATTTTCAGTCTTCATTTTGCTTTTACAAACACACAAAGACTATTTGTTCTGAAACATTTTATTGATGATTTCGTCACAAGCTATTGAAACATTAACTTCAGTCTCCACTTCTTACTATAGAAGAGTGCACGCGAAGAGTGTTTCTTTGCTGGATCCTATATTTATGTTTCAACCAAATGAATATTTTGTACTGATGATATATTTCCATCTTTTTCCCTGTGTTACTTTCAGTAAACATTTTTGCTGACTTTATTTTTAAGTGGAATTTCTTCAATAAATTCCCCTTAGCAGACAGGAAGTAGTGTCGCTCGCATTATTTATTGGCTTTTCCAGCTCTTGTGCATCCTCTTTCGGTCTATACCTGAATACTTGCTTCCAGATTTGAGTGCTAACGCCAATATCGTTACGGTATTTCCTTTTAAGGTACGGTGCTATTCTGGTTTTATTCCATTGGCAACAATTAATAATACTTTGTGACATTTTGTTAATGGCATTAAGTAACAATTAGTGCCACTCACCATGTTATGCTACCAAAATAGCTATTATCCCTAAATAAAATAATGACTCCGCCAGTAATTTGTTGTCAGGTTATCATAACCCTATTCCAATATATTTTGACGGTGCTTCGACATATTTTCACAGCTGATATATTTTAGATTTTCATCTTTCTGGTGGCTTTGCCTCCAGAATAATACCTACAACTTAAAAACAAAATACGTGATTAGTAAGGAAACGTGTTTTCACGCTAATGCCAGTTATATTGCTGTGATAAACTGCGGATATCTTGGTTAAAAACTGCCAGTGATGTCATTTGTGTTCAACTAGAGTGACTTGTACATTTTTTCTTTCACGTTGGGATAGCATATTGAGGTTTTTATTTGCTTCTAGAACTATACAGTTTTACCGAATTGTTTTGATTTGTATATTTTTTTATTAACACAAGATGTCACAATGCCTACCAAATGCTTTTTCAAACACACAAAGACTATTTGTTCTGAATCATTTTATTGATGATTTCGTCACAAGCTTTTGAAAGATTAACTTCATTCTCCACTTCTTACTATAGAAGAGTAAACATTTTGCTGGCTATTTTTAAGTGGAATTTCTTCAATAAACTCTCCTTAGCAGACAGGAAGTAGTGTCGCTCGCATTATTTATTGGCTTTTCCAGCTCTTGTGCATCCTCTTTCGGTCTATACCTGAATACTTGCTTCCAGATTTGAGTGCTAACGCCAATATCGTTACGGTATTTCCTTTTGAGATACCATGCTATTCTGGTTTTATTCCATTGGCAACTATTAGTAATACTTTGTGACATTTAGTTAATGACATTAAGTAACAGTTAGTGTCATTCACTATGTTATGCTACCAAAATAGCTATTATCCCTAAATAAAATAATGACTGCGCCAGTAATTTTTGTTGTCAGGTTATAACCCTATTCCAATATATTTTGACGGTGCTTCGACATATTTTCACAGCTGATATATTTTAGATTTTCATCTTTCTGGTGGTTTTGCCTCCAGAATAATACCTACAACTTAAAAACAAAATACGTGATTAGTAAGGAAACATGTTTTAATGCTAATGCCAGTTATAATGCTGTGATAACCTGCGGATATCTTGGTTAAAAACTGCCAGTGATGTCATTTCTGTTCAACTAGAGTGACTTGTACATTTTGTCTTTAAAGTTGGGATATCATATTGTGGTTTTTATTTGCTTCTAGAACTATACAGTTTTACCGAATTGTTTTGATTTGTATATTTTTATGAACACAAGCTTGGCCAATTTTGGTCCAATCTACGTCGTCCAATCTATTTAGTTCGTAACTGCAAATATGGTAGCATGCGTACTTTTTAACGTTAAACAGTCAGAACCAGATATTAACGAGGCAGGAAGTCCTCAGTAGCTCAGTAAAAACGTTGTTGACTAAGCATATATTCTGCTTCCGGTTTCTAAGAGCCTGTTTATTTCTTCCTTATCAGTTTGAAAATAAACTTAAGTTCTTTGTGGTGGATAGGTGTTTGAGAAAGCTGCACGAGATTGTTAACAAAGATACCGGTTATTGCGAACGTAATGCAATAGACAATTACAGTTTCTCATGTATACATTAATGTACTAATTAATATGTTTTGCACAGCACAGGATAGAAGAGTATAAATGTGCCCATGTATCTTCACTTAATTTGACTCTGTAGGATCCGTTCACTTAAAATGGGTCTAAATTGGGTGCAGTATTGTGGTATGTTGATAAGAGAGAGCAAAAGCAAAAGAGCAATAAATATATGTTTCACAAACACTGTACAACGTTGTCTGTTATTACTGCTTAAACTTCAAAAACGTATCTTACTTCATGTCGTCAAAAGGAACGATTTTTTAAATTCAAAATTCACTCTAAAGGAAATAGTCTTTCCCTCAAACAACAACCGTGTTATGATATGTTATAGAATGTTACTGGACCGGGTGATTCACTTTAACTTTCTGGAAAGTATTTCTGAAATATTTGTACGGGCTTATCGAAGATAATGTTGTACATGAGTGTAGTTAACTCGGGATAAATGTGTGCACATCGCTGTCACAATGCCTACCAAATCGCACAACTGCAAAGAGAAGAAAATGTAATAAGCTTTTTCACATTCCAAATCAAATATTGTATGGTTCAAAATGGGACAGGATATTAGAAATGTTGCATTGTTTACATTGCCTCATACCTGTCGTGGAAGTGATGTCGCTCTTTGGACACGTTCTGTTATTCTTTTGACTAAATTCAAAATAAGGCAACGGTAATTTGCTGATAAATTAATTGAAACAAATAGACGCATATATAAACAAATATGACGAGACTTTCGTGAGCAAAACTAAAATGTTCAAGATAATGGTATATTACAATACAGTGAGTTTTGGAAGTGGAGGAGTGAACAGAAGATTTGAATTGTCTTAACCTCGAGTATACTTTTAAAATCCATTTTACATTTGATTATATTGTCTTTTATTATGGTACTCAACATTTCCCGCTAGAAGATAGCAATGAGTCACTTTAAAGCAGCGGTTAAGTGGCATATTATCGATCAATCACTAATTACTAGAGGTGAATCGTTATCTTAAAGCGATTAACTGCTATCAAAACTAACAGGTACGTGAACCACCATCTTTACACTTGGTAAAGAACTAACATTGTTTGCACAATTCAAGTATGTACGCATGCTGTAGAGGCAAAAGAAGAATCCCTTCCTTTCTTTGTACACATTAGAGAAGGAAATTACAGCATTGAGGTTTTCACAAGTTGGTGCCTTAAAATGGCTTTAATCAGACCTCTAACATGATGGCCATGGCGGCCATACTAGGAGTCTTCTTATTACCGATCGTTTTTAAGAGATGGCATCATTGACTTCTGGGTTTCACTAAAACACTTAATACTATATGTAGCTGACCCTAAATGAAAACGATGCCAATGTAACCTCCTGAAGTTTGACATATTTCGTAACAGCTACCAAGTCTGAACTGATGGCCATACTGACAAAACAAATGAAATAAGAAAAAACCCGCTTCTTTTTAGGTATATAGTTGTTTCTCTATTCATAAAATGATGCTGATCCAACGAATAAAATAGCTGTACCTGCATGGATGGTCTTACTGAGTTTGACTTTTCATTGAAACACTGTAGTGAACACCTGTTCTCTTAGCGGTGTTCAGCCGAAATTACAAATATTCATTTTGTGCAATTGACGTGTTCTCAAGATCGGCTTGGGCGGTCACATTGACGTCGAAAACAGGTTCAGCGTGGGAGCTTTGAGAATAGTCGTTAAAGAAAGTGGTCGACACCTTCTGCGATGGCAAACAGACAAATACACTGATTTATAAATCAATAACTTCAAAAAGGAACGACTCATTTGTATTTACACGACTAAAAAAAACGAAAACCAAAGCTGCTGTAGTGGAACATTTTTAAAGAATCTTCGACAAACGTATGTAAAAGTGTTTTACACATCATCATATTCTCACCGTGTTACTGCATCTGGTGAAAGCCTGCAATAAATCTCATTATATGATGTGCCCTAAAAGAATTGATTCCCTAAGACTGCGTTCGATCGACTGTTCAGAAGTACTGATGCATCCAGAAAAGGATGTGTTCAACGCAAAAGCTCAAACAAGTTGCATTTTTAGAAATGATATTTATTTAACTGGACAAGAGTATTGTTTTCTTTTACAGGTGCTTGGACATCAAACTGTAAATTTGAAAATGTGAATTAAGAAGTATTAATATGTACATTTGCCTTTCTCGAGTTACAACGCGTGACCATATAAGATGACGTGTTTACTGTTTGTATACTCCGACATCATCGACTTCAACATGATGGGAAACAACTCTTCCATTGATGTGAATAAAGCAGTTTAAAGTGGTTTCTGAAATTCACTTATCAAGTTCACCGTTAATTTGTGCATCCCCATTATCTTCCTGTCAGTGAATAGTTATTTTGTAAATAATTTGAGAATGTTAACATTGGTTACAGGGCAATATCTAAGAAAAGATTATATTCTCCAAAGGAAAAGTCACCGTAAAACTATATATCGAAAATGAGACTCGACTTAGTTGTAACTCATGTATGGCGTGTACCGAGGAGAAGGTCTACAAAAAGGAAATGATTTGGGGCTATGTTAATATTTGTCTTTGTGACCGTGGTAGCCGATTTGAAACATATTGCCCCCAAATGACTACATACTTTAAAAAATGTTGCTAGATTAAAAATCAAAGAAAATGTGCTGATTGACGAACCCAGTCACAAACAAGCTTAAATGAAGGCTTGAAAAATGTTTTGATCCAGACAGGAAAATACCTCCCTGCACAATCTATAAAAACACGGCTTCTCCCGGTATAAAAGTCACGACACCTGTTATCTATGTCGCGAGAAAGGACATTAGGCCCAGAATGTCCACAACATCAAAGAAATGGAATCCTTTATCCTAAGAATGTATAACTTACAATAATTTTTGTGTCAGGAGCAAGGACACTGGCATTCAAAGTATCCTTCAAACGAAAGGAAAATGAAGAGAGACCTGAGGCGATAAAGAGATAGGAGAAGAAGAACCCATTCTCTGTAGGAAGTTCAAAGCAATACACAAGAAACGAAATGAACTTTCGTGACCAGTTTGAAATTTCATTGTGGTTCTTATTCACGTGTATATGCCAAACGTAATTGAAAATAAAATTATTCTTGACTTTTAAATTATTATTATTATCATTATTATTATTATTATTATTATTATTATTAGTAGTAGTAGTAGTAGTAGTAGTAGTAGTAGAATATAGATAAATATCGATACACAGTTTTTTGAGGGTTGCCTTTATATGGCAATAATTAAGGACTACCTCTTTTTGAAAGATATAAGTGGTCCTGAAAACATCGTTGCTTTGAAAAAAAATCCACACAATAAAATAGATCTTACATCATCAACTATAACTATCGTAAACCTTTACCTCGTCGTCGTTCTTGTTGTATTTGCTGCAGCTGATGATGATGATGGCATGCTTTTTTGTGATGGGAGGGGGGTTGAAAGAAAGCTTATTTTTCCTGGATGTAACGGGTTGTTATGCCGCCATTGTGGTAGGTGTTATAGTTGGGGTGGGTTGCTTCCAATATAGTATTTAAATTATTATAGAAGTCCCACCCAGGCTAGATTTTGGTTGGAAGTTAAATTAGGGAAAGATAGAGGCAAAGCTCCGAGGCCCCAGTCAGCAATGCCGACGGTTAAATGATTGAATATACAAAAGAGTGAAATTCAACGAATATCAATTTAATGACAATTCAATAGTCAAATAATTAAATTTTCCCAAGTACTCTCCTTCCGCTCTACTCTGTGATAACCGATTGCATCATTTGATTAGTAGTCTGAGATAGATTTCCACCTGTTCTTGTATTCTACTAATCTGTGTATTCTTCTCTCCTATTCCTCCAGATCATTCTCCTCTTCTTCTCGACTTTCTCCAAATTCCGTCTGCTCATCGACTTCTATATACTCTTACTCCTTCTCCACTTTCTCCTCATCGTCTCCTTTTCCTCCTCTTCTTCGACTCTCTCCACCGACTAGACTTGTCGACTCCGACTGCTCTGCTAGTCTCACTTCCGTCTGCCCTCTCAGAAACTCGGGACTTAACTGACCCGGAAGTTCTGTCCCCCCAAAAAGCTTCCTGTGAAAATAAAAAGACGGTACAATATTTTCCTTAGGCCTCTCATCTCACACTACACCCAGCCTATCATCAGATAAAGGCTATTAAATTTCTTCGGTCACGCATTCATTCACCTGGAAATGCTCATACGTTCTTGTATGGTAAACAACGTCGTCATAAAAGCACGATATCAATTACTTCTCATACATACATCAATAAATTGCGTCACACCAGTACACATTCCTAATCCCGTTATACTAAACAATATCACAGCAATCAGACGCATTTCTTTACATTACAATTTATACAAAGTACACAAATATTCAAATATCCATGCTCTAATATATCCATACAGCCATATTAACTAATGTTGCACACTTCAACCATTTTCCAAATTCACAATTCAAACACGTGAAAATTTTAACATATCACATAAATAAATGCATTAGTTTACTACGAAGTAACCTATTAGCGAATGACAAAATTAATTCTGACCACAATTAACAATCTACATAATTGTCTACATAATACTCAGATACGCCTGTAAATGAACGCTACAAAGACAATTCTACGTACTAAACGATCCTAGTCATTAAGTATACATACTGCACATAATTACCATTATAATGCTGTAATATTCTGCAAAAATCGAGCAAATAACTTACTGACGTTTACGAAGCTTTGTCTTTCCTTAGAATATCCTCTCTAAGTAGTTTCGCCAAATTACGAGTGGCTCCCTCGCAATATCACTATATTGCTCAGCAATCTTCCTAGGCGAGACTAAATTTTCGCTTGCTAGTTAGAAGTTATAATTTGGATCGAAATT
Organism: Sinohyriopsis cumingii; assembly: GCA_028554795.2. Classification (NCBI taxonomy): domain Eukaryota; kingdom Metazoa; phylum Mollusca; class Bivalvia; order Unionida; family Unionidae; genus Sinohyriopsis; species Sinohyriopsis cumingii. Next base: position 150,187,463 of record CM068838.1, on the reverse strand, counting down.
GTTATCACAATTCCGATGGGGTGTCGCCTTGACCCGATCCAATCAAACTTAGCGGAGAATGTCCTTCTCGCTGTCTGTCCACGTGGGGATGGATTTAGAACACGCCCCGTTCCCTCGCGGGTTCCTCTGATCTTAGGACTAAGCTGTAACACATAGGTGGAAGTCGATTGATATATTGCCTGTGCCGATTCAAGATGTCAGATCTTCTCTCTGGTCGCGATAACCTTGCGCAAGAGATTAACGCTAGCCTGCGGAAATGTTTAGGCATAAAACCATTGCTTGTAATAATACCTTAGTTTATACACGACTTACGAACCGGGGCTGATCAAATGAGACACTAGATTTAGCCAAATATGTTTTGTACAAATCTCTCGTTGCTTTTTAATGTCACCAAGGAATTGAGGGTATAATTTATTTCTTTAGTTTTTATTTGTTTTTATTAAAAAATAATTTCGCTTGAGTTTGGGGATTTTAATATTACTTTTTGTCTCGGTCTTATTGATTTAATTTTCTCCTGTTTTCTATTCTAGGCTAAATTTCATGAAAGTTTCGGAATTAGGGCACTATTTTAACCTAAGCCGAAATTGTGAAAAATTTAACATTTATTTGAAAAATTTATGATAAGTCTCTGATAGTTTCGGAGTTTATTGTTCCTTGAAGTCTCAGCCATTTTAAACTAATGTTACGTGATTTTTTTTTTTGTGGTTGTTTTTCTTGCCTCCGCTAATTCCTTTGATAGTTTCTTACTTTGAACATTACTTTTATTTACTTCCATTTTAGTGTTATTGTTGTCGATACCGTGACTAAAGCTAATTATGACATAAGTGAAATAAATGAAAATTACCGACACCGCCAATTCAACATGAGATATACGTCAAGTTTTGTATATAAGGTCTCGGGTATAAATGTAGTCTGCAGGCAGATTTCTGTCCAAGCGACTTACCATCCTGTTTTAGTTTGTTAAAATTAAGGATGAGCGTTGAATAGAGATTGTAAGTGATATCTGTTTTCAAGATGGCTGTCTAATGTTAATTTCTGTATTCATTTTTATGCATCCGAGATATTACTTATATGTATCTATGACCATGTAAGAAAATGTTTTTCTTACCAGCTTTGATAAGTTGAACTTTTTCAAGAAAGTCAGAGAAATTGTATGAGTCACTTATGGAACATAAGGGAATTAACATCACGCTATATGTCCATACATTTAAAATGGGGATATTATTATGAAGACAAAGATTTATATGGACAAAGGTTTTTATGGGACACATACTTACAGGGACAAGGGAAAATTTAATGTTAAGAGTTTATTTACAATCCAATACAACCCCCATACTATATAGCAACCATTTTCATATTACAATCAAATACACCCCACGTGCTTTTGGATTATAATCCACATATACTATCCAGAAGCCACTTTTTAATAACTATTGAAACACACGTTCCTACTGTTCAACAAAACGGATTCGAGTGCTTATACAAACACCATATTCATAAACATACTTTCACACAAGAGAATGTAGGATGTTAAAGAAGGGGGATGAAAAATAGAGACACAATCTGACACAAACATACTACACCATCACACAAGGGTGGAAAGTGTTTATAAACACGACTATACCCACCCACATACTACTACACAAGAAATAGGGTTAAGGAGTTTTAAATTTTAGTTTTTGTGGAAGAGATGAATACACAACACATACACAATAACACCAACCTTTGACAATCATTTAGCATCTGTCTTTTGTAGAGGTATGGGTGACACTGAAAAGAGACGTTGTGTTTTGTTAAACAAAGTCGATTAAAACAAGCGGCATCGCTTCACAGGTCTTTTTCATATCAAACTTTATCTCACGGTAGATCCGTAGACCAATGCCCGCTTCGTGATCCATCATATACGCCGCAAAGTCTTGGCTAACAGTATACCTGAAGCGACTTTTAAGGACTCTAAGCTTTTCCACGTCTTGTTGAATTTTCCTTAGAATAGGTGAAAATTTCCTTAGAATAGTGAAATCATAGGATCATATGCTTGAAAATATATATAATTGTAAAGGAGCAAATTTCTGGCGATCTATGAAGAACACATTAGTTTGAGACCTGAGAACAATTAATTAGATTTATGGGGAAAGGTGCGTATCAAATCGCTATCCTGCCAGACTTTCTAAATATCTGGTCGGGGACGGTAATGAGCCTAATTACCCTTTTGTTTATATAGCAGCCAGACGGACTATTAGGGACATGGCAAACTTCGATTTCATAGTGGAACTGTCAAAAATTGAATATTTCCTTGAACCAGTAGTTGCAACGTAGAAGGTCAATTTGACCCCAGATTTGGCGCCTAGTAATAAAAAGGCGGCAAATATGTTTATTCCTGATTGGTCACGCTAAATAAGGGTTGTGTTTCCCACACTAAATTTCCTAGTTTTAATATCGCCACATCGAACATTTAATTAGTCTAAGGATTTCTGCAAGAGAAAACAAGTGTAAGAAGACACCGAGAGTAAATTTAGGAGAAATTCTCGTAAAACTGTTGTCCAAGAGAACTGTTGTCGAGGAAAACCGACGAACAAGTTTGGCGGTAGAAGCGAGGAACGCTGAAAGCTCAAAGGTATTTGTGACAATTCCATATAATTTATTGATGCCATGAATAATGCTTTGCTGAATTTATTTACTTATATTTGCATGAATCTATTTGCTACATACGTATATCAATTTGCTTTATGAAGTATAGCTGTGTTGAGTTTATACATAGGAAGTCGTACATTAATCTTTGGATAAGTTTGACGAATTGTTTAAATTTATCATCTTGTTTGCATAAGAATTAGGTTCTAAGAATTTCATGCATTGCATTAGTTAATATGAGTTACGAGAATCCGTGTGAATTGACCGAATTTAGAAGATTTCACCTATGATTAAGGCTGAGTGTGTATTCGCCGAACATGACGGAGTAACGCACATAATGTATTTCAATCATTCATTTGTGTAAATGGAGGCTGGCTCGAAACCGTTATGCATCGTGTGGTGTTAATGCGTGATGAGTTAGCCATTCAACTGACTAGGGTCGTTATAGGACATGTGGGGCCGACTGATAGCCTTGCCATCTGTTGAGCACCGATAGTAAGATCCGATAACGAGAGGGGATAATGCAAACCCCTGTATCAAATTTAGGTTCTCTCTATTTATTTTTGTTAAAATGGCGAAAATAGCTCCTGTGACGTATTAACTCTGAGAAGTATCTTGTGACGTATTATCTCTGAGACGTATTCTGAGACGCATTCTGAAAGGTATCCTGAGACGTATAGTGAGACGTATTATCCCTGAGATCCAGGTATCTGTGAATCTACGTCCTACGCACAGAGTTGAGGACCGAAAGAGGCAAAACAGAAGGAAGTCGAAGGAACAGCTACAATGGAAGTGGAGTGAACCGGAGAAGCAGGTTATGCAATTCTACAAGGCATTGACTTCGATTGTTCACTCGATCCTATGATGAACTAATTCTATCAGTAAATCAGATCGACTACATTATTTAAATATATTTGTGTTTTGGTAATTCGGTGAAAGTTTTATTTCTCGAAGCAGAGTATATTCCTGATGTAATCAAATCTCACAGTTGTTTTATGTAATTGATTAAATTGTTGTTTACATGTACAGGGGTCGTGTTGGTCTGTTCTATATATGTACACAGATCTCTATCTATTCCACCTATAAGTTTCACTACTTATATTTATATTTAATCGAACCGGGGAAATACATCGAGGGCGGTCAGCCTCTAGATAACGAGAACCAAATTAAGCGGACACTTTGAAAGAAGGTACAATCCGCCAACCCACAATCCTCTTGCAAGAAGAGGGGACTTTGTGTAAAGTTTCTGCAAAGTAGACCGTGGGTCACTTACAAGAATATGTAGTTACATATCGTCGACATTATGTTGAATTTTCTGGAAAATAGGTAAAATCACACACACACAAACAAACACATACACACATACACATTAGCTGATTCCGATAGAATGATTTAGATTTAAATGATAATGGTATTTGTTCCATTGTTCCCCTTTAAGATACCCCTTTAAAATTTTACCGTATTCGATTCGATTACGTGAAGCGATAACCCGTCTTTAGCTTGGCGAGAAAAAATTCTTTATGATGTTTGCCTATATAAAAAAAAGAATTAGCACAGAAAAAAAAGCCTTAACTTGAATCCAAATTCGCTATTTAGAAATGTTTTGTCTTGAATCTAGAATGTGCTTTTTGTCGATAAAAAAGCGATTTCATTAGCTGGATTTATTTGGCAGCACTTTCTTAAAATCTGTTTTTGGTTCATATTCTTTCAGACGCCTTCATAGTTATTCGTGTTTTACTGCGTGCTGAGGCATAAGTTAATCGTCGTCCGTTTACCTACCCCCTACCCCCCAAAAAACGTATTCCTGCCATATCGTACGCCTATGACGAATAAACATTTGTCCGCATTATAGTACTGTATTTGTGGATCACACGCCAATCATATTGCGTTCATTTTATAATACTAAAGAATATAACACTGATTTTTATAAATTGATGAATGAAAAATATGCCGATGTGCATTTCTAACATATAATATACCCATGTCTTCAGAAACTCATAGAAAGTGTAACCTTATGCCAATTTCTCACTGTCCTATATTACCTCAAAATAACAGAAATAAATGGTGCCAAACTTTTCTGTCTTCTACCATTCCCTGAGTAACCCACCTCTCTCTCTTTCACACACACACACACACACACACACACACACACACACATATATATATATATATATATATATATATATATATATATATATATATATATATATATATATATATATATATATATATATATATATATATATATATTCTAAGGCCGAACCTAAATGGATTTCGATGCCCCACCAATCAAAATACGTGTTACAAACTTCAGAAGTAAGTCAGAGCGTGTGACTTCTCTTCTTACTTGAGGAAAACGGGCTCGTAATGTCACTTTCAATATTAATACGCAAGAGCGTTCCTCCTGGTTACAATTGCGTGAAAGTTGAAGTACAATGCCGATGAAAACAAAACCAAAAATTTGTAAATAAGAAAGCTAGAATAAAATGAAAAGAAAAGGAAAACTTTCAACAATGAACGGCAAAAGGAAGGGTGTAAAAACGAAACGGTAAGCCTGTTGCAGGACATTTTGAATGAGTTAAAGTATCTGAGATAAATGCATTTTGAGACTTCATTTGCTAAACCCAAGACAAAGAGACATTTACGATCCAATACTTCTAGCAACCTTCTATGACTCCACCGACGTTCACCAGCTTTGAGACACCACCAACAACAACATCAGCAACAATAGTTACCACTTCCACAGCCACAATACCAAAGCTAGTAGATTAATTGATCGAATAAAGTTCATGCTAAGCCCGAAAACAAAATATCTCTCATTCCTTCTCAATCCTGTCTGTCTAATGTTGATGCTCTGCCATTTATGTACACTGGCTCCATTACTTGTATGTACTACTTTTACTTGTATGAAAGTGAAGACAAATGGCCACAAAATGCCAGAAGCTGTGGATAAAATAAAATTGAAAACCTTTCTGTGGATGACTGGGATTTAGAGAAACCATCCTGATCGTCGACCAATTCCAGGGATGTTTATTTCAAGAATGCCCATGTGTCTTCCTCAGAAGAATGCCCATGTGTCTTCCTCAGCGAAGCATGAAATGCCCTTTCTCGAGCTCACAATGAAAGAATTGTTCCAGTCTTATGTCACGTGTTTATGCTCGAATAAACATTAACACAAAAAAGAATGAAAACAACAAGCTTAAAAAAATACAATAATTTATTTCCCTGGAAAAATTCTGTGAAAATTTAAAAAAAACATAAACTTACAGTTTTATAGAATCAATCCAAAAATGATCCAAGAATAATCCAAGAATAAAACTTTAGTAGTCCTAATAGCAAAATGGTTTACTGATTTCAAGTTCGAATCCAGAAGAAGAATCCAAGATGGAAGACGAGAACGTATGCTGCAATCTGTAGTGTTCAAGTCTACAGTTCCTTGTAGAAACAAGAATTATCGCTCCGGTTTTGGATAGCTGAATAAATTTTATAAAAAGCTGTCCTTGTTCAACAATTACACATGAGCACACGTATTTTTCAGAAAAATAGCAGAATTAATCCTTTTGACTCCCTGTAATTGGAAATAACTCCAAACAGCACAACATACAAATTCCAGTGTAAGAGAACGCCCAGCTGCGACTGAGAATAATTCTCCAAAACGTAGGTCTTAACGGAAACATGGGGTCACGTGATCATGTTCTAGAAGCTTATCGAAATTAGGAACTTGATAAAGATCACGTCCACCCAGTGTGGCTCTGACGAAAACCAATCATTGTCCTCTAAGAAATAAAAAAAATTGTTTACATCTTAAAAGTGTAGTCCTATCATGATCTCGACAATAACCAATAATTTTAAAGTAAAAATAGAACTTTTTTACGTGGTTGCTACAAATTTTGAATCAAGGTCAGAATCTAGATCAACACCTGGTGTTTATAAAACGAACAGTCAAGGTCAAACTAATTTCTGAAAAAAGTATCATCTTTAGTTAATAAATATACATTACAATATCATGTAATGAAAAATATTTAAAAGAAATTAAAACTGGCAAACAATGAAATTGAAATAAATGTATATTAAATCAGATATAATTAAATCAAATATACATAATAACTAGCAAATAAACCAACGACGTCTAACTTTAGAAACGCAAGGATACCGTGTGGTTGAAATGGAGAAAACAACTCCAGCAGATGAATTTTTCCCGTTACGTCATCGAATTTTTAAAACTGAAAGACAAATTCAAAGATCAGTACTGCACATCAACCATTCAAAATTGGACTTCATTTGGAACACCACCGGAACTCATTTGGAATACTCTGTTAGTTTGGACTTCTCATATAACTTTTACTAATAGGTATGTTTTCGTTCACAATACTGTAAGTTCTTTTTCATTTGTAATTTTGTACTCTAGGGAAATAAATTGTTGAAATTTTACAAAACGTGCAGGTTTTCACTTTTTTCTGTTACTTAGTTTAAAACCATCGACTCATAACAGGAGTCACCTTTGTTTCCCTTATTTTAAAAAACGTTGATTAATGGGAAGAAGAAGATGGTGGTGTACTCGCACTTCTTGGTGGCATTTTGTTTGAATCAAAACATTCTGAAGCGAAACTTATCAAGCACTTCTTTTTTATACTGGAATTTATCTCAACTGATTGTCGGCGCGTCGTATTAACTTCATTATGGTCACTACTCAAGGATGAAGCATTATCAAGGAACTAAATTGTGACAGCTCTTGTTGAATGAATCCGGAAAACTTGGCGGTTCTCTTTCTGGCATGAGTTGTTGTTGTTTTTATTTCTTGTGGGGGTTTGGGGGTGGTTTGTTTTCTCACTTCTCTTGTTCTTCTTTAAGTGAGAATTTGCATGCCTACACTCACTCTTCTGATTTGGCTGTAGACGTTTTGGGGATCTGGGCTTTTTTGTTTCAGCTTCTGTAATAGGGTCCCATTTTAAAAGGGCACGTACAATGTCATCTTTTTAAAGAGCCACTTCCACCAGGTTTCAAAATGATTTGTTTTGTTTTGAGTATCGATATATGGATCAGCTAGTTGTGACAACAATACTTTATGTTTTTCAAAAATTGTGTTCCTTAATGTGGTATGTAACTGATGCCTTGTAGTAAATTACACTTTTAGCTAGGATTTACTACAGTCCTGCATATGGTTACAGAGGAGTTCCAAAATTGTAATGTCTTGCTACAACCAAATTCAAATGTGTACTTCTACAAGACGTGCGTCAATGGCTACAAAAGTAATTGACGTACACGTTACACACACCCATTAAACGAAACGTTTCATGAAGTCATACTAAAGCAGCAGGAATTGTTCATCAATGGCAAGCGTATTTAGCCAATGTCTCTATTTCCGTAGCATACAATCATTTGTTTTGAGTCTTCCGTCCATTGTTAGAAACAGCATGGATAGTTCCTTTCAATTCTAAAACAAGTTCATTGAAATGGCATTTAATAATTTAAAAATCCAAAAATCAAACTGAGAAAGGGTGTAGATGTACACGATGAGTACTTAAATGGGAGGCACTGATGTACTATTCAATAATAAAGAACATATTTGTAGAGGTCACTGTTATTTAAAACTTATTAAACCCGTTTCGTGTCATGCACTACGATGACAATCAAAGGCACAGAATGTCTGAATCAAGGTTTTCAAAAAGAACTTTACAAAAGACATTCATTTTTTCACTACTGAAATCATGAAACAAAACCAAGTGTCGTGGAACGTTTTCAAAGAACGTATACAGAAACGCATCTTTAAATATTTTGACGCATCAATACACTCACAAATACATCGACGTGTTACCATCATTAGTCAAAGCTTATAATCAATCAATCATACCATCATAGCATCAGATGTGCTCAGAAGAAGTGACCCCCGAAAACGAATTGATGGTGTTTGATCGATTGTTAGGAATGTCACCCACCACCAATAGGAAAGAAGTGATGTTAAAGACTGGGGATTGGGTTAGCATTGGCAAAACAAAACGCTCTTTTGACAAAGGTTACTTACTTGTATAACCCAACCTTTTGTGTGTTTATGGACCAGTGCGTGATTAAGAACTAAGTCGACTTGTACCATATCGAAACTATTATCAATCTAAGAACACGTTAAGTGGGCCAACGTCGATTGCAAACGTTAAAGTGGGTTAGGTAGGATATCCATCTAGTTTTGAATCTTGGATTGCCGCTTCACAAGTGAACTAGTATATAAATAAAGTACAAGTAAGCACCATCTCGTTAAACACAACATCTACCTCACTTCACAGACATCATCTCTTCAAGTACTACAAAACTAAACTTCAGATCGCCTTTTTTCTGTTAATTCTTTGTGGTATATTGTATCATTATAGCAGAGACTGCAAATCTTACTTTGCAACAAGGATACAAACAATTGTTGGCATTTTTTACTCAACAGTTTATTGGTTATCTTCTTAACATACCTTACTTGAACAATACTACCAACAGTAATACTCATTTTTCTTTGACCACAACTTACACCTCGGAAAAGAGAACCATTGAACTATTAACAACCAACTGTATTTAGCATTACCAAGTAACATTTCTATGATGTGTTTTCCAGCAACGGCTTATGTTGCTTTACATCCAAATTAACTCAGTAAATGCAATGGGATCACGAAGGTCCTTTATAAGTAGGCTTGGTAGAAATCATGCATCCTACTCAAGCCATCAATATCAAACAAGTTCTAAACACTTTTATCGGCGAGGTAGTGAACGAACAAGTTCAAGAAGAGTTTGACAACAACGATCTCCTTTATTATGAATTTAAAAAATCACCATCCAATCCTCAATTGACCACCTGTAGCATGAGAATTTCTGTGAGAAATTATATTAATAATCAGCACCTCGTCGAAAAACCATAAAATCACTCATCGTGTTAAGACATATTTTTCAGATAGCAGAATTCTGGCCAGCATTTTTGTCCTGGTTTGTTTTCTATCATGGATGGATAAACTGCTTTCATTTCCATGAAAGACATTCACAACACTAATCGATTTTACAAGCATTTTTACTCCCTCGTGTAACTTAAGGAAGAACTAAATTTACTGTTTGTGTTCTCGGATGTGGCCATTCTAACGTGGTAGGAAACATTACTGTGTAATTCCTTTCAAAGTGGATTCTGTCATTGCTGCTTACGAGGAAGGTAGAAACACGTACCACGTTCACCGGGAATTTGTACATTCTCGTTATCTCCCTGTCGGTAAATTGCGTTTCAACAGTGTCAATATTAGCATTAACGGAAATCTTGGAGAAGAAAAGAAAACTTCACAGTGAAACTAGATTTTCGAAAACGATTCGCCAGTGAATAGTAAAAACAGATGCATCTTGCGTAACAATGAGTCGTGGACAACAAGAAAAGTTTTAGGAGATATGTTAAACTCAGATTTTCGTGCGGTAGCACCCATCTGAAAAAGAAGGAAAACAATGATGCGAGTGTTCTAAGTCAGAACTTGATATGTTGCCAATACTATCAAAAATTATGTCGATGCAAGAATTTCAAAGGGTAGAATTTAAACCTGTGTTGTTTTTACCACTTCAGCCTCTATGGCATTGAAATCAAAGGACAAACCGAAGATTACGTCAGTCTGAAAATCATTATCTTCTACCGTAAAGTCAAAGTTCTGAAGGTGGACAACAGAAATCTCGGTAATAATTTCATGCATTCTTTGTTCAGAAAAGTGGATTTATCTTTGAAAAACTAAACTTGTTAGCAGCAGCATGGATTTTACCCTTATTCACCTTACCTGTAAAATCTCTGACGTACGGAATAGAAGCCGAGAATACACATCTGCATGCCACCGTAGTACAGAAACCTGACACTTCTTATGTCTTCAACGACACAGAGTTGACAGAAGCTGACTATCCTCCCAATGGTGGATTTAACGACGGTCGAAAGAAAAAGGGCGTGGTATAAAATTTATGGATCATTTGCATTTGAACATGTGATGGGGAGACAAGTATTTATTGAATAGAGTGGATTTACGCCGGAGACTGAATCGAAGTATTACCGTATTCACTTTTATAGAAAACGAATACCAAACGGACATCGACGAAGCCATAGTTTACGTAAGCCGTCTGGAAGTCTTACCTAAAGCGGGAAACGACATCAGACAAACTCTAAGAAGAATGTTGGCCAGGTACCATCGACGAAGAGTGGAAGTGAAGACTTTCACCATTACCTCTGGATTCCGATCCAAGATCGAAAATCATGTATTCCAAGGAAAGTTACCTAAGTGTTTGCTCATTGGCGACGTTAAGAATGCGTCCCTGAACAGAGCCATCGGTCAAAATGCTTTCCATTTACATTACTTCAACGTGTCTATGATACGCGTTGAAGCTAATTTTGACCAGAAATAATGCTTCAGAAGTTGATTGACCTTGTTTGAAGCTACATGATATTTAAGAACCAATTACAGCCGTTGTATTTCGTTGGAGATGCTCCATGGGAATTTAATTCACCCCAGTCCTAGGTAGCGACAAAGGATATTTTCACCCTATAAATCGGGCCAACTTCTTGTGAAGCATCAGTTTGCACTAGCTCTGGAAAACTCAGTGAAGGTCATCCTAGAAGCAGAATTTGGCAATGTTTTGGAAATCAACAGTTTGAAACATGTAATTCAAGACTATTAAAAAAGATTATGCATGAAGAACCCATGCAGATATGTATGTTTTTATGCAAAAAAAGAAGTAAAATAAATAGTCATGTTGTCGAGATGGTCGGAACTGAAATAACATTCAGTCCATTGTGCTGTTACTGTCTGGGCCGAAATAATCACCATCCTGACCAGATAACATTGTTATGGATGTCAAATCGATCATAAGAGTAGAAGAAAAAAAAAACTCGACGAATGTTTGATGATGATGAGTCAAGAAGAAACGTCGGAAGAGTATCTGAAAGAGGCATGGGTTGTCATCTCAGAAAAGACATTTTTGAGAAAGTGGTATAAATACTTGCGTGACCATTCCTTACCTCCATTGACTTCTTTGTAGACGAACGCACCGAAACTCTCTTGCAAAAGAGTACAAACTACCCAATCATCAACTTACTTGACAGATTGTCAGCTGTGAATTAGCGACTTATCGTTATCTGTTAAAAAACAAAACAAAATAGATACATGGTAACTTCAATATCTTCTAAATAACTGTGGTGTGCTGTAAAGATGGACGTACACATGGAAGGCCTAGAAATGTATCGTGCCTACGTGATCAACAAAGATAACAGTCTTCTTCCAGGAACCTAGTGAGTAGCAGTCCAGTTTTCTGTCAATCACAGTGTAGAATATTTTGATCCTTACGAATTACCTACCCTGAAAGACGACATCATTGACTTTATGAGAAGACATGCTGTATTTACTTGATTCAATAATGTGAGATTACAAGGATCGGATGCGATGGTGTGTGAATAATGTTTTGTGTATTTCTTCATCAGCATCATCTGACAGTGCTTTATATTTTTGGAAGTCAATTTATGCTGGTGTGTACCCTTTGTCTTTGAACAAATTCCTAAAACGTATAACTCCATCACTTGTAAAATATGTTGTTGCTACCAAGCAATACCAATTGTGTGTTTATGTTTTGTGTATGTCGGTGTATCTCCTTTGACTTTAAAAAAAAAATTCCTAAGACGTGTAACTCCATCACTTGTAAATGTGTGTTTGCTTGGTATTGTGTGTTTGCGTATGTTTTGTGTATGTCTATGTCTTCCACAACAGCTAAAACTTTAAACCCCTTGCCCATTCTCTCGTATGTTTGAGGGTATAATAGTGTTTCTATTAACACTTCCTACCCTTGTGTGATAAGAATGTATATCTCTGTCAGGGTGTGTGTCTATTTCATCCCCTCCTTGTTTGCATCCTACAACCTCTTGTGTGATAATATATTTGTGTGCATGTAAGTATAAGGGGTGTGCATAAAGACTCTTACCATTTTCGTTGAATAGTAGGGGTGTGTTGTTGCCAGCAATCACAAAAAGTGGCTGCTGGATGGTAATTGTGGCTTCTTGGATTGTAGTCAATATGCAGTAGCTGGATAGTGTGTTAGATAGTAATTAAAAAGAGGCCGCTGGATAGTAAGTGAGTGTGATGGTTTGTAGAACAAAAGGCAGCATTCCATTTTCCCTTTGCCCACATAAACATTTAACCGTTGTTCCTATACATATTTGTCTCCATAAAATCTTTTTTCCGTATAAACATTTGTCCCCATAATACCATGCTGTTGTTAAACCTAAAGACAATTTTAGCATAGGGTTTCCCCTTGTCCCCCAAGTGACTCCTGCATGTAAACATTTGTTAATTCCCGTACGCCCCGCAAGTATTTCTTACAACAACTCAAAGATGCTTTCAATACAAAGCAGTTAGAAAAATAATAAAAGACGGAAGAAACGCCCTATTTTGGATTCCTATTTTGGGATTTCTTTTCGACCTGAACAGTTTCAGTCATTTCTTATTTTAAGAGCTGTTCTTAAAGCTCTTAAACGGTATTCCACCTCCTGTTTGTCTATAAAGAAATAAAGACTACAAGTAAAGCATACGGAGCTGTCTGTTTGTATATATATATATATATATATATATATATATATATATATATATATATATATATATATATATATATATATAACTTCCTTTTACTTCTTACACATGAGTGTTTAGTTTACTTGAATTGCGTGAATGAGTGGTTGACTTCATTTATATGACCTTTAGCACGTAACATTAATATCCTATTCAATTCGTATGGATACGCAGGACTATCGTTGCTTTGCTGGTTGATACATACATCCTCTATACGGATAACGGAAATTACAATGAAAGTTGCTTTTGTAGGAATCTTTGCCTTGTGCCTTATCAAAAAAGGTAGGTAGTTCTACCTGACTTTAATTGATTTTGTAATCGACATTCTCTCATAAACCTGCTTTGCTATGTTTTTAACTGTAACACCCAGTGGTGGAGTGAGGGGGTGTGGATGCGTCTTGGGATGTGGTGGCGGGGCAATTGTCCCCATGGAGCCTGGAGAAAGTGGATGCCGTCGGGAGCTATTTTGCAGCATAAATTTTCATTGCATTTCAACTTATCTTAGAGTAACAGGGGCAAATCCTCACAAAACCTATATTTAGAGGAGGGCGATAAAGGATGGCAACTGATATAAAAACTCTTCTCTGTGCCAAAGTAGGGGCACCAAGAGAAAAATGGCGCCTTGAACCCTCGTTCCGCCACTATTAGTATATATGTCTTTTAGAAAGTTTCATTGCTGCCCGGCAGGTGATATTCCTTACCCTGGAATCGTGGTCTCGCACCTGATCCTTGACGTGAGCCCCACCTATATTCCGACTGGGGATGTTTGGGATTCTTTTACAAGTTCTCTTTCAGAATGCCCCCATTTCTTTGCATCTGTAATTAGCTTAACACTTTCTTTGACTTTCCCCTCCATATGATACCTTTGAATCCTTTAGAGAAGTCACAAGTTCGATAGCTTCCCTCTTACGTTTCTGGATTACAATACTCAACGATGATGATCATGCTTGACACGGATTTAATCTCTTTTAGACATCGTCATGTTTCGTGCTCATTTTTGAGAATCCTTCTGCTAAGACTCATCTCTATTAAATGCTCCAAGTTCTACACCAATCTGTACTTCTTCATCAAAGGATTTTAGGGCGTGCCGGCTGTAAGAAAATAATTCTTTTTCTTCAATGACATGAGCTTTCTTCTGTTGCAATTTTTATGTTAGCATATAATATTAATGCAGGTTGACAAAAATCTTTGGTGAAATTATCTAAGCAACAACTTAATGACGCTCGGCAGAATCACAAACCACATTTTTTTTTAAAAAGTGTTAAAAAAATTATAAACTTTACTTTTAAAAAACGTTGTCAGAGAATATGCCAAAGGTATTTCTGTATTTGGATTCTTTTTAAATTGACAATTCCGGAGGCGGGCATGAAATAATATCCTCGCAGCTAGTCACGATGATGACTAATAAAAAGTGCAACTCTTGTGGAAATTTTCTTCTCTTTTTGAAAAGGGTGTTTAAGTCATGAGATAATGCAATGGGGCTTGATCAAATTTGATGACGATTTTCTCTTTTTGTATTGATAATATACAACCTGCTAATTGTCCTATGTTGATAATTGTCAGCTAGATAAAGAAAAACTTATTATTAGATATGATTCTTGTATAAATTTTATTTTTGGGCTTGATGTAATATATTTAAATTTAGTCAAGACAGTATGGAGGTTCACGCGTGCCGGCAAGGCAACGAGTGCCTTAGCTTGTTTGTGCGTGCGATTTAAGTAAACCGTCAACATACGCTTAATGGTATTATGTTTTGTCTTCAGCATGTGCATCTCGTTCATTTGAACATGCCAGGACATCGGATGTTTCACTCAGGATAAAATCTTTTGACATTAGTATATATGAGATTATGCTGTCTCGTGTATATTATGAACTTCTCATGAAATAATGGAAGCTTTTGACGCAGAACATCAAATCCTCTGCAAAAGAAATGTATATGTACAAGTTAGCTATGTCAACCCATGCTGATATAAATAAACCTGTAGTACCACAGTAGACAGTAGATTTATTGAAGCGTCGAGTTTATTTTAGGTTTATTGAAGCCTCGAGTTTATTTTACAATGCGAAGGCCTCAACTTCTTTAATGCTGAAAGGATTACCGATTCAGAAAAATGGGAATTTGATTTTAAGGTTTTATTTGCTGTAAATAATTGTGGCTCGTTCTTCTTGGTCAAAGACGACCATGATATCCCTAATTAGGTTGATTTATGTGAGGTCGCTGAGTCCAGTTTGTGATCTGAACTAACTATCTGTGGCATACTTTAAGGGGATGGAATGTTTCAAGGATAACTTGAGCGACTCTTTGAAGCATTTCTTTTATCCACCATGAGATCTCTTTCCCTCCTTCAGCTTGCCGCAGAAAATCTTTGCCAGTCGTTCTTCTGACATCCTGGTGACGTGACCTGCACATTATCAAGGAGTGGATGCTATAAAAACCTGCTCTAGAGAGAACCTCAGTATCTTGCACCCTGTCCTGTCATCTTATCTTCATCATTTTCCCAGGCAACCCACGTGGAAATCGTTCAGCTTCTTGGCATGGCGTCTGTACGCCGTCAAGATTTTGCAGGGTCGGCAACACAATGGCCTTCTTGACCGTCAGCTTTGTGTGCATACTGAGCCTCTGCGCTCCGATAAATTTGCACGTAGTCTGCCAAAGGCAATTTAAAGAATTAGGAAAAACCAAAACAACATATAATGTATGCTGCAAATTTATACACGAGTAGCAAGGAATATTTAATTTTCATTGATAACATATGGCTTCATCCTCCCCACAGGTTTCTTTAAATAATTATTGCAACAAAGCTTTTAAATTACCATTGATGTGCAGCGAAATTACGGCTAGACATATCTTCTCGAGCCTATTTCTCCACTGTAAAACATTGTCACTCACATGTCTGTGTGTGTGTGTGGGGGGGGATTTTTGTGTGTATGTGTATGTGTAACACTTTGAAAACCATTCACCATTTTAGGATGAGTGACTTCTATTGTAATATAAAAAATCAGATCTGCACACCGTGAAGTACAGAAAAATAACAATAAAAAGCAGATATTTTAAATGTTTTTGTCAGCAATCTTTCCTTTACATAAATCTGGACAATAACTTCATATGCTGCTATTACAGAACAAAAAAAAAAAGCATCGGGTATCGACCAAAAGGTACAACTTCACCTCCGAAAATAATAAAAATTAAAAAATATAAATAATCCAATAAAATAGATTTTTGAAAAGTAATACATTTTTGTTCGGAACTTTTGTTTCATTTTGCCGTAGTTTGCTTTTCATTGACATTAATGTATGATCTGCAGTGATTACGGGATCAGCATCTAGACCATCGTCAATCAACAGTGATATACAAGCCTAGCAGTATGAGGGAACAAATGCTTCAACGCACACACACACACACACACACACACTATTTTTGGGTCCTGTAAACTGGCCACAAATTTCCGAGTTTCATGACATTGATAAAATAAATTGTTTTTATGTCAGTCAAGTATCTTGACTGGTTGAACACCTTTTACTAAGAACACTGCTGGAACGCTGTTTTAACACTCACAATAGAATGTAGAATCCGACTGCTGACATTTATTAATGACGATACATGATCATAATGAAAATCACGCATGACCATTACTTAGTGGGAAATTTGTTTTCTTATTTTATATACAGTGATAAATATTATTAAGCTCAATCAAATATTAAACATTTTCACTATGGAAGCTTTCGAACCTATCAATAGGGCTTACAAAATGTTTCCATGTACACCCTCTGCATTTCAAACAAATGCAAACAGATAGATCTAGCGGCAGATAATTAGTTGTTGAACTGGACATTTGAAAGACATTTTTAAAGCATTTATGAGGCATATATATATATATATATATATATATATATATATATATATATATATATATATATATATATATATATATATATATATATATATATATATCATTGACTTTACCCAATCATTCATACTGATGTTTATCCTCATAACCTTTGAATCTTTAATAGTGAGAATATCAAACAGTTTTTTCTTGTCCAGGTGTAAATACAACGTTATTATACTAGCTTGTTACTAGACATCGTATCATACATGTTATTATATTAGCTTGTTTCTAGATATCGTCTCATACATGTTATTATACCAGCTTATTACTAGACATCCTCGCATACATGTTATTATACTAGCTTGTTACTAGACATCGTCTCGTACATGTTATTATACCAGCTTATTACGTGACATCCTTGGATACATCTTATTATGCTAGCTTATTACTAGACATCCTCGCATACATGTTATTATGCTAGCTTGTTACTAGACTAGCTTGTTACTAGACATCGTCTCGTATATGTTATTATACCAGCTTATTACTGGACATTCTCGCATGCATGTTATTGCACTAGCTTATTACTGGACATCCTCTCATACGTGCTATTATGCTAACATATTATTGGACATCCTCTTATGTATGTTATTATACTAGTTTATTACTGGACATACTCGCATACATGTTAATATATTAGCTTATTACTAGAAATCCTCGCATACATGTTAATATACTAGCTTTTTACCGGTCATCCTCGCATGCATGTTATTATGCTTGCTTATTACTGGACATCCTCGCATAAATGTTTTTATTCTAGATTTTTGCTGGAAGTCTTTGCATACGTGTTATTATGCTAGCTTATTACTTTACATCTTGGCATGCATGTTATTATACTAGATTTGTACTGGAATAGCAGAATCACATTACGTAGTTTGTTTTTATAATTTCTGCAAAAGATTCTTTATTTCAGCTCAATTATTTCAATGCGACGAAGACAGCCTCTTCAACTCACTTCAGTGCGCTTCAGGAAAGTGCTGCACTCCTGAGGACAAAGTGGTCAAACTTCCTGCAGCTACTGACCCTATTTTCTTTTACAGCTGTTGGTTTGGGAGTTACCGTATGTTTGAGGAACGTCTGAATAAAACATGCGTTAGTGTTTCAGGTCTATGCAAAGTGACACTCTCTTACTGCTACCTGAAAGGTATTGCATTAGAATTACATTTTTAAGACTTCTCGAATTTTGTCACAAAAACCACTTTTATATTTATCACTTACCTTTTCGAAATGTTTAACTTTGCGATTAATTTTCGATAACAGTCAACCTAACCTAAATATTAGAGATATTCTTGTGTGATACATTATCTATTCAACGTTTATATTTCGTACATAACTTTTTTCTAACTGTTTTAATCAGCTTTAACAGGATTTCATATGTGGTATGTTCATAACAGTTCTCAAGATTGTGCATAAATGCAGGGATTCAATATCTTTATTGATTACTCTTACTGAATATCATTCTTTAAAATGCAAACTGCACAGCCTGTATTCTAGTCAAAACCTGTAAAGACACTGCCATCTCACCTCTTTCTGCGTGGGATCGAGTCTTGGGCTCAGCCAATATGGATATGTGAGAAAGCTTGCCAGTAGCTTCTCGAGGGTCGGTGGTTCTTTCCTGGGATTTCCCGGGTTCTTCCTCCACCATTAATACTGGCCGCCATGTATAGCCTATCGTGTGCTGAAAAAATGGCGTTAAACCCTACAACAACAACAACAACAACAACTAGTCACAACCGGCATTCAAGAACATTGAAGAATAGGGTGACTGTTTTTGTAATTATTTTTGCATTAATTTTATTATTGTTTTGACGGGGGAGGATTTAGTCCCTTGTATGTGCAAGCAGCTGTGTTTCAATCAATTGGTTTTATAGAAATGTATGCACCCACACATGCACACACACGCACAATATATATATATATATATATATATATATATATATATATATATATATATATATATATATATATATATATAGTTACGTGTATGTAATTTGTATTGTTCGTAATCTTTTCTTAACGATTATATGTTGCATGCGCGTTTTTTTGGACTTGACCTTGTCCGAAATCAAGTTAATTGTGTACCTGACTAGGACCATTGATTTTGTGAACACTATAATACATAGCTAATATTTCTCTGTGAGAATATATTAAATATTAAGATCAATGTCAATAGAAGTAAACATGTTTATCCTAATATGAATCTAGGCTATCGGTATTCCCCATGAAATACCTGGTGTACCTGATGTTTTCCATGTTCTTTATTATAATTTTAGTAATAGGTCTTGTCTTGTTGACAACTTAGAATGGTCTAGAAATGAACTGTTGACCCTCAGCTTGGTTATATTTTTATGTCTTAGCTTTTTATTTAATGTTTACTTGAGAAATTACTCATTCTTGCATTAATATATTTAGTAGAATCAGTCTTATTGTTGTGTTTAGTATTTCATTTAAGTGTAATTATTTATTCAAATTATAATTCAATGGAATCACAATGTGCTCATCAATAATATTCTTGGACAGAAACATTAATTTGGAATTGCAATGAATTTAGACAAGAAATCTTTTGGATTATATTATTGTGACACATAAAAAAACTCCTACCACATTGCCACAATCCATTGGCACATGAGCATATTCGAGATTATAGACACATCAAGACATTCAAATTGGAACTTACTTGGAATGAAAGTGGTTCAAACCTTAAACAACTGTATGCTACTTAAATACCTCATATTTATACTTAAATACCATACATTTAAACTTAAATACCCTTTACTACAAGTTTACATAGAGTATATTAACGAACATCTTTCGAGTCTGCTTAAATAATACTGATTTGCAAATTGATACAGTCAGCGTCAGTAAAGAGTATACTCAACTTGTTCACAGGAACCATTGTGTATGAAACGAAAATCAATGGATCCCACAGACGGTAAATGCCACTGCAAATAAATAACCATGTAGCGTCTTCTTTCTTAACATTCATTGCCCATTTCAGTCCATTTAATAAATATTCCTTATTTCATGCATTCACAGAACCACATGATTTAATCATTTCTTTGAAGAAAACAACATATTTCTCGCCTGAACTGCACTAAACAGACCTAAATGAGATCGACTGTACTTGGTCCAACCTCGTCTCTTGTACGTCTACTAATTTTGCTAGTACGACCACCAGCAATACCACTGCCATCATCGTCACCGATATCGCTATTGCTAGTGCTAATACTGCTATTAACGGCACATATATGTGACATTCTCTCTAGCCAGCATATATGTTTCCAGAGTCCTGCTATTACAGCATGAGTCTTTATTTTTAAGACACGCCGTCTTCAAGTACAACTACAGTAGCAACATTTTCGAGTTCAGCACGATTGGATAATGTGTCAAATAGTCCAATAACGTTTGAAAATACACCAACATTGATACACAAAGCGGTGACTTCTGAAGCCAACGTTTCTTCTAGGATGATACGTACATCAGGTAAAAATGACGATGACAACAAAAAATATCAATGTACGAAATCTGTATGGAAAAGAAAGTCGACTGAAAGAATATTTTTACATGAAAAATTATATTATCTTTAACGAATGAGATGATTCAATTTATTTTGTAGTTCGTGTCAGAAATACACAGTTTTTATCTGGATTTTCTCTTATGATGAGCAATTTTTCTGAGATGAGTAACCCATCTTGGAGCTGTATTAACTAACATTTAAAGTGGAAGTCAGCACCAGAGCGGACGAAAATGAATATAGATTCACATGCCCAAAACACTTACTAACAAGTCAAATCAGAGCCGCTGAGTATTCTAGTCTAAAGCAGAAGCCACACGGAAAGCTATACGTATAACTTAATAACAATAATTTATTCAACAAATATCAGCTGTTGCAAATTTTTTAAAAATTATGTCGTTTCTACAAAATGTTTATGTTGTTGCTAGTCAAAATATAGTCTATTGATGAAATAAGTTGCATTTTCTTCTCTTTTTCTAGATGCTTTAACTTATAATTTCTATTTAAAAAAAACAAAACAACAACAACCGCCAACAAACTCTTAGACTGAGGTGGTCGATTTTTAACAGTTTGTTCGCTGTTGACAAAGCGCTAAAGTTATGCCAGGGACATTTGTTCACCGTTTTCAAAACAGTGCAAAATCTGTCAGATTGAAACAAAACTTTGTTATTATGACTTAAAATCATCCAAACAATTTACTAAAAAATTGACTTCCTCAAACTAAACAATTTTCTATAAATGAATTATTGCTTGAACGTATGTGACTACGGCTTAGAGATGTGTCGAAAGCTCGGAATTGTCTCCGACTCTCCATTTCTCCACACCCCACGACTAAAGGTGGCCACCACTGAATAAAGCAGAAGTCTTTCATTTTTATAACACTGAGCTTAATCAGTTTAGTGACTTTGAGCACTTTCCTTTTGTTCTTCATTCTACGACAGGAAACAAAATGACAACCGTTCTAGATAATATGGGTGGGTTCGAATTTTGTCCTTAAAAGTTTCCAACAGAACAGTGCCAGACAAGCTCATATTTGTATCTGACTAGTTTACAAAAAAGAATAAAATATTTATCGACTAGAGAATATCAAATATAAAGTCAGTTTGTTTCACTGTATTTGTTTGTTTAAAAAAAAACATCCATAATAACAAACATTTTTTTCGTTACAGATGGTGTAATTGTCGGTGTATCTATTACCGTTGTAGCTATGGTCATCTTTGGTGTTGCTATTCTTCTGGTCATAAGGTATAGCAAGAAATTTTACAGTTTTAAAAAAGTATTGGATTTCGTCTAACTTGACCATATTTCATATTTTCTTTAAGTCTGCTCAACGTCTTTTTTCGGGAATGGTAAAGAAAGTTGCCATCTCAACATAAAATCAATAAATATGGAAGGCAATATATATATTTCATTGTTTGTGTTTTAGTTTACTTTGTGTTTTTTTTTTAATATGCTATCCAAATTCTAGTACATTTTCTACCTGACCTGATTCATTGATTTTGGTTTTGTGAACAACATGTTTATCTCAATCTGAGTCTGTAACTTTGGAAATTTCCCACGAATTGCAAGGTCAACCTAATGTTTACTACCCATTTTATATTATAATTTTAGTAATAGACATATGGTTATAAGTATAACAAATTTTTTTAAACATTACGAACCTTACAGAACAAAACTTTCAGTTAGGCAATAGTTTTTTGCTAGAAACTGCAAGTTATTTTTTTTTGCACTTTTACTTTTGTATAACAAGGGAAATAAATTATTTGTTGAATTTTACAAAGCTTGTCACTTCTCATTCTTTTCTAGTACTTAATGTAATACCAGAGAGTCATTATATATATATATATATATATATATATATATATATATATATATATATATATATATATATATATATATATATATATATATATATATCTGGAAAAGAAACACACTAGAGTGTCTGAGCAATCAAAAACTGTATAGCAGTAATAAAGGGTGTGGGGCCTAGTGGCCGAGTGGTCTAAAGCGCTCTCCGTTACGGATCACTGCCATCTCAACTATGTCTGCGTGGGTTCGAGTCTCGGATTCAGCTAATGTGAGTATGCGATAAAGCTTGCCAGTAGCTTCTCGTGGGTTGGTGGTTCTTTCCGGCGTTTTCCCGGGTTCTTCCTCCACCATTAATACTGGCCGCCATGTATAGCCTATCGTGTGCTGAAAAATGGCGTTAAACCCTACTACAACAACAACAGTAATAAAGGTACAGATCTGAAGCCAACAAAAGGCAAAACTACTGCCAACACATTTGAATAAAGTGCCTTACAAAGACTGGAGCACGGACATATTTCAACTGTTTATCAAGTCAAACATGCAAATATTCGCTTATGCTACATTCGTCAATTCAAAAGAAAAAAAAGAACAGAAAACAACCAGCTGCTCTGGCAACTGTATCGTCTTCTCCTAAAACGTATCAAAATAGAGTGAAATGCAATGATATTTTATTATTTTCGAGTGATGTTGATAAGTGATTTTAATTATTGTAACGTTGATACGTGATTTTAATAAAGTTGATACGTGGTTTTAATAATTGTAATGTTGATAAGTGATTTTAATAATTGTGTTACATATTTAATATTGTTGGAAAAAAGGTTTCATTCGTACAGGACAACTCATATTTTTCAGAATTCGAAGAAAAAGAACACAGAAACGTGCAACAACAAATACATCTCAGGGAGTAATTACGTTGTCTAATAGAGGATATAATGAGGACGGAGAGCGTGAAAATAGTCACGAGGGTATTGCAGCGATCAGTTTACCTTCAATAACCTCAAATTGTGTGTCAACATATACTATATATGCAGCACTAGATAAAGGAAATAGGACAAAGGTCACAGAGAAAATACCCATTCTGGCATTTCGAAACGACTCTAATTACTGTAATGTTCAGTGTGCAGATTCAAACGAGGAAAGTGCGTATGATTCAACGGACCTACAGACAATACATGCTGTACTAGAGGACGCTTATGACCATACTGTTAGCACTGTTAATAGCCATACTGAAACAGAGGACGCTTATGACCATACTGTTAGCACTATTAATAGCCACGCTGTAATAGAGGACGCTTATGACCATACTGTTAGCACTGTTAATAGCCATACTGAAACAGAGGACGCTTATGACCATACTGTTAGCACTGTTAATAGCCACGCTGTAATAGAGGACGCTTATGACCATACTGTTAGCACTATTAATAGCCATACTGTAATAGAGGACGCTTATGACCATACTGTTAGTACTGTTAATAGACATACTGCAATAGAGGACGCTTATTACCATACTTTTAGAATTGATAATAGCAATACATATAACTAAACGTACCAGGAAATAAAATCAATCGATCCTACATGTGGCGAAGAGTTATGGTTGAATGCTGAGGTGATAGTGATTTTAATCTATATGCTGTGCTAAACTTAGGTCAAACGTTGCTTACAAAAATGTGCACAACCTGTCTCATTCATTCAACACCTACTTCAGGGTAAATGCAGAAAATGATGGATAAGGCAACGCAAAGATTAAAATTTCAAACTTAATAGCTGTTTAATATGAGGAATTTTAAGTCATGACATTTAGGTAAGGACATCGTTCAAAGAGACTGTTTTAATATTCTACTGCTGATTAAGAGAACTTCTTGCCTGTGACAAGAAGAATCGCATTATAGAATTGGATTACTGAGACAGACTACATGGATGCATTCTGTAAACTCAATTTACGAAACTTTATCAAGAGGAACATTCTTGCATTCAATACCTTGAATTAGAAAAAAATGTTATTTATTATCTGGTTTGTGACGAGAGAGAGGTAAAGAGGTTTTCGTACCCAATGGGTTCTTCCTCGCTCACGTGTCTCATTTATTATGATTCCTTCCATGATCAGTTTTGAAATTCCTGATGCTTCCTGAAAGACAACTTTGCCCCTCTTTAACCAAATGCTTTGGCCTAATAAATGACAGTCTAAATTATAAAATTTGGCTACGGTGTGCTGTCCGAGTACCCTTTATTATCGCGAAAATCTCAAAGCAATATATACCCAAGTATTAGCTTAGTTCCCCAAGAAACGCCATTTTGTTATAATCGCTTTCCGTTTTTAAGTCATTCATTCTAACAACGACCTTGTTAACCCATTTCTGTGTTCAGTTCAGGTTTAAATTATGTTTTCGTTTACTTCAGTTTTAACTACATAAGTGCTACCACTTAACGAGGTTGCCTCCTGATTGACTTCATTTTCAACTACATCAGCAATACCACTTAACGAGGGTGTCTTCTGGTGTACTTCAGGGTCAACTAAATCAGCAATATCACTTAACGAGGGTATCTTCTGAATTACTTCAGTTTCAACTACATCAGCAATATCACTTAACGAGAGTGTATTCTGTTAGACTTCATTTTAAACTACATCAGTTATACTACTTAACGACGGTGTCTTCTGATCTGCTTCAGTTCTAACTACATTAGTGTTACTGTTGGACGAGCATGTCTTTTGATCGATTTCAGTTTTCAATGTATCTGTCTCCAATTTGTCGATTTTTCTATATCACCGTTGTTATCAATCACTTGATGAACATATTCTGTTGCATCTGTTCTTAATTGTTCAACCTCATCATGTGATTTGTTGTCAAATTCGATGAATTTAACCTCCTTTTGTTGTCAGCTTCTGACTTAAGTCTGTAATAGTTAAATGATAATGTAGTTTTCATAGATCCCATCGTGCTTTAATTATTTATTTTCGGACATACCCTACCTTTTGAGCAATATCTGTTAAATCATTCCTCTTCTGCAACTTGTGCATTTGTTTGTGGGTTTTTTTTGTTCTCTTGTTTGGTTTATTTTGTTTTGTTTTGTTGTTTTTTGTTGTTGTTGCTATTGTTGCGTATTTCATTACTTTAGTCTCTCTGTAACCTTTGCAGCTGTGATTGCAGAGTATTGTAGTCTTCCAGTGTTTTTCTACTTCGCATATATCTCATTGATCATTTCTATTCCATTAAAATGTAGATATTTTGTTGAATATTGGGTATCACATTTGCTATTTCCTTTACTCTTTGAATGTCTTGCATTGCGTAGATAAAGTAATGAACATATGTCCGAACGATTCATATGCATCAGTCTGTTAGATATCTAATTTACTATTTAATTTTCACTGTGTTCAATAGCTGATAATGTATTGTTGCTTTACTCCTTTACAT
Source organism: Sinohyriopsis cumingii (assembly GCA_028554795.2). Classification (NCBI taxonomy): domain Eukaryota; kingdom Metazoa; phylum Mollusca; class Bivalvia; order Unionida; family Unionidae; genus Sinohyriopsis; species Sinohyriopsis cumingii. Next base: position 150,161,617 of record CM068838.1, on the reverse strand, counting down.
GCCAGGCTATTTCAAATTATTTTCTTCCAACATCCTATGTATTTGATTATGAGCTACTTTGTATGCGAAATTACTGTTAGCTGCATCTAATGTTTGTAATGAAGATCACTTGATTATACGTTGTTTGTTCTTTTGAGGTTAGGTCAGTGTTAATTATTCGACGTAGTGTAACATCTTTCGCCTGATTCTTGCTCAATGCTTAAAGGAAAACAACAATTGCAGAATAATCTTTAGTGGGGTCTAAATGTTACTTTTGTCTTTTATCCTACGTTAAGAAATGTAATGTTACAGTATAGCCTAAAATATAACTTTACATCTCTTTTATGCTGATATTCAAAATGTTAATTTTATCACCCTGTAATTTCTTGTAACACTGTTTAAAGAAAATTGAAGTGAAACTTTTTAATGGATACAGACTCTAGTAAACAAATAATAATCATATGAGTTATTTATTGTGTTATTGATTTGGTCGAGGTAAATGCATACATTTTTAGGTTTCAGAAATCCTCAAACGCTACCCGATTCAGCAAATACCTCTCTCTCTCTCTCTCTCTCTCTCTCTCTCTCTCTCTCTGTATATATATATATATATATATATATATATATATATATATATATATATATATATATATATATAATTTCTAATCAGGGTAACTTTAAGTTTTGAATTGTGTTCTAGACATTTATCATCTCTACTTCCTACGTTGTCACCATTTGCCTTTTTCATGAACATATATGTTATTAAAGCCGTCAGTGGTGAAAACAGAACATGTTGTCACTAATGCAAGGAAATATATTGTTCCTTAGTTCATCGAAAATATTGTCATATCCAACAACAAAACTTGTTCTTTGCAACCGTATAGATAGTTGTTGATATATTGTGTCAGTTAGATTGGTAAAATAATATTTTTCCTCATAGAGTCCGTTGATTGAAAGATAATGTTCCAATTGTATATAAAATATCCATAAAATCAGAACTTATGCGTCCTATACAATGGCTATTGTCAGCCTGACATGTGAATTGTCCTGAGGTGTGTTCTTCTTTTAATTTTCCCTTCTCCTCGAAAGTTCGTTTGAATTTCTTTTTACTTTGGCTTTTTTACAATTTATATGCTGCATTATAAACATGCTTCTCCTTTTAGTTCTTCTCGTTGGGTATGTATTTATGTGATGTATTTATGTAAGCATGTATGTATGTATGCATATATGTATGTCTGTCTGTATGTTTGTATTTATGTATGTATGTATGTATGTATGTATGTATGCATGCATGCATGTGTATGGAATCATTTGCCTTGTAATGATGAAAGAAAACTCATATTCAAATGTTGATAATTGAAGATAACTTATTTCATTGAGGAGAGTTTGAATAGCTTGAATAGCAATGCACTGTCCGTCTTTCATCACCATCAATTTCACCGCGTAATAGACCAAGATTCCCGCTATAACAAGTTCGTTTGTAAAGAAAAAGTGTTGTTTGAGATATAAATGGATCCACTAAAAAACAACTAATGCTATTTATTTACTATTCCGTTTTGTGCCCTCCGTATTTGTTCTATGTGTTCCTTATAGTCCTTTTAAAATTTCCCAGAGGTGTTTCTTTGAAACAATAAGATATTTGAATGTCATCACACTTACTCTCAATGCGGCATGAATAAAATCAATCCAGTCGTGTATGTAAGCCAATTTGAGGTCATGTAATCTACTTACAGTAAACTGCATAAATTAATAATTGAAAGAATTTGTTTTAAAAGTGATGTTACAATATACATCTGGCAATGACAAAATTTTAGCAACTCCGGAATTGATAAAAAAAAAATCATAATTCTTCTTGATGTATTTTCTTGTCCTGTCTTATTAAACTCTTTTCAGTTACATATTTACCTGATATCTCTCTGTATTTTCCACTTAAATAGCTATTCTTAATTTCTGCTTAAACTCTTCAATTTCTTAAGAAAAGGCATTATTGATATTTTTATAAGTCCTAATTCTTTTGCCAGAAGTGTTTTGTCCATTACTTTGCTATTTAAATAATTGCAACATTGCTGAGGATGGTGATGATTTTTAACTATTTCTTTGAAAAATTACTTTATGTAAAAATGATGATATAGATATGGAAGTTCGAACAGATAAATGGTCGATAAAACAAGGTGAGAAATGGGCGTTACCTTATCAGGAGGAGATACAGTATAAAGATCTTACACAACCGTTAGCATCAACTAAATGATTAAAGTTTCTTATGAGATTGGTGAAACTCTTGAATCATAATTGCATCATTATTGACAGTTCTCATCATTGATAACATTCGAAACTAATATAAAACAAATAATATAACCAGAAAATTGTTTTAAAATACATGCACATTCAAGAAGTTAAAACATCTCCTGTTCACATAAACCTGTTCCTTTGCTGTGAGTCCTATGATTCTTAAGAATGTATCATCAATAATGCAATTAAATAGGAAAACCTATGCATAGAAAGTAATGAGAATTGGGTAATAAATTATAAATATGGATCCTCACAAATACTGTATCATTGAGGCTTCCTTCTTTTGAAAATTTCTCTCAAGACATTCTGTATGTTGTCTTCCATTATCGTTTTCACAATTGCAGCTCGAGTATGTCGAACAAAATATTTGTTATTCTTCAAATGCAGCTATATATTTCTTTCTATTTTTCTTATGCTTTCATATCAGTATTATGTGCCGTGAACTGTTTATTCAGGTACCAAGCATACATACTTTTGCATGTCAATTTCTTTACTCGCTTGCTTGTGTAATATATATGTAGATTGTTTGGTTCAACAGTTCAATTCAGTTTATTTTGTCCTTGTTTTGTCCTGTTTAATCTTTTCCGATGATTGATTAATATTTCTGCAGGGAACTGTGCGTTCAGGATGGTAGTAAAGCTATCTTAATTATTGTTCATCGTCTTGCTTTGCAACGTCACAAACCTCGTGCATTTAAAACGCTATACCAATATTCAGCTTATGCCTGATACTTTCTCTTTACGTTTTATTAACCAGCCGATAGAACGATCGCCTATAACAGGTACTTTTATTTTATTTTATTCGAGGACTGATTTGTTTATTTTTTCATATAGAATACGTATATCATTTATTCCTCGTGCCTTACCGTTTTTGACCATGTTGCTTTCAGGGTTGATGATACTTATCTGGTTCGCATCATCATTATGTGTCATATGTAAATCAGGTCTTTTTTTAAAAGTATTGCAATGTATCATTTTGTATGGTGTTATGACCACACTTATATCCCATCTAAATTTATCAACAAATGCACATTATCTTTTGATAATGGCATTGTCACTTCATGTTAAACTCGTGAAACGTCTATATTCCCTCTCTGAAAACTCAGTATAATGTAGTGCTTCACTACTATTTATATTCTGTGAAAAAAAAGTATTGTTCTTTGCACATAATCACTCCCTCTGTCTGCTATTAGCAGCTGGGCTATTTACTATTTGTTCTCATAGTCTGAGTGGTCAGGAAAGTTTAGTGATTTTCCATCACACTTGAAAAAGGTGCTGAAATAGTGATTTTCAACTTTGAATTTTAATTATCTCCTGTAGGGATAGAGTCGCGCGTGAGCGCGCGCGTGTGTGTGCGTATAACGACTCTATGATCTTAAGTTAATAGAAAAGAGCATCAAGCAATAAGCTTTGTAAAATTTAACAAATAAGTTACTTTCCTAGAATACAAAGTGAAAATGTAAAAACAAAAACTTATGGTATTGCGAATTAAATCCCAAATAATCCTGGAATTACAGACAAAAGTCCTAATAATTAAATTATGAATAAACGTTAGTGAAATACAACGCTGAATTTGTTCATGCGCATGTGATCCGTATAATGCCGATATATTAATAGTCCTTTGTCGGATCACAATAATTCAAGCCAAAAATTAAATCCTTATTTGAAATTTCGCTAAAAATGCAAGTCTCGATTTCCAAGAATGGTATTTTGAAAGAACACTTTGCATTTACAGACAAGATTCATTTAAATTTAATAATCTGAAGAAATATGTTCCATCCCAAATGATAGAGCATAATACAGTTTATTCTGCCAATATCTTAAAGTACGAATGATTAATTTTTCAGCAACAAGATTATTTAGTCTTCTACCTGACCTCAGGTCACAATTAATATTTTCTATAAAAAAAAGACTCATTACCTAATTGAAAATAACCTTCTGGAAGGTTCATAGTGTTTACAAAATAAAATCTTAGTTACAATTAAAAGTCTGTTATTATAATTATAATAAAATATATGTAGTAAACAATTGGTAGACCCGGTAATTCATAGGGAATTTCCGAAGTTCGAGCCTCAGATTGAGATAAATATGTGTACATTGAAATCAAAATCAATAATTCAGGTCAGGTGGAAAATTAACTTGATTTTGGATAAGGTCAAGTCCAGCATGAAATGTCATATTATCAACAGCATATAGTGAAATATATATAAAAAAAATGAAAACCAAACTTACAAACTATATATATATATATATATATATATATATATATATATATATATATATATATATATATATATATATATATACACACATTCTAAGTGATTGTTAAAAGGTAAATGATTACCACTGCTATACGTTTCTAGTAATGGTCTAGATATTTAAACGAGAATGATCATATATTTGTTTTATTGTGGTATCATGCTGCGTACCCAGATACTTACATTAAATGAAACGTTAAACCCTACAACAGCAACATTAAATGAAGCAAGAATAAAAGACAGTTTTATGCAACCCGCATCCGGGAGAAGCTTTGCACTCTCCGAATGTCCCAGTTTTGTGTGGGTAACCAACAGGACCATTCTCTCTTTCTATTGTAAATAAGGTCACTGTGAAATCTGAGTGTAATTTTTATAGCAATGTCTTTAATTAAGCGAATGCAAAAGTTACATTTTCAAGCTAAATTTTAATGCTCTCATAAAGTAACAATGCAAGATCAAAAAATAAAAATTAATGATTTAAAATTACAAAAAAGGCCATGTATACCTTTCAAAGCTGATGTGAGAGGTATATTAATCATTGGTTATCTGTTGATCATGTACATGATGTGAATAAGCCGGCAAATACAAACAGGAAGTGTGAAGTGTCCAAACAGGAAGTGTTTAGTTTCCAAACAGCGTACTTGATATATCCCTCTTAAGTGATACAATATCTTTGTTCACTGCTAACTTATTAAACGTCATGTATGTATGTTTGTATGTATGTATGTATGTATGTATGTATGTATGCATGTATATAGGTAGGTAGGTAGGTAGTGAGGTAGGTAGGTAGAGAGATAGGTAGGTAAGAAGGCTGGTAAATTTGTGAGTGCTTAGGTGGATGAATGGAGGGATGGATGGACGATATGAAAATGTATTCAAAGGCAAACGTAAAATATACTCATGGATGTAACTACTACGGGTTTGATGTTTGGCCGGTTGGATGGATGGATATTTATTATTATTTTTTATTCGTTCTTAAAAACGACTATTTTAAACTAATACAGGGCATGGATGCTCAATGAAGAAATTTTGTGATGAAAGCAGTGAATCTCTTCGCAATTTCATGGCAGCTCATTGCCTAATATTCATCACATATCATGCCCCATTACACAATTATTGTATTTTGATAAGGTTTCTACGCAAAAATGACCTCAACATGCATTTGATAATGATGACTTCACGAAACTGATTTATGTCTAGTTCCTATGAGCATAGCTTTGACTTGTTTATTTCTATTTCCTAACTTTGACTTGTTTATGTCTAGTTCCCATGAGCATAGCTTTGCCTGTTTATTTCTATTTCCTAGCTTTGACTTGTTTATGTCTAGTTCCTATGAGCATAGCTTTGACTTGTTTATTTCTATTTCATAGCTTTCACTTGTTTATGTCTAGTTCCCATGAGAATAGGAATTTATTTATTTATATTTCATAACAACACAATGTTCTGTTCCGAGTCGGTGGAAATTACTCGTATGGGATTAAGTTCTGAATATTTTGTTATGATTTCATTGTTTCTTTGAACTTTTAAATAAATTTAACGCAGATTGATAGACAAAATAACGATCTATAAACGATTCTCAAGCGCCAGGCAAGCGTAGATAATTTGCAAGTTATGTAACATATGTAAATGATAATGACGTAAAAATGTAGGAGAAGAACAATTCTGCTGCTGAGCAAAAAGCATAATGTAAAATCAGGGCGATCTTAGCTTATTCAATGATTTGTGTTAGAGTTAACGTATACAGTTAAGGGTTATTCAATGATCTGTGTCAGAGTTAACATATACAATTAAGGGTTATTCAATGATTTGTGTCAGAGTTAACGTATACAATTAAGGGATATAATTCTCCATTATATTCCACAATTTTAAGGTGGTTTCATCGTTGTAAAGATACTTAAAACATGGAAAGTGACCCTGGTTCTGGAATGACGTTGTCTGCTATTGCTTTACAGGGAGTGGCTGCCGTCAAAGCGGCCTTTGATGAAGATACACGATACATAATGGAATCTATTTCTGTTATCACGGGCATTAATTCATCAGCTGTTTGTAATATACTGAAAAATTATATGAGGCTTAGATATGTTTGTGAATGATGGATCCCAGAATTGTTTGGAGGAAGGGGTGCTAATCAAAAACAGACTCAGTTAAAATCGTCAATATATGAGAAGGGTGACCAGATACATTTGATTGATATATGAGTATATGTGACGAAACATGAATTTTCCTTCTGACCGGACTGAAGAGAAAACAATAAAACGAGCAGAGACTATACATCGCTCGACGTCGTCAAAATGTAAGGAGAGTTTTACTTTTAAATGCAAAATGCCCGGTCGTCCTGTTGCCATTTTGGAGCACTATAGAACCACACGTTCGCGCTGTTATCCATTTACCGGTACTCCATATTAATGCACCGACGTATAAATCCGCTTTCTTGACATACTTTCTACAGGAGTACAACATCCAAACTTTTCCACAACCTCAGGAGTACAACATCCAAACTTGTCCACAACCTCCATATAACACTGATTTTGTTCCATGTGAGCTTGGCTGTACCCTGCAATCAAGGATTCACTGAGGGACTGACGATTTAAAAGCTGCCAGGTGGTTGAAAGTGCACTTTTTCATATTGTATGAATGCCCAGATATGAATACGAAATGGCTATCTAAAATTGAATAATCAGTCTGAGAAAGCGTGTAGAGGTGTACAGGGGAGTTCCTTAAAGTGATGTACTGAAGTACTATTCATCAATAAAGAATTTTGTTGTACAGCACACTTGTATTTAGAACTTTTAAATATCCCTCTTATTAATATTCTGCGACCAGAAAGACTCGACAGATTCTTACGCCATATCAATCACGTTCCTTTTGACAACTCGTAATGACATACGTATTGTCTAACATAACGTGTTACATTTAATCCCAGAGAATTATTGAAAACACACACACACACACACACACACACACACACGCGCGCTACTGCATAGTGCCAGTCCTCCAAATTCAAAACCTCGAGGGAAAATTTGGAACACCTGTTGATTCTAGTTTCCTCTGAATTTAACAAATCGTAAATTTCTCGTTATTTTTCTTCTTTCATATTTGTTACTTTCATAAATATAAATCATAATTAGACTTAACCGTCAACATTGTCTAAGCATGTACTATCATGTCATGCAATCCATTGGAAGCAATCTGAAACTGGTCTGTGCTTAATTTTCTACACTATTCACTAATATGTAGCAAGATAACCCATAACGCAACGTAAATAATTGGAGTTTTAATCAGATGATCAGTGTACAGTTAGTACTGGACATCATTCGCAAAGTCTTTCCATCAATTATTTATGTATGCTAACAAAAGCCTGGTATACTTATAATGTACATCTAATAATAGCATGCATTCCTTTTCCTAAACAGCGTAAATTATAGTATATAATCTGGATGACTGATTTTTCAGAAATGACGAAAAAGAAATTTTATTTTAAATCCATATATGAAGGCTAGACTAAACTTCTGGTGTCCCAGATTTTCTGTTATAACCTTGCGCTTACTCCGCCTCCAATGACTACGGTTTCCCCGGTGATATATGAAGCATCGTCTGATACCAGAAAAGAGACGATTCCCGCACATTCTTCCGGCTCAGCGAAACTAAAAGTAGGACGAGATGTTATAATAATAAATTAATTCACCCTCTTATATTAAACAACTGTTATGCAACTACAAGTTACCAGCAATTTATAAAAAAAAATATATTTTTATTAACTGTATATGCGTCCATTCAAATTAATTTCTCCATTGAACACATTTTTAAATCTAACTTCTAGCCTCAGTCTGCAATTGAAATAAATCGAAAAGATCATACCGTCAAAAGAACCATCAAACTATTGATCTAAACATGGGATTATGATCATAATCAGGACGAAATTTCGTAATTTAGTTTAAACTCGTGCTGTTTTGTTTGTTTGTTTTCCTTGGCACACCTGCGTCTTTCCAGCAAGCACTGTTCACATAATTAACATTAGTATTCAGTTTATATAGACATCACTTTTAGCAAAAATAAAATTAGTATTTAATTTATACAGGAATCACCTTTCACATAATTAACATTAGTATTAAATTTATATAGCAACCACCTTTCACATAATAATAACAAGTATTAAATTTATACAGCAACCACCTTTCACATAATTAACATTAGTATTAAATTTATATAGCAACCGCCTTTCGCATAATAAACACAAGTATTAAATTTATATAGCAACCACCTTTCGCATAATAAACATTGGTATTAAATTTAAATAGCAACCACTTTTCACATAATAAACACTAGTATTAAATTTATATAGCGACCACCTTTCACGTAATTAAATTAGTATTTAATTTACATAGCAACCACTTTTCACATCATTAATATTAGTATTTAATTTATACTGCTGCCTGCTAAATGCTCATTTTTTTCGCAGTTGTAAACCAGAAAATAGCGCCTCATATTCGAAAGCACGAATATTTATATTTCTAAAAATAATGGCTTTAGGCAGTATAGGTTAAAATATATTAGACCCAATCAAGGTCTTTGTTACTCTTCACTAGGCATATGCATTGTTTCACAAACCTTTCGTTCTCAGAAAGCGTCAGAATCTGTGACTGCAATTTATCGATTTTTTTTGTATCGAAAGAACCATGAAATGGAATTAAAAAGAAACAAAACAAAAGATAAAAACAAACGACAACAACAACCCCAAAAACAAGCAAATCATTGACTCATCGAAATGGAAGTCCTTGTCTCTTCGTCTAAATACTAAAATGTCTGGATGATAACATATTAATTTTAGCATATTGTTCAACAATCTTATTTTGTATTGATACATAACTATTCCTACCGTTTCAAAGAAATACTCATTGTATATTTTTCAACAACCTTATTTTGTATTGATACATAATTATTCCTACCGTTTCAAAGGAATACTCATTGCATATTTTTCAACAATCTTATTTTGTATTGATACATAATTACTCCTACCGTTTCAAAGGAATACTCACTGCATATTTTTCAACAATCTTATTTTGTATTGATACATAATTATTCCTACCGTTTCAAAGGAATACTCATTGCATATGCACTGCTAGCTGCATCTGAATTTTTCCATACCTGAAAGAGAAAGAGAATAGTGTCGAAAACATAAAAGATACATCTTTGACCCGTATACGTAATGGTCACAAACGACAGAACAACAAAAGATTATATAATATATTTTCTAGCCACTGCTCGTTTGAATTTAAATTTTACTATTAGATCAGACACGCTAAATTCCACACTTTGATGGAATAAAAACTCAGCTAGTTAAATATTTATATATACTGATATAGACAATGTAAAGAACGTTGTTCCGACATTATAGTCACGTTTATCTTAATATTTATTTTTATTCAAGGTTTATGTTACATCGAATTTTCGTGAGGCAAATAATTATGCATTCGACTATTTCGCAAGTTGGTACGATGTCGTCTCGATCTATATATTGTCTGCAGATTTGTTATCGAGCACTTTTCATGACAATCCCTGTGCACTGGAAGATTAGTCGATAAAATGCTAACCGTCGCATGCTGGCGTATGCTTGTATGGGCCATACACCTTCATAAAACAATCAACATGGTCGAAAATATATTGCCAACATACATATAAGTGAACTGACTATTTCGTCTGAAAAGTTGTTACCGTATCCTATGGTTTTCTGGGTTTTTCTGTAAACATTTGGCAAAATGTGCACTCACAGTTTCACTAGGCAAAGGGGGCGCTCTACAGATATTATGGAGTTCTGAGAAAGTGGTGGGTGTAAGGTGAAGTTGTTTACATTTGCAACATGCACAGAGGAAAGATTGTTGATATAACTCTGTGTTACTTTTATGTACTGTTGCTGAAATTACGTTGCATATTGTACTTGTGGTCATTGTAAATGACCTAAGGATACAGCTTACTAAAATGACTGCTCCCTTGTCTAAAGAAAAAACAACCTGAACCAGTAAAAGACTGCATTATGTTTAACAGTTATTAAAATTAGAAAAATGAATTTTGCCAGACTCGACAATACCAGCTTCTGAAAGTACAATGAATGAATTATCAAACACATAATATGTTAAAAAAGTTATTGGCTCTTCTTTTTCAATTTACTTCCGAAGTTCAGCAGGTGAAAATGACCAGTCAGAGGTAGCAGCTTTTGAGAGGTGCACATTTGAAGTAAGGCCAAGCTTTTATACTCTATAACCCATATTCACCCATCAATCATCCACCAAAATAAGGGGAATTAAAAGGTTCTTTGAACAATACCTAAGATATACAAGGTCTTTTTTTAAATATCCAGTATAACCAGTGAGAAAACCCGAGGAAATTCTTTTTCTTTAAAATTCTAACCCCTATGCAAAATACGAAACTGGTTAACGCCACCAAATGAATTTCAAACGCATGCATGTAGTTTCTAAAAAGATTATAACATGAACTCTAGCGTTCCAATACGTCTGACAAGGAAACTGTGAAATTCATTCTGTTGAACTTTGAGGATAAAGGCTTATTATAGATGTAGTATCCCACTTGAAACTCGATGAATGAGATATCTACACCGATATTAACGTCTTTTCTTTCTTTCTGTTTTATTTTATCGATTTTTCCTTATTAAAGTTTTTCTGCGCAGACTGATTTTTCCATAATAAAATTATCTCTTGGTATCGAAATTGTTGCTTTCGTATTAATATTCATATAATCTCTCAGATATATTCACTTGACCTGAGAGGCAATAAATATAATGTTCTAGAATTCCCTAGATGTGAATAATTTCTACTTGGAAATTGGACAATTCCATCAAATTGTTTCTAAATTATGCAGAACTCACAAAGCTATGAGCTACGTCAACATCTTATTTACATCTTATAATCATGGACAAAAGTTATCTGTGACAACATGTTCTTTACAAATGACAATTAGCTTAAGGTACAGTCTACAATCACGGACAAACGTTAAGCACACATTATAGATATACATAGTATAATGTTGTAGGGATTGCTCATTTGAGAAGCATCTTGATAAGGCTAGATCGAAGGCGTGTTTTGACATGTTATAAAAATTCGATGATTATACGTTTAGGTGACTAGACTAAATTAATTAGAATCATTAAATACAGATAGTTTCGGGAACAAAAACAAAAGGACACACAAAATACTTACTAAGCAATGTAGAAACATTGAGAAAAAACAGAACGAATGACGGCAGAAATATTGCACTGACGTTAACTAATCACCACATATAAAGAGCCTGCCACAGACAGTAATTTTGAAATAGTCTATAATCTAATTTATTCAAGCAAATGACCAGCTAAAAGGATAAAAGCGGTGAAAAAAAACACTAGGTTAAATTTAATTACATATTTTAAATAATGGCACAAAGTATCATCGTATTGAATTCAACAATTTCTGAGAGATTATAGGAATATTTAACATGAAAGCAACAATGTCGATATCACGAGATAATTTTATTTCGTTTACAAATTCGGACGAGATAAGAATGTGGTAAAAACTGGTCATGTTGGAGAATAACAATCAACAGAATTAAAAGTTAATTTCTTGATTTTCAAATAGTAAAATATATACTCCTAAACTAGTAAAATATATACTCATAAACGAGTAAAATATATATTCATAAACTAGTAAAATAAACACACCTAAACTAATAAAATATATGCTCCCAAACTAGTAAAATATATACTCCTAAACTAGTAAAAGACATACACCTAAACTAGTAAAAGATACACTCATAAACTAGTAAAATATATACTCCAAAACTAGTAAAATATATACTCCTAAACTAGTAAAATAAACACTCCTAAACTAATAGAATATATGCTCCTAAACTAGTAAAATATATATTCCTAATTCGAAAAATAACATGAAGATATGCAGCTAAAACTTTGAAACAAAGATGGCTAAAACAGTACAGACTGAAGAAAGAGTACATTGCTTATTTAATGTTGGTAAATATATTAATATTCGGATAAATTTACAAAACATCTGCAAATACAGAAAGAGTATTTATGGTAAACAAAACTTCGATTTCAAACAATACACGGTAACTTAGTACATGAAGAAGTTTGTTGAGATTCGACCATAGGAATGGAAGACATTCACATAAATCTTAAATCATTCATATTATTACAAAAACCGAAAAAATGCACATTGTGGAAATAAAAGTATATACTGCATGCTGTTGCCTTGTTGATAACATATAAAGACACTTTACCACTGACAAAGAACAGCATTTAAGGCATCTTTACAACGATTATGAAAGTGCAAATATAATATATTGTGAGAGCAAGTGAAACAGGACTGGAAACAAGAAGAGAATACTATATCTATTGAATTTAACAAGTTGCTAACTGAATAGTCTACCTACACATCACTCATGCAATGAGGAGAAAGAGTTTCCACAATAAAGTTTATTTCGAGTCACCTCGATCACCAATGATAAAGCAGACATAGTTGACATGCGAGCAAAAGAAAAATACAACTATGGATACAAGTTTGTGGTGATGTTTTCTCAAAATATGGTTGAGCAACAAAAGTGAGAACAGGAAGGAATGAAGACATTTCTGAGGAATCGTTACAGAGAGAAATCCTCAAAAGATAGTTAGGTCAAGAAGAGCAGCTTTCAAATAGTAAAGATAAGGATCTCCTGGTTTGCTGAAAAAGGGAAAACATTGATGAATAGTTTTCAATTCACACAACCCGCCAAAGCACCCCAAAAGAAAACATGTAGTGGAAAGGTTTAACAAATCCCTGAAGACCTAATGTGGAATTAGTTTACTCCAATTGAAACTATAAAATGAGCTGACGTGTTACCAAAGCCAACTGAGGGATATATTTCTGACAAGCTAATTTGCAAACGTCTGAACGATTTGAACTTTGGCTGTCACGACAATGAACTAATGTGGATTGAGATTACCTTACCCTCCCATAAATTAGCAATGGGAGTAGGGTTCAGATCAAACTACTCCCCAACCAATTTCTGTAAAAGTTCTGAAGCTTCAATTGATATCGTCAGTGACAATTATAAAGATACCATTTTGATATGGGACTATAACAATTATTTACTTGTATCTTCTACTTCTGCAAATTTAGTTATTTTAATGGCAATATATAGGATACGAAATGCAGTAACAAACCCTACACGGGTTACTTCTACTACCAAGATATATCATTACGCCGCCTCCGTGAGAGTTTCTATCTTTTCTAAAACCATCGAGTTTTAAACAATCCATGTAGATGCCAGAATTTAAATATGTTTCACTAAAGCATACAAATGAGTATTTCTCAGCTGTACTTTCTAAGTAATAAAGTTTATGTCACCAATTCATGTCTCGTAGCCTGAGTATAGTTGTTGCTTTTATATTAATAACTACTGAATAACTCTGACCTTGACCTTCTGGAAATACTAATCAATTATTGAATATTATCAAACATCATACACGTGTAAATGTTTCTAATGAGTACGGAAATGTGTGACTTTCAAGTGGTTTTTTTAAAATATAATTTAGAATAGAATCCTGCACTCCGGTCTAGGTTCGGATCACTATCTTTTAGACCTGTATTCCTTTGCTTGACCCCTATGTCACGGGGCCTTTCTTAGTAACACATGTACACTATTTTATATTTATGTACAGCTACAAGCATAGCAGAGGACATTTTATCACCTACATTTATTATAGTATTTCGGATCACTAACCTTTAGATCTGTATTCTTAAGAGTGACCTCTATGTCACGTGGCCTCCCTTAGGGACACTTGAACACTGTTTTATTTATGAACATTAATAAACATAGCAGACGACATTTTATCACCTACATTTATTATAGTATTTCGGATCACTAACCTTTAGATCTGTATTCTTAAGCGTGACCTCTATGTCACGTGGCCTTCCTTACGGACACTTGAACACTGTTATATTTATGAACATTAATAAACACAGCAGACGACGTTTTATCACCTGCATTTATTGTAGTATTAAGTTGTACAATAGTTTCGTAGTGTCATAGCTGTGTAGCAGAACAAAAGTGAGAGTTATATAGTTCTAATTTCTAACTCTAAAATTTAAATATGTGCCAGTACTTTCCTTATTGACTGTTACTACTACTACTACTACTACTACTACTGCTACTACTACTACTACTAATATCAGTAGTAGTAGTAATAATCATCATCGTCATCACTATAGGTACTCTCATCATTACCACCACCACCATCATCATCGTCGTCGTCGTCGTCACCATCATCATCATCTATTTCTGCGTATACTCACTTGTTCACTGAATCTCGTTTTGACGAGTCCAGGAGCAATACAATTAACTCGTATTCCTTTCTGAGCCAGCTGTGGGACAAGGGCTTTCGTAAGCCCTAAAAGGGCTGTCTTGCTGATGCCATAGGGACCCATAAACTGTGAAATATATACGTATGGATGTATGTATGTACTTATATAACTGTAACAAAACTGACAAGAAAAGCTAGTTTCTTTATGTAACCAAAGTGATTTTAACTATGAGTCTTTGTAAGTGTTAATTACAAACAAGACAAACACGAAAGAAAACGTTGAATATACAAAAATGTACATGATTATGTACCTAAAAAAATTATTATTTAAATTTATAGATATTATTGGTTTTAACTCGTTATCTCTCTCTCTCTCTCTCTCTCTCTCTCTCTCTCTCTCTCTCTCTCTATATATATATATATATATATATATATATATATATATATATATATATATATATATATATATATATGACCAAGCTGTGAAAAGATGTTCTAGTAAGCAATTTTGATATCAATAATAATAATAATAATAATAATAATAATAATAATAATAATAATAATTCAATAAAATACGGCTAATAAATGAATCTGTCATCAAAGAAATTTATTTATTTATTCACATTTTATGTGAAGCAATTAAAATAAGTATTCCATTATTTGGTATTCATAATGCAAAAAAAAAAAAAAAAAAAAAATATCAGGTTAAGTGACAAAAAAAAGTCTGGGCTAAAAAACATGAAACTGTTATATTATACACGTCGGAACTGAAAACAATAATAGGAAGAGAAACAAAAGGAACAAGTACAAGCCGTACAAAATAAAAAAAATATAATAAAAAGAGAATAAAGAAAGGGAATGTTTAATGCATATTGAGCGATATGAATCTAGACTATTTAAAACTATAATATATAATGGGGTGCTTATTCAGTATCATACGGATCATGTTACAGTATGTTTTTGTTCATAGTAGTCCTAAGACTTTCGAAGAAAATATATCTTAGAAACTTCCGTTACCGTAAGAAGACTAAAATTACTATTGGGGCTCTGATGACTTCGATCTATAATATTCTTACAACCAATTCAAAAGAGCATCTTTTCTTAGATAAGGGCTATCCGACTATAATATTTTTAATTTGAAGGAAAAAAAAAAATACCAATGCAAACTTAAATTATCGCGCGCGCGCAAAAAGAAACAAAACCCAAATTCAATTAAAGGGAAATAACCCAGAACAAGAAAGGTAAGTCTTTTGCGATATAATAGTTATGAGATGTGCACTTCTTAAGTAAACACAAATATCTTGCACCTAATTATGATTGTAATTTTTTTCCCATCTGTAGCAAGAACTTACGACTTTAAGAAAAATGGGACGCAAGAAATAAGAAAATTATTTCTGCAAAATGTATACAAATCACAATTGTGTTGATATCTAAAAGGTCACCATATATTTTACAACAACAATCGAAGCTGAAATATAGAATTCGCCGAGAAGCAAAATTAAAATATCGGTGATATTAAACATTTTGTTGTTTAGACTTTACCTCTGATACGTTGTATCCTCCTACGGACGACACAAAAACCACGGATCCACCTCTGCATACAAATAGTATCACTTTTCATAAAATTGGAAAGAATCAATATTTTTTAAATCAGAAACATAATCAATTATTACGTTTTATTTTCATTTTCAAAAATAATGTCTGACGTATTTTAACTGAGCCTTGTCAACCACCATACATGTAAGAATTTAAATGACTTTGATTTACAGAAGTCGCTGACGACAAAAAAGGATCTTCACCAGTTGTAATTTCTAAGGCAAAACATCAAGCGCTAAAGATTCTTTGTTTTCTGGCATTCTGTGTTGCATCATTTCCGCCCGTCAACATGACGTCAGCAATCTTACACGGTGAAAATAACTATGCAATCCATATTTGAAATGCATACATCCACTGATGTTACTTCGTTGTTGTAATACGATGATGTAATTATACAACAGTAAATGTATTTCAGTATCGATTTCCTTTCCAAATGATGATCATTATCGATACAATGTTTTGGTTTCTCGTTAATACATTGATGTGGGATTGTTAAAATACGACAGACCTTGCTATTTAACAGCTTTTAACCCGGTGTTTGGTAGAAATTAAATTAATAAGACGAAATCAATAGATAGAGGATATTTGCTTGAAACGAGTGAATAACGGATATATTTCATCGAGTGGATGAAAAACTCAGTATTTTCACGAGTGGCAAAGCCACGAGTTTTTCACCCACGAGATGAAATGTATCCGTTATTCACTCGTTTCAAGCAAATATTCTTTTTATTTTATGCTCACATAAGTTGGCTACCTTAAGCTTGTGACACAGTAAATTAGCAGATTTCTTACGGTAATGTCAGCTGTTTACCGTACATGTTCTGCTGTGCTATGTGTACCTGCGCACAAAATTAGTTCCACATCAGAGTGATGAAAATTAACTGATATTTCCAGACTAACAAACTACAAGTTTCAAGGATAACAGACAGGGATTATTAATAATGACAATGACATGCACATAAGTTAAAAGTAGTTCACTGACGGAAAATCAAAGGGAGGTAAGTATGTTCTGACCCAAAAAAGTAGTTCCTGTAGTGAAAAAATATTGTTATTTTTTCACTGCAGTGAAATATCAATATTATTTTAATTAGAAAATCGAGTAATTCACTGCTTAGCATAAAATAATAGGCAATATTGTACAGTAGATAACGGCAAAAACCAGTTATACATAATACTTCTAAATTTGCATATCTAATTCAGTAGACTGACATAAGTAAAGAAACCATTTCATGTAAATTTATAGTATACGAAATGTCTTAGTTATACTTAATTTAACACTCTGGGATACGCAGTTGGATTGGTAGCCTTTACCAACCAGGTTCTTGCGAGATTCCTTGAAATCTGATTTCTTTCCTAACATCCAAATGAGGCTTTCCTACAAACTGGAAAAGGTATTTCATAAACTGATGCGATAAGTTAAGGTTTACCATTATTGAGATGCTTAGATAGCGTGAAATTTAACCACACATGGACCTATTCTCTGCCTGAAGGAGACAGCCCCTTCATCAAAAGTGATGTTAACTTCTATCCTTTAAAGTTTCTTTTTTATTTTGCTTTAAATTATTGTAAAAATTAGGAGCAGAATCTGGGGATTTGGGCAAAATGTTTTCGTATTTTCGCTTCTATAAAGTTTGACTGAAGACCATTCTATCGGCAGTAAACATTGATGAGACATTTTTCCATACCCGCCTGCGGCGAAGCTCTCACAGAGGCACACAAAAATATGTTCAAACGAGGCTATTAGGTGTGTGTGTGTGTGTGTGTGTGTGTGTGTGATTTAGATTTTTAACGTAGCTTTAACAATTTTTCAGTCATATCGCTACGATGTTTGCAGTGTGGCAGTTTATAGTGATGTCTAGCACTGGGGCATCATGCCGCAGACATGTATCATTATGTCCCACCCAGTCACATTATCCTGACACCAGGCCGACCAGTCCTAACACTATCCTCTTAATGCTGAGCGCCAAGCGAGGCAGCTGTTAGTACCATTTTTGTAAGTCTTTGGTATGACTCGGCAGGGATCGAACCCACGACCTCTCGCATCCGGGGCAGACGCTCTAACCACTAGGCCACCGGAGCGGTTAGAGGCTATTAGGTAGGTCCAAATATCATCATGGTTGGTTTATAGTCCATGTTTGTTTTCTCCATATTATTTTGTGACAGAAATAAAATCGTATAGCCCTCTATAAGCATTCCGATGTGTAACCAACCTATTACTCTAAAATTTTAAAGTAATTGTTCCTAATAAACTTTTAATAAATTATTCTGAAGAAATGCAGTTGCCAAGGAATAACTTTAATCTTTAGAAAGATATTTAAAAAACGGACTTGTATTAACTTGTATTGGTATATGTGCGTCAAACTGATTGTTACTGCAAGCAATTTTATTCTCGAGATACTGAAAAATCGTTTTTTAAAAGAATATTTGTATGTATTTGTGAAAAGTAATTTAATCCAAAAAATATCAGTAATGAATACACTGAAAGTCCTCGACCATAGTGATCTTAAAAATTAAACAACCAATCAATACATACACCAAGAACATTCAAGAAATTCAGTTTATCTGTTCGCTATTCGAGCGCAGCTGTCAGCAATCGTGATATTTGGAATCATACTGGTCAAATAAACAGAGATGACAAAATATCTTGAAAAAAATTTTCGGTATAGCAGAAAGGTTTTACTCGTCTCTTAACGATCAAAATACTTGAAGGAACTATTATATAAAGAAAGATACAATAATGTTATGTGAAATTTTGGAGGAGTTTAGAAATGTCTGCAGTAAATTATAAATCTGAATCACGTCGTTATTAGAGTACGTGTTATTTTAAGTCTGATTTCATCCATATTCAATTAGATCTTTACTAGTCATTTTAAATTGATCATGTAAATATCTTGAAGTTGTACCGTAAATTTAGCTTAATACAACTTTGTATATTTACGCACATCAAACACTCATAATATAACCGCTCCGGTGGCCTAGTGGTTAGAGCGTCCGCCTCGGATGCGGGAGGTCGTGGGTTCGATCCCCGGCCGAGTCATAACAAAGACTTATAAAAATGGTACTAAAAGCTGCCACGCATGGCGTTCAGCATTAAGAAGTTAGTGTTAGGACTGGTCGGCCTGGGACATATTGCTACATGTCTGCGGTATGATGCCCCAGTGCTAGACATCACTATAAACTGCCACATTGCAGACATCGTAGCGATATGACTGAAAAATTGTTAAAGCTACGTTAAAAATCAAAATCACATCACAACACATATATTTATTTTTCGTACTTTGCTTTCTTAAACAATCTCGCCAGCAAAGTTCATTTCATTGCTATCAACAATAAATATTATCTGCATACCAATCTACATCTGGTCTGTACGTTGGAGTTCATTCTAGTAAGCATCCTGCTATGAGCGTACTTTCATCCCTATAAACTTGTAAACAAACAAACACTATCTTTAGATACCGACATTGTTGTTTGGTTGTTTGCATGTTAAACTCGTGACCTTCTCATATCCCCTCTGAACACTGACGAATGATACAAATCGTATTATGCAGATTTGTCAAATTGTTTATTTATGTGTAAAAGCAAATTAAAATTGTCTCTTCCGGGCAACGCCCTTTTCGCTGTTTCGTTAGTTGCCGTTAGTTTACATGAATCAAATCCTACACAATAACAAATGCTCCTTGCATCTGGCTACTTTGTTTCTTTGATCATATATGACGGCCAGTATATCCAGTGGAGGAAGAACCCAGAAAACCCCACCAACCCACGGGAAGCTACTCGCAATCTTTCTGAAATAACTATGTTGGCTGAGCCCGCGACTTGAACCCTAGCTCACCGAGGTGAGATGTGAATGATCTGTAAAGGCGAGCGCCTTAGGCCACTCGGTCACCCGAGACCCTAATTAGAAAGTTGCAATGGCCCGCGAAGAGTAGAACGCGTGTAGCGACCATATGAAAAATCGAGATTTTATTTTTTTAAATTCCAGAATTTTCAGGACATTTAATTATGATAAAAGTAAAGCAGACAATATAAAACTAAAATATTCATTGGAAAGAGAATTAAAGTTCGTTTAAAAATGTTGGTGCTAACGCGAATACAACATACATGAAAATGACATTTCTCCAGCTCCTAGACTGTATGGAATACTTATTAAAGAATGAAACCCTCCAAGAAATCTCTAAGACTCACTCAAAGGCTATTTTTAGCCCCAAAAGGAAAGACTTTCATTACTGTAATCCCCTTTTCGAATCAGCCTTGCGCCCTGTGTATATTGGTCATTAATGCATAGCTACGACGATGCTTTTATTTACCAGCTACTGGGGTCATTAGGTGCAGAGTGCCCCTGATGTGCCCAAGCGCTCGAATGACCAGATATGAGAATATGTTTAATTCTCACAAAGTAATTTCCCTGGTTGCATCGACAATTGTCAAATAATTAACTCCTTTATATCATTGGTCTTTCTTTATGTTTGTCTCAAATAAGCTAACACACTCTCTGTGTCATGTACTTAAGTACAGATTTGTATGCACTTAAAATATTTATCTATGTATTCTTCCAGAGCAACAACAACAGCAACAATAATAATACTCTTACTACTATCAGAAGGCTTCAGCGAAATATATACTGTATGCTGAGAGAGAGAGAGAGAGAGAGAGAGAGAGAGAAAGAGAGAGAGAGAGAGAATTTTAGAAGAAAAAGTTACTGCCATGAAATAGAACATTCAGTATGTGGCGGACATCTCGCCAGATTGACCAACGAAAGGACTACAGTAGAAATCGTTACAGGCTGGTTAAAGATTCCATACATATATTTACTGATACGGTTTGATATTTAATATGAAAACGATTCTTACCTCCTTGCCTCCATGTGCGGAACAACTTCTTTACAAAGGAAGAATGAAGATTTCAAATTTATATCCATAATCTGAAGTGGAAAGTGATGATGTTGCATAAAATGATTTATTACACTTCAAATAACCGACTTTATGTAAAAACATAAGACAAAGTCTACTCAAAGATAACAAATACTATAAGTGATCATTAGTGCCTTATACTAAAACTCATTAACGATCAAACAAGAATGCGATCTTTTCAACATAGACGAAAACAAATGCAACCAAATTTTACAAAAAAGCATGGAAAGCTATTTGCGGTCAATACAGTTTATCACATTTACTGGAGACCTTATTACCTTGACATGAATTTAGTATATTTACGATTGAAAACTGCAATACAATTACTGTTATTGCAAATATATGGAGTTAATTACATTTAGATATTTAACACACTTGATCCAATGTTTCGCTCTAGTCTGGAAAAGTCATTGTAAAACGGATACAACGCATGTAAACCAACAATCACACCTTGTATAAACACAATATAAGTGTGTGTGTGTGTGTGTGTGTGTGTGTGTGTGTGTGTGTGTGATTTGAATTTGGTCGAGTCATAACAAAGACTTATAAAAATGGAACTAGCAGCTGCCTCGCTCGCTTAGTATTAAGAGGTCAGTGTTAGGACTGGTCGCCCTGGTGTCAAGATAATGTGACTAGGTGCGACATAATGCTACATGTCTGCGGCACGATGCCCCAGTGCTAGACATCACCATAAACTGTCACACTGCAGACATCGTAGCGATATGACTGAACAATTGTTAAAGGTACATAAAAAAAAATCCAAAACACACACAAACACTTTACAACCCTTAGGCTTACAGTGTCAATGAATGTCGACGATGTTTATTTTCATGTTTACTGACGGTGTGGTTGTTGGTGTACCCGTGTTGTGTCCGTTGTTCAATTGCCTTGCCGGACAAGCATACGTTTGGAAATTCTTGCAATATATTTTGGTATCTTGCACCCATGTGTGAGACGCCCATAAACATGAGTGTACGGTAGTTTGGTGAGTCAGAGCGAAGGTTGTAAAGGTATATCTCTAAAACATGAATGTATGGTAGCTCATTGAGTCAAGCATATAGTTTTAAATGTCGATGGCAGCTTGGTGAGTCATGGAGAAGGTAGTAAAAGTCTCTAAACATGAATGTATGGTAGTTCAGTGAGCCATGATTATCCTGGAATGTTTCGAGACGAGGACAGACTTTCCTTCCAGACCATGTCCTGTTTGTCATTGCAATGAAATAGTATATACTTCTCTCAAGTATGTTTACCGTATATTATATAATTTTGGTACGGAGTCTATTTTGGTTTTATTAGCTGATATAGAAACAATCAAAAGAAGTTAGAAGGGCAGAACTCTCCCTACTTCAAAGCAAATACATTAATTCAAACATATTTCAACTAGTATTCATCATGCATGTGATTGCACAATAAAAATGGGACTATCAGCTGCCTCGTATATAACATCGGTTGTCCATCGTGTCCGATGATGACGCTTGTTGTGCTGCCCACGATGACAAAGCATGTGGCTCCTTAGCCCAAGGCAGGAAACACACAGGATGTTACAGGTTGGGCATGGGAAGTATGTAGACTTGATTTTCTGGAATGCTGCGATGTGACATTTTTCTCTCATGGCTGTGAATCGTTGGCGGTGGTCATCCTCCACAATTTCATCATCCTTTGTGATGAGCGTGAGCCATGTAGACCTTTCCTTGACCGAGGCTTCCAGCTCGCTGGGTTGGATTCCGCACCATTTTAGGTTACACTTAAGGTTACCTATGTATCTTTTCCTAGGACTCCATCGTTTCCGCTCTCCCTGCTTGAGCTCACCACAGAAGAGCTGTCTCGGTATTCTGGTCTTCTCCATCCGAATGACGTGGTTAGACCATCGAAGCTGAGCTTTCAGCAGCAGTGCCTCTAAGTTGGACATCCTGTCTTGCTATCTGATGTGCATGATTAACCGTAGTGAGCGCATGTAAAATTGCTCCAGCTGCTTCAAATCCCTGCAGTATACAGTTCAGGTTTCACAGCCATAGAGCAAGGTGGTGAGGACGACAGTTTTATAGACCTTGATCTTGGTGAGCATCCGAATGTCATTTTGCTGCAGGACTCTGACACGACGTCTTCCTGGGGCTTGCTTACTTTCCGGATCCTGGATGTACTTTCATTGTCCAGCGACCCATCTGAAGACATTGTGCTTTCCAGGAACGTAAAGATCTCCAAGTTCTTCAACTGTCTCCCCTCGATCTTGATGGTGGGCTGAGGTGGGTTCGTGTAAGGAGCTGGCTGAAGGAATACCTCTGTTTTATCCATGTTTATTGTAAAACCAAATAGATTGGACGCCTCAGAGAACTTATACACAATGGTCTGTATGTGGTATTCCTTGTGTGCCATAAATGCAGTCATCTGCAAACAGAGCTTCGAGAACTGGTCTGTCCAGTGTCTTTGTTCTTGCAGAGAGCCGACGCAAGTCAAACAGGGATCCACGAAGGCGATACTTGATGTAGACTCCATTATCTAGGTCATTTACTGCATGGCGTATGAGCTGGGTGAAGAAGAGGTCGAACAGCACAGGTGCGAGCACACAGCCCTGCTTCACTCCGGTCGAGACGGCAAAGTGCTCTGAATACTCCCCATTGGCCAAGACCTCTGCTGTCATGTCATCATGGATGAACTGGATATGGGTAGGGAAATTTCTGGGACAGTCATGTTTTCCGAGGACGAACCACGGGGCTTTATTTGCAGAGTCAAAAGCCTTGGTAAGGTCGATGAACACTGTTTAGAGATCCATGTTCTGTTCCAAGCATTTCTCCTGTATTTGCCACATTTACACACACACACACACACACACACATATATATATATATATATATATATATATATATATATATATATATATATATATATATATATATATATATATATATATATATATATATATATATATATATATATATATATATTTAATAATGGAATATTATTTACAATGTTTCCTATATATACCTTATCAATAATAAGTTTTTGGTAATCGTGGTCATGAATTTTAATTTTTTAGGGCTCCTTAGCACTGCGTATGTCGGCATTTAATGTCCTTCCACCCGTTCATCTGCCCGTACCTATATCTCTTCCTAAACCTTCGGGTTGCAGGTCACCAAAGTTGGTACACTACAACATATCCATCCTTGCGATGGGTTACATAGGCCCCCCCCCCCGGGCTGAATGTCAAAATGTTCAAAGGCAAGTATAAAATACTGCAATTACAGTATCATTTGTAGGATTTGTTTTTACCAATTGTTTGAACATACATACGTAGGAAGAGGACACATACTATATCTAAAAGGCGATCTGTGGTTAAGGCGTTGGACTTGTCATCAGAAGGGTACACATTCGATTTTGCAGCTTCGGACCAACCCGGATCAATTACCTTGATATGTCCTTCTGCAAGACGCTTTACTCTGCTTAGCTCGTCGCGATGTAACTCTCATACTGTGCCGTAAAACACCAAACCAAAGCGGTAAGGAGAACGGACGGTATATTGTTGAACGCATTGAAAAGAATGTAGGTTTCCATAGGAAGCAGTAGAATTAACTCTTTTATTTTCATTTGCAAATGCACCAAGATAAAAACCTACAGAAAAA
Source organism: Sinohyriopsis cumingii (assembly GCA_028554795.2). Lineage (NCBI taxonomy): Eukaryota > Metazoa > Mollusca > Bivalvia > Unionida > Unionidae > Sinohyriopsis > Sinohyriopsis cumingii. Next base: position 150,136,627 of record CM068838.1, on the reverse strand, counting down.
CGAAACATCTAAGACACTATACAAATCTTCCAAATATTTCCCTACATCAAACGTCTTGCATAAGGACATATCAAGGTAATTGATCCGGGTTGGTCCGAAGCTGCAAAAGCGAACGTGTACCCTTCTGATGACGAGCCCAACGCCTTATACGGTATTTAAAACATAACCACGCAGTACTTCTAATTTAGTATCGACAAACGAAATTACGAAACAAATTTTAATATCTATTAATATACGTCAAAATAGATTTCAAACCTTCTTCCTGATTTTCATGTCAAGTGATAACTAAACAAATTAACTTTCATCAAAAAGGCGGGGGAAAACCTACCTTGTCCCATGCGGACTCTGTCGTCTGAAATAATGATAAAAAGTTATTTTAATTTCAAATTGGCATACGTTTTAATTTTCACGTCTTCATGGGGGTGGGAAGGGGACCAGAGCCAATTTAAGTGATTTTGTGAAACAACTGTACCACAAAGTCAATACGAAAGTTGAACCATACCGCTCATTAACTCACCCCTCCAAGCAGATTTAAAATGCATTCAAATACAGATTTAAAATACATTCAATAACTTAATTTGGTTCTTTTCAGCAAGTATACAGTAATACTTTGTTCTTATATTCGATCAAGTTTCAACATTAATACTTAAAGTGTAATATATTTTTTATTTTACTGTTTTTACGAGTCCCGGTTTATAAAGTCTATATAGCTGTCCCCCTTTCTGTAGTTAGATCTACTCACGTCAAGGATGGGTCCAAAAACAGGGTTGACAGCAGCGTTCGACACCAGGATATCAATCCCGCCAAATTCCTTCAGTGTCTGAAACGGGAACAGATTTAAGGCTTCTCAACTGATTCGGGTTAGCTTTGTGATGTGCCTTATGTACAGACGATTTCTTGGATGTGTTCATGGTAAAAATTGTATTCAGTAAGAAATGCATAGCACTGTGCTGCCACTCTATTGCATTGCATTGTATTTGTCAGCTTTCTTTTAGATGAAGTTGAAATTAACTTCGACATTTGAATGTTATCAATTAATTTCTCCAGTAATGTTATGTATTATTCTAATTGGCGTTGTGTAGATTGTTGTCCCATTATGCTGTTTGTTGGGATGTGCTTTTTGTTTTCGCTTTGCTTTTGTAACCAGGGATAATTGCATATTTTAAGTCCTTTTGTTGTAATGCTTCATTTTCTCTACACCTGACAAATGTATCTGCTGCCAAGTAATCGAACAGGTCTCTTGATCTATTTTCCGAAGCTTGCTTCGACTTGGATTATGTTGATTGTTATGTGGTTAGTGTTATCATAAACCGCAATTAATTTTGGTACAATGTCACTCATTTTATGGTTTCAATTAGAGTGAAATACTTCAACATTCGGGTCTTTAGAGTTTTATTAAACCCTTCCACTACATGTTTTATTTTGGGGGTGTCTTGGGACTTTTTGTCTGTGTGAGCTGAAAAATATATAATGTTTTCCTTTTTCAGCAAACCAAAAAATCCTTAACTTTACCGTTTCCTATCTTTTTTGTGTGACTTTCTTGGAATGTTCAGCTCTTAAATTATGAAAAAGATATAAACTATCTGATAGCGCATTGTATCTGTTATGGCAATGTGTAGTGATCTGCATATATTAGAAAATACTAAACTATTTAAATACGTTGGCCGTTAAAAGAAGTCTTGCGATATAGTTTCTACAAATATTGTAAACATCAAATCAGTGACAAATATATACGCAATTAATTACCATCTGGATCATTCTTTCACGATCTTCTTTATTGCCAACATGGCAAACAACACCCGATACGGTCAAATTTTTGTCCCGGAGCTCTTTAACTGCGCTGTCGACGTTTTGCTGTTTCCTGCTGCTTACCATTACAGCTGCCCCATCTTCTGCCAATCTTCTGGCAATGGCCAGACCAATTCTGGAAAACAAATTCAATTCTAGATGATGATCAATTGGTAAAAAAATTTGGTGTTCAGGCACACATTTCATAACCATTGCTACTGCAGAATGATGAATATATGCCGTTGTTTTAGAATGGGTAACTACGACCTACTTTTGCAGTTCAGGTGGTGTTATGTGATGTGAAGTGATTTGGATTTTTAACGTAGCTTTAACAATTTTCTAGTCATATCGCTGCGATGTCTGCAATGTGGCAGTTTATAGTGATGTCTAGCACTGGGGCATCATGCCGCAGACATGTAGCATGATGTCCCACCCAGTCACATTATCCTGACACCAGGCCGACCAGTCCTAACACTAACCTCTTAATGCTGAGCGCCAAGCGAAGCAGCTGTTAGTACCATTTTTGTAAGTCTTTGGTATGACTCGGCCGGGGATCGAACCCACGACCTCCCGCATCCGAGGCGGACGCTCTAACCACTAGGCCACCGGAGCGGTTCAGTTCAGGTGGAAATCCCATACTGAAGTTTGATTTTCAGCAAACGTAGTATGGTAACATAAATGAAAAAAGGTGGAAAGTTTTAGCATAATAATTTTTTTTAATGAGAAATAAAACATAATCGCCTAAGATTAGGTGAGTTTTTACATTACAGTGTGAGATATCCTAGTAATATCCTAACAGTAGGCCACTGATAAGGAGTTGAGGGAGATGGAGAAACATTAGGGCACGCTATGAAGGAGGATCACTGAGGAAGAGTTGATATGGATGGTTAAACGTTAGGAGACGGCCTAAAGTAGGACACTGATAAGGAGTTGAGGGAGATGGAAAAACGTGAGGGCACACCATGACGGTGGATCACGGAGAAGGAGTGAATGGGGATGGAAAAACCTTGAGGTCGCATACTTTACCAGCTCAGAACAGACTGACAGGTGTGAAGTGTATAAAAATGGGTGTTGTTTGTAATAATAATTATGATGGAGATTATGTAAGCCATGACAATGATACGACTTCGGTGCACTATGAAAACTACGTTCTTAAAATAGGGTCTCTTGATATGCTTTTTGAAATACTGATGTTGAAGTGACTCCCCCTGCTGCTATTTTCTTGGCTGATAATGAGCAAAGGCGGTGTGTAACACCATATTGTAAACTCTCTCTCTCTCTCTCTCCTATGTCACCCACCAAGTCGAACGCATATTCGCAAATATAGGTTGGTATACCTTGGTATGTATGTATGTATGTATGTATGTATGTATGTGAGTGCGCGCGTCTGTCTGTCTGACTGTATGTGTGTATGTATGTATTTCATTGAAATCGTTTTCGTCTTCTTCTGATTCCTCCAGTTGCCATTATATACATGTCTGATTGTTCTGTGTACTATATTAAGAATACAGTATGAAATTTGAACCCTACATTACATATTCATGCATCTAAACTACCTGTCGACAGAAGTATATCAGGAAAATGGGTGTATACTACAAACATGTGACCTACTTAATAACCTGAACAGCATTCTAGATAATGACCTCATACACAAATAAAGAGAAATAAATTATCAGAATGGCAAATTTATCCCGTGATTTTCACTCACCCATCAGTAGAAGCGGTGACGATTGCAACTTTCCCAGACAATTTGCCCATGATAGAATGCGTTGTCACGACGGTAGATTTTCAATACGCACAACTGAAATAGCGCAAAAGAGAAAGCGTGTTCTAGATGTTGTCAGTATCAATGATCTTGAGAAGGGAATCCCGGAGCAGAGCACACCTATTCCTTCCGGTGACATAATCGCTATAAATATAATTTACGGGTATACACGGGGATTACTCTCTCTCTCTCTCTCTCTCTCTCTCTCTCTCTCACACACACACACACACACACACACACATGTTGGACGAGCAATGTTGACCGATAATAACCTAGACATGAACCAACTTATGGGATATATAATTATTAAAATTAAATATTTTTTATAATTAAAGCAGGTAATTTCTTCAAGAATCAATTACGCACTGTGACAGCTTATTGTTGTAGATCGTCACAATCAATCAATCAACTACTCACTCAATCTCTCAATCAATCAGTGACGATGAAAAGATGCAATATTTACATGATATAGAAATATAAATAATAGTCCCTCTTGTTCCTATCATAAGCCCCCCTCATTTCCGATAAACCCTTTTCGAACTCAATTCTTCCATTTCTTGATTTCTGAGAATTTATAAATAAAAAATTATTATGATCAAGTCTTTTAAAAAACCTCAAAAACCGTGGTTATAGCGCCAATTTGTTTAATATTACTCCATTTTAATATTGACATTGTGCACAGTTCACATGATAATAGTTTCAAGCAATAATATTAAGGTCCAACAAATGAGCAAAAATAACGTTGTCGGAAATTTTTATAAACAGTGCGAACCCAATACATGCATGAGATCATATTTCTGTCTTGTATTCTGATTGGTATGTATACTGATATATAGTTATCGATCTTGTGGCTCACTTTGAATTGTGAAACCATGAAAAAAATCACGAAGCCTTGAACTTAAGATATACTACTACTACTACTACTACTACTACTACTACTACTACAACTACTACTACTACTAATAATAATAATAGACTTGTTAACATTTTTATGAAGATCACTCTGATATCGTAAAATTAAAAGAAGATATGTTTATTACATATACATTTGTAGGAGGAGAAAAATGCTATAATATTTTCCAACTAAACTTACATTTAATACTATTTTCCTACCATAAAATGCAATGTCCACTTGAAAACTTCAATAATTCATTCAAATGATACAAATAGACAACTGATATACAACTAAGGTGTATTTGTTTACTTTAAAACACTCGTATGCCTGTACTGAAGTATACCCTGAGTTACACTATATGCCATTTTTTTAATACTCAGAATCCAGTAAAGTGAGCAAAGTTTTAATGCCACTAAATCTGGTCTCATGCGTGCACATCATTACACAGTAAATTTGAAATTATTTCACGCAATAACTTTTTTTTTTAAGTTCGTTGTTATCTAAATTTTAATTGACAAAAAGAGCATCATATTCTGATGGGATTAGTCACCTTCCTGACACTCATTTTACCTCGTACAGGTATAATAACACACTATTGTTTATTAACCTTGACCTAGAACTGAACTGCATTTGTGGTCAAGCCGTTTCATTACCTGGTCGTACAGTGTATGACACTCTAAGCGCAAAATTACCCATCATCACTACAACACTTTATATGTCACGTTTTTCAGCGGTAACTAGTCTTGCACGTAGTTCACAATTGATGCTAAAGTGATCCATTTTGAAAAACACAGGAACCTTTAAAATTTGAAGTACAAGCAAGACAAGGAATGTGTCAAAGGCAATGAGACGACAACAACAGCAACACATGCTTCAACAACACCAACTGCAACATCATCTACTACTACTACTATGACCACCATAGCTGTTGCTGCTACTACTACCACTGCTCTACCAATACTATTTTTACTACTGCAATCCAACTGTCACTACCACCACCACTGCTGCTGTTACTACTACTACTATTACTACAGTTCCGACTGAGGCATTACAAGTGTAAAGAACATCGCTGGCGATGACGACCATGATCACGACGAATATTTTTTTTTTAAAAACATATCTGCCTACGAATATCTTTAATATCTCAATAGCTTGAAATCACAACATTTCGCGAACCTAACATATTCTCGAATTAGAAATACAATTTAAAATGGCTAATATTGTATTCAGTTAATACCAGTCTAGTTGAACAAAGTATTTTGGCAAGAAACTAATAGGGAAAACTGCATGATGCAAATGTGCTGAATCAGCAGAAATTCAAGGGCACTATGTCTGGCGGTCGAACAAAATATCTTTTGTGGTCCATTGTTTTGGAGTTATGAATCTTGTTGGTCTTTGTGACAGGAATATATCAGAGGTAACTTCAAAACGAGTTGTTGTTGTTGTGGGGTTAAACGCCATTTCTCAGCACACGATAGGCTATGCATGGCGGTCAGTATTAATGGTGGAGGAAGAACCCGGGAAAACCCCGAAAAGAACCACCGACCCACGAGAAGCTACTGGCAAGCTTTCTCACTTCAAAACGAGTAAGAAAAGAAAACAAAATGAACAGTTTTTGTACGCAGTATATATTGTTTTACCACCAATTCATGTCATGTACGTCAAAAAATATAACTTTTTAAATTTTTTAATACTCACATATTCTTCAAAGAAATAAAAAACATATACAACAACCTAAAATGAACGAAGCTATTGCTGACTTTGATATTTTCTATAGAGGAGGATCGACCTTCCAATATTTTTAATCTTTCCAATGTTGTGCGATTAAAATACTCATAATGGTTTGGTGTGTTACTCTTAAATTTATGAAGAAATCGATGTAAAGGTTGAAAGATCTTAGGATGAAGAAAGTTTAAGCATTCATTTTACCAGAGAAACAGTGATAATATGCTTTAACAAATGTAGACAAAAGTTGTGAAATTATATGAAGATTGGACATAATTGTTTTAGAATGCATATTGAAAATATCAATGTCCACTATAATACATCAGAGGGCTGCTTTCGTTGTAAACACATTTCCCTCCTAAGATTTACCTAATTTAGAAGATTCCATTTAATAGAGACATACATAACATCTAATATGTATTCACTATGAATATTAATATTTCAATGGGGATCGTGGTTAATTTTTTAAACAAAATCAACATTTATTTTCTAAACTGTTACGTAACTTAATTTTTTTCTATCTTTAGTTCTTTGTCTATATGTCCGTCTAAATTGAGAGACCTGAATTTTCTCGAAAATACGTATATCTTCTTTCCCGTGCATGTCACATTTTAAAGCCCCGGTGTCGCCGTTACGTGCAGAAAGTCGTATATACCAAATCATCTGAGTAATACTGAATCTTGAAAGATATTGGTCCCATACATCGTTGGGTTCCATTAAAACCAGACAATGTAGACGTTTCATCACATTATGAGTCATGCCATTTCTCCCTCGAAGTGAAAAACCCGGCCATTTCCTCATGTGTACGAATTCATCCGTTATTGATCGGCAACATCTATGAGTCACCCGATTTCAGTAGAAACTTGGACATAAGATTTGATGACGTCACCATTGTGAACATAAGAAACCAACACCATGCTATGTCGGATTGTCTTCAGCCCAAGTTCGCTTTTCAAAGCATTCCAGCGCCCCGGCTGATCACCAATATTCACCCGAGTCTCACTTTTATCAAATGATGCTTGTTCTTGTCAGATCCCCTTAAAGTACGGTCCTGACTCTCTTCATTCCTTCTCGAATCAATTTGTGTGTCGCTGATATAATTTGTTGACTGTATCACATGACTACTTTTAGAGTACTCCCGAAAAAGAATGGAATTAAGAACGACTTCGTTGACCGAATTAAGGGATCGTAATTCTAAACTGAATATATGAACGTCGTTTAAACCCAACATCACGATTATTTCAAATCACCGGTTTATGTCAGATAGATTTTGTTAAAAACAAATCAGTCATTTCCTTCAAAACTTTAGTCAGATTGGAAGAATGGTGAAATGTCTGATAAAAGGCATTATTGGGGCTTTAAAACGTCTCTCAGTCTGCAGTTTGACAGGAAGAGCGCATGTTAGGGCTGCTTAGGTCAGTTAGACAGGATATGACATGTTTTTGTACACGGACCACAACTCGAGATAAGCGGTCAATGTTATTGGTTATTTTTACCTTATATTCATATATAGTATTTCTTTTCTTCTAACAAACAATCAATTGCACACTTTTGAGAGAATGAGGACAAAAACAACTACTCCCTCACCACAACATGAAGACTAGGATTTTAATTATTTTTATGATAGCAATTTGAAAATATAAACGACACAATTAATAGCCTACATAGAGCCTCGAAAACATTACTGAACAAGTATTTAATAATTCTAAACAAATTGCTAAATATAATTATAACATTTATAGCTAATGTCGGCCCAATTTTGCACAGAGAGTTAATTTATTGTAAATACTGACGTAAAACGTGATATTTTTTAATACATGCAATGCTAATACTGATGTGACAATTCTTTCAATGAGACCAATCCTGAGGAAATACGATAAAATTAAACTATTAATGGCTGCAGATGAGTTATGCAGACTGTTGGTCGTATTGAGGTGTATTATTCTTCGATGTTTGAATGAGTTGCTTGTCTTGAATAATGGCACGCGCTTCAATCGGAGTATCCTTAATCTTTTTCTAGGAAAGCCTCAAATGTGTGGCGGAAGCAGCCATTTTTAATTTCATCCATCAAAACGAACCTATCACGTGAACATTTGAATACATTCATGAAACAGCTTGTAGTCTTCCTACTCCTTCATTGTGCAATATTTTGTGGTGTGTGTAATGTTTGTCACTATAATGGGGACAAAACCCGCTTCATAAATCTAGTGTATTTACTGGCTTAATAGAACAGGCAGGACTTGCCCACTGCGATGAATATTACGTTAATGAATAAATATTGAGCATATATTGAAAGTCATGCATTTGTATCAGGACAACTTATTTTTACGATGGAGTAAATCAGTATTTACATGATGTAGTAGGTCATTAAAATGACACGCTTTACCTTAAGTGCTGGCTGCATTTGTAATTAAACGGCTCTTTTCATCCTTGCATTTGTCTATCCGTCTGTTTACACCTCTACGTGTATCCGGTCGAGCTTAAATTATCACACAAATTTTTACTAAAAACATGTACCTGAAAGAAATTTCATCCGAAATCTTGGAACCGAAATCAAACTGGCAAGTTTAGAAACGTTTTCATGAGAGCATGTAGCTTTGACATTTCTTAATGACTAGCAGTTGTCTCCAAAGTTTGATTTGTTGGTACAGCATGGATTTCCATTAACATGGTCATATATCATTTATTTTTCATTTAAAACAGGATACGATTCCTCATATGGCCATACTTATGCAGCTGTTACAAACGTCATAAACAAAAAAGTAAAACTGACTAGAAGCTGTGACACAAAAATCTCTAGACTCTTGTAATTTGTAGTACAGTCGCTCATCACTGAGACTGAAAATTTGCAGACATGTTAGTCAGGTGAAACGCTTCACGCTCGCTTTGGCCTCTTGTTCACGAAATATTTAAATTCTTAATTTTAATGCGTAATACAAATCGTAAAGAAATTCTAGTCGAACAATACACGTCGTATAACAGGATCTGTTCTGTCGATGATACTATTTGAAGACAATTAAGAACCAGGTTAAATCAGACGAAATTAGGCTTAAAATGGCTTATTAAAACATATCATTCCTTTTTCCGTAAATAGTTGAAGCATGGTCTTTACAAAATGATCATTTATTAGAGACTGTCAAAAGCGTTTTTTTTTTTAAAGTGAAATTTTATATAGGGCCAACTATTGCAATATTAAGAAAGCATTTAAGTTTTATTTCGTTATACAGATTAGGTACCTTTTAAAATTCACACCTGATTTTAACGTTTTATTGGCCGGTCACATAAAATAGTGTTGTTGGACCTTTCCTGTCATACTGTATTCACTGTCAACAACAATTTCTCTCTGTATTACATTTAGACTGAACACTCTGATTGGGAGTAGTCTAAACTTAAGATAAAAGTATATGACATATCTCTTTATCTTTTTCAACAGGTGTCGCGATGTATTTATCTATTTCAATAGGTATCGAAATATATTTGTGATACAAGATTGCCTTACATCATAACTGATATATCGCGGTATCCCGCAGATATACTGATTACTTCTCATTCTTCGCAATGAAACACCTGGCTGTATATCTTTGAAAGAAATGAATGATATCACAACCTTCCAGCTATACAATCACACATTTCCATACAGAGCATTGTCGAAATACCCTAGCTATAAAATCATACATTCCAATACAGGGCATTGTTCCGAAGAATAGCGGGAACAGACACCTGTCAATTTATCACAGAAATGCACTAACATTTTCCGATATGTTTACCATCTTAAGTTTGTCGTTGTATATATGAAATTTCTTTATATATATATATATATATATATATATATATATATATATATATATATATATATATATATATATATATATATATATATATATATATATATATATATATATATATATATATATATGCATGTATCACCCTTTCAATCTCTTGGATATTCGTTTTACTGATATCTGTAATAGAAACTGACCAAGTAGAACTGTTGTTCTCCCATCAGTCTGAGCCATTTTAAGGCAGAGTGTAATTTTTCACTGTATCCCACCTTTCACGCCCCCTTCTGTTGAATCCGCCATCCCATTGGAGGCAAAGATGTGTAATATCGAGAATTTGAATTTTGACCATATATTCTTTTTGCAAACGGTATAAATGAAAAGTTTGAGTCGTGGACGGCATACAGTAACTGGTCCAACCCTCTTGTTACACTAGTAGTATAGTGGGATACCTTAGGGTCAATGGAAATCCAATTCAAAAAGGTCTGGAAACGTTTAGCGTTAAGACTTTTCAGACTTCACTGGGAACGTTTAGCATCAAAGGGAATTGAACATGGGGGATATTGGGACTGTATAGCGTCAAGGGAAAGTGGGGTTGTTGTATAATGTAGCGGGTGGCGGGTAAGTTCAGCTAGTTCAGCGAGTAGTGGGTAACTGGTAAGTTCAGTAGT
>CM068838.1:149881004-150121004 GCA_028554795.2 Sinohyriopsis cumingii | reverse complement strand
ATGAACGAAGTACCGAACGTCCTAAAGTGACTTTGAACGAATCCAAAATCATTTCAATGCAAGTGGGCCGAGTAAAAGTAAAAAATCAATGATCTACTTGGCCATGCCTTTGAGTCGAATGCCGAAAACGTTTGGAATGACATAAATGACCAAAGGCTATTTTCCGCACTTTTTCAATACCGAAGCCAATCAACACGCCGTTCTACACCATTTGCCTGAAGCTCACGACTACGACCCCGACACCATGCGTACCAAACAACGAGAAGATTTCTACGCTTGGTACCAGACTCACGCCTCAAACCCCTTCGACTTTCAGAAAGGAATGTTAAAGTATTGTCGTTCTGACGTTGTCATTTTATGGCGGTGCTATGGAAAATTTCGAAAATTATTCATGGAACACGGAGGGATCGAGTCTTTGAATGAAGCCTGCACCATCGCCAAAGCGTGTTTCTTAGTGTACCGCCAACGATTGATGCCCGAAAACACCCTTGCTGTCATCAGCCCTCAAACGACCAATTTTGTCAAACGTCAATACTCAGTCAAAGCCCTACGGTGGCTACATTACTTGTGCGACAAGGAAGACAAATTAATTGAGCACTTCCGCAACGGAGGAGGCGAAAAGACCATCGGAATGTATTCGGTGGATGGCTTGGACTTAGAAAACCCTAAGACCGTGTACGAGTTTAACGGTTGCTTATTTCATGGATATCTCATCTGCTACCCTCAACCTGACACTAAAAATCAGTTTTTACAACTTACCATAGAAGACTTGTACGAGGCCACTTGTCAACGACGCTTGAAGTTAGAAAGTTAGAACAGAAATTATAGCAAGTGGTGGAAATGTGGTAACACGAGTACGATCACTATTTGAAAAACGATCCCGAGTTTAAAGTATCGTGGAAATTACAAGCTGCTGCACCCTCTTGCACCCGCGGGACAGTTTGTACGGAGGACCGACGAATGCCACCTGTTTGCTGTACCAAGCCGACAAGGAGAAAGGAGAAAAAATCAAATACTTGGACGTGTGTTCGCTGTATCCTTACGTGTGCAAATAGTGTCACTTTTCCACAGGGCATTCGCAATTGCTAACGGAATACATCGACCTGGACAACATTCGACAATACGAAGGCTTGATCAAGTGCAAAGTATTGCCTCCCATGGACTTGTACCATCCCGTTGTACCTCACCACTGCAAATGAAAACTGATGTTTCTTTCGTGCCGTACTTGTGCCGAAACGCACAATCAAGACCAGCCTTGTCAGCACACCCAGGAAGAACGTGTCTTGGCAGGAACTTGGATAAGCGTGGAATTGTTTAAAGCTCTGGACCTGGGATGCCAACTGTTAGAAACATAATGCATGAAACACATGGACGTCCTTCGTGAGGAATTGATCTTAGCCAATTACGAAGAAGAACTGGACTTTGTAGAAGCCGATGAATTTGGAAATGTCATCATTTCAGCTGACGTGGTAGCCCATAATCGCTTAAGATTGTACGAAGTTTTAGAACTGTTAGGAGATCGCGTCCTGATATTTGATATTGACAGTTGCATCTACATCGATCGCCTGGGCCATTGTTACCTTAAAATCGAAGGAGACCGTTCAGGAACCTGGAAGGACATGACCCTGACGACAAGATTCCAAGTTTTGCTAGTGGCGATCCTTAAAATTACGGCTACGAATACTGGAACAAACACGGAATGTAAAGTGAAAGGATTGACTCTCAATTATCTCAACAGTCGAGTGGTGAACTTTGGCGTATTGAAAGAAGCCTTGCTGTCTGGACAGGATGGAAACTTTAAACTGACCACCTAGGAGCCGCACAAATTGTCAGTCGGCCTTTGGAAAAAGTGTATCAAACCGTGTACCAGAAGCGAGTGCGGCTTCCCAACCACTTCAATTTGCCGTACGGACACGTCGATATTGGTCAGCATATAAAAATGGACAAGGTCCAAGACCGATAGTTCATTGTAACTACCAAGACCAAGCGAGAAAGATGAATGCTTTTAAACTGATATCATTCAAGTTCGGTGATTCTCAAGTGGAGTGCGATGCTGTACATTGCGACGAGAGCGATGCCGTACGCTGTGCCTCAGCGATTCAGTACCACATCATGGGAACTTTGCTATGATTACTACTACCACTACAGTCATACCTAATATGGAAAGTGATGCTGTGCGTGTCAAACCTGACGGACGCGAAAGCAATGCCACTCGTTACAGAACACCTTATCGCTTTACTGGTTTTCATTGTCAGTGTCACCCTACACGTGAAACCATGCAGCTACCACCTTACGGATGTCATCCAAAAACTGTTGACCGTACCCTCGTCGAAATGAGCCCGTGAATATTCGTTCCATGTTCGTTTGCCTGAATACTGAGACTTTGAACGTCGATTCCAAACGTTCCAAGAAAAATCGTTTAAATATCTAGGTGGGCCAACCCCCGAAGCATTAGGCATAGTCGGATTTTTCTACTTGGGCGAAGGGGATAAAGTCAAGTGCTTCAGTTGCGGTGTGTCACTTCACCAGTGGGAGAAGAAAGATTCGGCTTACCTGGAATATGCTCGATCGTCTCCGGATTGTCACTACGTACCTTTGGTTGGACCTAGTCATTGAAGTGGCATACCATATTGTTTAAGAAATCATCTTGGCTATGACTCAAACGTTGGACAACACCTAGACAAGTATTTCAACCCCATTTAAAAATAATATTCAAGGATTACCAAACTAACTGCAAGAAACGATGTACAATGAAGTTTGGCAGAGACTTGCCAGAGTAAAATCTCAAGCGGTGACTGTATAACGTTTGTGTCAACAAACTCGTCAGATTTTTCTGGATCAAGTCTGCGTTCTTCAGAGTATTCCGCTTTAGACGATTTACATTAGAAGATTTTCTTGACATTCTTGTCCGTTACCCTGAATGGCAGTGGTCAGAAATTACTCACTGTGTCCATTACTTTCCCTCTAGGAGAAGATTTCAAATTAAATAAGGACAATTAGAAGTGACCCCCTAACATGGCTATAAATACTAACTGACATGATTATGGATACTTTACAAGAGAACATTCGTGGTTTGCATGTGGAGTAGAGAGAACGCATTTACCGAGAGCTGGTCAAAATACAAATGAAACGCAAAGAACAATTCCATATGTCACGTCACCGATGTTGAAACTACTGATACCTGAATGCTATAAGAGGACTGATTCAGATGAAAGTGTTCCAATGGTCAGACATTGTTAAACTAGAGGTGGGCGAGAAGGATTGGTTTGTTGTGACTGATTATTTTTGCTACAAGGTAGACGTACTGCAACAAATTCCAAAAGAAGAGTTAAAGGATTACCAAAATCTTTTACACAATGTAAACTTAGATCAAGAGGAAACTTTTGAATGGAGTACGATGTGCAAGTTTGTAACTAAACCATTTAGATTCGCCACTGCAGTACGATCATCTCTGTGAAGAAAGTACACTTATTGTCTCCGCGAAAAAGAGGTATAAAACTGGCTACCATGTCACAACCTTTATCAGTGGTGACACAACAGATTCCGTGGAAGAAAATAAATGAGAGTATTCAAACAATGGAGGATTACAAACACTTATTACATGAACTGTGTCTATAGAACTGGGATCGTCGTGTGGTGTGTCTTAGTGACTTGCTTTCTGGGATTTAGTTTACCCGCCAATTTTTTGTGGACTCTTTACGAACAGCACTTACTATCCCAAAGAAACATGAAAGAGGTCCCTTTAAATGTCCACGAGAGACTCATCCTGTTACAAGCCTTGCGTTTTCATCAGGATAATTCTCGACCTGTACGGGAAAAAAGATTCGTCAACTTTTAGGTTCTAAAGATGTTTACGACGATGTGTGTGTAGCTTGTGACTTACACCCTCACTGGACAGATGTACGTGACTGGAAAAGTTGGGGTTTCGAGGCTTGGACCAAAGAAGTGGCTAATTATGCCCAAGAGTTGTGAGCTTAAATCCAAACGTCCAGTGAAAAAAGTAACTTTTAAACCTGAGTTAGTGACAGTGTCAGAAGAAATAGAACCAGACACCGAGGACAACCACTCTCTTCAGGACAGATTTGTCATGGACATTCCCGAAAGACCATTCCGGGATGACACCCGTGTAACCGTAACCAATGTAGCGACTGTAAGAACATTACACACTCTCCCTAGGACACCTTTGTTACCAACACCATGTTGTACAGATACTTGTTTATATTCCACTTTGATCGTTTTGATGTGTATTTTATCGTTGTACTTAACCATTTGGCTTTTATGTATTTTTGTCTTTCGTGTTGTTCTATTTAAGAAATCAATAAACGTGTCTTGAGAAAAGTATAAAAGCTCTTTTCTTAATTGTCTCCGTGTCAAAAGTGACATTCCCGGCATTATGTCCACCTCTGCTGTCTCTGCTCCCTCTGCCTCCACTTTCAAAGTCATCGACGAACACTTAGATCGTGCTAGTTGGGATGCCTTGTCTCTTCGTCATCCATTTAACATGCCTGTCGTGTACACGTCCCCATCGACGACTTCACAAAATATCTATAAATTCCTTGGTCACATTGGGTCTGTCTCACATGGCGTCAACATGACGTCTCTTCAGTCTCATCTTCTCGTCAAATTGATTCGTGCCTTGTACTGCTTCAATCGCGAAAAATTCCACAAATACGTGCTCGTGTCTTAGAAGCCAGTCTCAAAGTAGTCTTTCGATGGTTTATGGTGACAGCACGTCAATTACTGCAAGGCATCATTCACATTGCTCATCAAACCAAACGCTTTTATGACAGAAACAAAGAAGCCTTGGTGCAACTGGCCGATCTACGCATCGACACTCAAACCAAAAAGCAAAATCATTTTGAAACCCGGAGGTAGCGCTTCTCTAGGAAGTGTCATAATTTGCTCCTTTTTGAAATTGATATCCCAATGCCCCCATAGTCCTCCCCAAGAAAAATGCCCTGGAACCGGCAAACAAAGATGTCACCTTCCAGAAAACATCCCTCTTCTACCTTTAAATGAAAGAAAGGAAAAGAACTTCCTCCACGTCTAGCCAAGCATTGGGACATGTTGTTCGTCCTGTCCAAATCCTCTCCATCCATGCGAAAACTAGTCATTCATACTGCACCCAAAGATGTCATCCATACCGTGTGCGAATGTTGTTTGAATGTTTTTAAAGGCACGATACCTTTGTCTAAACATCAGTCAAAATGCTTAGCCAAGTATCAACACATTCCTCACTAAATGGTCCTAAAGAAAATACACATTCGTTAAAATAAAAACTAATTGGTGCAACGGGGAGAATTTTTACCGTTGTTAGTACTAGGTATCAAAGCAATAGTGGGACATACGTTCTGACTCCTGAGAAGTGTTTTACCCATGCTTCCAGGAAGACAAAAGGGATCTCAGGAAACAAAATATTCTCAGACATGACCATTGAAATTGAATGGAAGGATGAAAACTGGACTTAGTGCCTACCAAACGATGGATGGATCGCTGGCGAGAACAACGGACCCCGCGTTTGCCTCACAGTCCTTATTTGACTGAGATGTTCCAGTTACAACACGAATTACAATCGTTGATGGATCGTAGCGATTTGTCTGAAACCGAAAAATCGCAAAGGTACCGTCAACAGTTGCAACGACTGCAACTCTTTCACAGAAAGCTTTAGACGAAACAGCTCAGCCGACTCTGAAAGATTTTAAGATCCCGAGGAAAAGTCCACCATCACTACCCCCAGTGACCAGAGCAGAAAAAAGAGAAGAAGAGTTTCAAGCTCCAAGAGAAAAAGTACGGAGGTTAACGACACCATCAAAAAAAGTACGCAAGTTACAAACACCACCTACATCCAGAATTGGATGGATTAAAAGGACGATGCAACCCTTTCTTCATCAGAAGAGCAAAGGAAACAAGTCAAGACAGAAGTGAAATAACAACCGATTACCCCTGTTCAGACATTGTCCTCCTCCTCGACACCTATCGCTCGCCGGACTCGCAAAGCATTATAAGCTAAGAAAATACCACACGAAAAAAAAGTAGCATCAGTGAACAGTGGGTGACTTATTAACAAAAATGGAAAAGGTGTTAGTCAGCATTTTTTTCGATCCGGTTCATTCCGAAAATTACGGAGGAGTTCAGAAGTTGTAACGTGCTGCCAAAACCCGACTGAAAAGTCTCCGTTTACCTCAGGTGCAACTATGGTTACAAGAACAAGCCTGTATACTTCACACAAACCCATCCTACGAAAATTCTCCAGAAGTCGCACCCGAGTGGAAGGCATCAATCATCATTGGCAAGCCGATTTAGCTGATGTCTCTCATTTGGCCACCTAAAATCTTGGCTACAAATATTTATTTTGTGTCATCGGCTTCTTTTCCAAATTTGCCTGGGTCATGTCTTTGACTTCCGAAATGAGCACTGTATTAGTGCGAGCCCTCCAACTGGTGTTGAAACAAAGTGGTCGTCACCCTCTTTGAAGGCAAACCGACAAAGGCTACAAATTTCTGAGCCAAGCTTTCCAAAAAAAAATAAAGAAACGTGACATTCATTTTTTCACCACCGAGAATCCCGAAAACAAAGCCTTCATCGTGGAACGTTTTCAACGCAACTTGAAAGAACGCATGTGGAAATAATTTACGCATAACCACACTCTCAAGTACATCGACATTTTACCACACTTGGTCCAAGCGTACAACCAATCTTACCATGAAAGCATCGAAGGTTTCCCCCAAGAAGTGACTCCTGACAACGGAATGACCGTTTTCCAGCGTCCCCGACGCTGGCTGTCCCCAAGAAAAGTGGAGTGTTGGCAGTAGAAGATTGGGTGCACATTGGCAAAACCAAACGCTCTTTCGACAAAGGTTACTTACCCAACTGGACCACTGAATTGTTTCGTGTCACTGGACGAGTGCGTGGCCTTTATCATGTCGTCTATAAATTGGAAGACATGAACGGGGAAGTGTTAAAAATAACGTTTTACTTGTCCGACTTACAACGTGTGACCAAAAATGAAGACGAAATGTACGACATCGAAAGCAATCTCGAACGAAGAACCCGTAAAGTGGGAAAGAAGTCAAAGTACGTTGGAAACGATATCCTCACAGCTTTTATTCTCGGGTCGACGATTTGCAAGTCATCAACTATAAAACGAAGTGATCACCATGCCCTTCAACACAGCCTCAACCGCTACCACCGCAGTAACCACTCCTTCACCGAGATCTACAAAAGCATCCCGTGTGGGTGTGGTGTGGAGAATGTGTGCCTAAAACGCAATTCGTCTTTTTCTGCCAAATCTTTGTTATGTATTGTATCATCCGTGGGCCATTGCCAATATGAGTTTGCAACAAGGAGACAAATAATTGTGGACCATTTTTCTATGCAGTTGCATTGGTTACCTTCTTCCCAATCCTACCCTGAAATCCTCATCGAACGGGAACAACGGGAATCTTGTGCACAACTCCAGTCTCCATACCAACAACAGTCACAATAATCCATCTTTTAGATACTTCTCTGACTTCGAGTGATCCCTCTGACAGCAGCAGAACTCTGGAATTATGAACAACAACAACAACAACAACAACCAATTTGATGCAACCCAGTGACAGTTCCATGGACGTTTTCCCAACAACACTTTATGCTGTTACACGGTCAAATTACCTCAGGCCATCCAATTAAATCACGAAGTCCGTTGGGAAGTGGCTTTGGTGGAAATGATTCACCCGACACAAATCCAAAACATGATTAAAAATCAAAACACTTTTCACGTCGAAATCCTGAACGATCAAGTGCAACAAGAGTTGATTGCCGCAGATTTAAAAAAAATACAAAGACAAACAACCATCGCTAGCCAAAGCTAACTTAAGTATCTATAAAATGGAAATTCCGGTAGACTATTATTTTAGTGGTCTTCTTTTGGTGGACACGATTGCCAGTATTTTTAACGCTCAGTTTGGCAAGGTCCTGACCAAACTGAACAAACATGTCACGATTGAGTAGCATAAAGTAGCTAGTCGCCTGCTGATGAAATTTGAGGATGCCTAAACGTTGTCCATTAAAGTTTGTCCTGAATGGTTTGACATTTTAGGTGGATACCTGATTAGGGCCACCAATTCCATAGACATTAACAACAACTATCGATTTTATAAGTATTTTAAATCTTATGTAGATCTGAACCAACAACTGAATGAAATCTTTGTGTACTCCGATGTGGTTGATTACAACGTGATGGGACATACCTCCGTACCGTTACTGATTGCCATTCCTTTCAAAGCGGATTCTGTCACGACCAATGACCAGGAAGGCGCAAACACTTATCACGTTCACCGCGAATTTGCACATACTCATTATTTGCCCGTAAGTAAGTCATATTTCGACACTTCAACATTGCTATAAAAGGAGATATGGGACAAAATATTCCATTCTCCAAAGGGAAAGTCACGGCGAAACACCATTTTCGGAAAGCGATTCTCTAACGACTCGTAAGTCATGCATCATGTGTACCGAGGAGTCGCTCGTCAACGAGGACATGGATTAGGATATATGTTAAAATCGGCCACGAAGATTGCACGCCTTGAAAAGTGCCGCTTTGACGCACGGCAAAGAATTTCTCCAAAATGTCATCGACAAACAAAACCCCAAAGATACCTTATTGAGAGCAGGCAAAAATGTCTTGCTGAAAACAGGCAAATACATTTTGGGCCGACGAGAAACTCCTATAAATGCCCAGGACACTGCTGAGTAATGCATTCCTGCTTCCCTGACACCACAGCAAGAACAAGGCAGAAATAAACGACGAAAACACCCTTTCAGTGGACTTCATAAACTAGAAAGATTAAGAAAAGAAGAACCTTCCGAGACTTAGACGTTTTTTATTATTAAAGGAATCACAGAGAGAAAATAGAAAGAAACTGTTGTCCCTGTTTCAAGTCGGAATTGAATTTGTTTGCTATGCAACCTACTATGATGACAATGCAAATATCCCAGTAGGTATAATTTCATCCCGTCTCCTCTTTGACGGATTCAGCCCGAATCGAGTTTGAATTTAAAGTACATCCCAAAGATTACATCGATCTGAACAGCAGTTACTTGTACCTGGAAGTCAAAATTCTAGATAAAAATGGAGGTGATATAGACGGCGATGAGAAATTATCTCATGTCAGCAATTTCATGTATTCCTTGTATAGCGGAGAGGACTTGTACTTGAATAACAAACTAGTCAATAGCTGCATGGATACTTACCCTTACCGTGCCTACCTCGAAAATCTCTTGACGTACGGAACAGACGCCAAGAACACCCATCTGGGTGCCTGTGCCTTATGGGTACCTGACGGCGAAGAACAGCTGACAAATTATCGAAACAGAATGATGAATTTGAAAAGCGACGAAACAAAATCAAAGAGGGGCAGAGTTTAGAACTGACGGATCGCTTGCATTTGGACATGTGTTTGCAAGCTACGTATTTGCTAAACGCGGTGGATGTCCGCCTGAGATTAAATCTCAGCAGTATCGATTTCTATTTGATGGATGATGATCCCAATTACAAAACCAAAATCGACGACGTCAGACTCTACGTGCGTCGCGTGAAACTCTTACCTAAAGTGGGAAAAGACATCACTCAAACTTTGAGCAGAACGACTGCCAAGTATCTGATACGACGCGTGGAAGAAAATCCTTCGCCATTTCCAGGAATCATCATTCCATGATCGCACATCATCTGTTCCAATGGCAGTTACCCAAACGTTTAGTCATTGGTATCGTCGATAATGCAGCCTTCAGCTGAGCCTTCGGGAAAAATCCCTTCAGCTCTCAGCATTTCAACGAAAAATGATCGAAGTCAGTCGCGATGGCAAGACCTTGTATACTAGACCCTTCGAACCTACCTTTAAGACAAAGAATTACTTGAGATCGGACTTGTCTCTATACGAAGCCACGGGACAGTTAGGGACCAACAGCAGTCACGGTATTACGTACGAAGATTATGCAGGAGGCTACGCTTTGTGTGCTTTTGATTTCACTACAGACCAAGGCAGCGAGGAGGGACGTTTCCACCCTATAAAATCAGAACAGATTCGTGAGAAACGTATGTTTGCAGAAGAGCTGGAAGAGACAGTGAACGTCATCCTGTATGCCGAATTCGATAATACCATAGAAATCAACAGTTTGAGAGAAGTCATTCTAGACTATTTAAAGCTATGGAAGTCTGTAATCCCTCTTTGAATAGTGGATAATCTTTGGAAATGGAATGAGGAGATACCGTGGAAACAGAACCCAAAGACAAAGACTAAGACTAAGACATCATAGTGATGAAGTCCAGATGAACAGAACAAGAACAACATTTAGTCTCCTGTTTTGCCAGATACCTGGCAGACAAAATACGGAATTGATCAAGAAAGATGGCAATGGATGTCAAAGCGATCATCCCTGTCAAATTCAACACGCTAAATGTCTGATGATGAGTCAAGAAGAAAACTTGGACGAGATTCATGACGAAGCTTGAAGTTTCATCTTGGAAGAAGCCTGTTTTATCATTGGTATAAAGAATTGAGTAATCATTCCTCCCCTCCAATGATGGCTTTAGAGATCGAACACACCGAAGCTCTCTTGGCTCAGAGTGCAGAGACGAAGCGAAAAAACGGTTACTTGTCAGAAAGTTTCAAGCAAACTGTTCGGATTGAATTGATGACTTATCATTACCTGTGGAAGAAAAGAAAAAACAACAACAAAAAAACCAACACAAATGGATACCTGGGAACTTTATTACATTTTGAACCACAGTTCGTACACTGCTTCTTGGAATCCTGTCGTGTGTGCTAAAGATGAACTGCCTCATCGCAAACATCAAGACCGTCACGATTATGTCATCAAAACGGACGACAGTCATCTCCCAAGAACTCACCGGGTAGCCGTCTACTTTCCTAAATAGGGTTTGTGGAGTATTTTGATTCGTATGGATTGCCACCTTTGGAAGACGACATCAATGAGACGACACGGTTCAATAATGTGAAATTACAAGACACAGATTCTATGGTGTGTGGACATTTCATTTTCTTCATCAATGCAGTCTTTGATATTCTTTAGAACATTTAGCGACTTATTTTGATCGTCACTCTACTAGAAATAATGACAAAGTAGATCCATGGTTTTGTAAACGTTATGGTTATCTTTCGTCTTTATCTAGGAAACGTAGTGTACATCATTCGCCCAATGACTTCCATCAGTGGAAGTCTAGCTTCACTCCACAACGTTGTCAACCTTGTCATAAATAGATTGTTATTTGAAAAATGTTTGTTTGTTTGGGAAAAAAATATGGTTGGTTGTTGGTTGTTAGTTATTTGAATAAAAATGTGTTTTGAAAGGTTTCTGTCCTTTGTTTTCAATTTTTATTACCATACAAGCTCTTTGACTTCTCTCTATCCCTGTCTCTCAAATCAAACTATCACATCGTTCTGATTCTAAACAGTGTAGTTATGTTTTCTATCGCGTCAGTACTTGAACAATATAAAGCGAAGCGGTCTCCAGTCTCACCAGTCATTTTTGACTCATCCTGGTATGAAGATGCCTTCTAATTTAGCTAAACTAAACGAAGCCTACGTGCATTTCCACCGAGTCAGGCAAAGCCTGATACCCGAGCCTGATGAGATAGAGAATGCCCGAATGCTGAAAATTGCCAGTTGGTGTATATGTGGAGCGGTATGATTATAAACACTGACTCCTTTGCTGATGTAATTGTGTGTGTGTGTGTGTGTGTGTGTGTGTGAGTGCGCGTACGTTTGTGTGGATAGCATATTTTGGTGTATATGTGGAGTGGTGTGATTATAAACACTGACTCCTTTGCTGATGTAATTGTGTGTGTGTGTGTGTGTGTGTGTGTGTGTGTGTTTGCATGAGTGCGCGTACGTTTGTGTGGATAGTATATTTTTGGTTTGTTTTTTTTCTCCCCCCCCCCCCATGTGTGGATTGTAGATTTTGGGGTTTGTGGATAGTATACAGTTGGGGTTTGTGGATAGTATACAGTATTTTTCTTTTTCTTCCCATGTGTAGATAGTAGATTTTGGGGTTTGTGGATTGTATATAAAAAAAATTCTTCTTCCCATGTGTGGATATTATATTTTGGGGTTTGTGGATAGTATATAATATGCAAAGTAAGTGTAATGTATGTTTTACTTTACGTCCGTGCTTGACAAATATAAAGTCAAGCATCCGTCATTCAACATTGAATAAACCAAGATTGCTTCAAATCGCCTTGACAAGATGAAGAAATTGCAAGGCGTCCTCGACAATTTGGGGATGATAGAAGAAATGTTGGTTAAAGTGGATGAAGATTTTTATTCTTATTGCCCCCATATAGTGAAAATGGAAATAAACAACTTAAGAAAGTCAAATGATAAGGGATCTACTTAAAGAAGAAAAAGAGGAGAAGGAGATGAGAAGGACAGAAAAGGGATGAAAGAATAAAATGAAAAATAGAAAAGGAAGAAGAAAACGAGAAGAGGAAGAAACAGGAGAAAGGTAAACAGGAAGAGGAAACAATTAAAAAAGATTACAAAGAATGTGGGGTAGAAAATAAGAAGCTGTTGGAAAAATAGAAGAAATTAGAAGATAAAATAAGAAGAAACCCAAAAGCCCCTTTCAGGGCCACTCATACGCCCGGAAAAAATTCGCTTTCTTACTTATAAATCTTTTTATTCGTTTGTATAGTTGTTTGTGTGATAGTGATAGATTGATGTTCATCAATATATGTATGTGTCGTATGTCTATGCATATGTCTATAAAGAAGTTCTATGTCCCGCCCCGCCAAGTGCTGTTTTATTGGTATAGTTTCTTAACTAGCTGAACGTACCCGCCACCCACTACCCGCTACCGGCTGAATTAGCTGAACTTACCCGCCACCCGCTACCCTCTGAACTAGCTGAACCTAGTGTAATGTATGTCCCGCCCCGCCAAGTGCTGTTTTATTGGTATAGTTTCTTAACTAGCTGAACGTACCCGCCACCCACTACCCGCTACCGGCTGAATTAGCTGAACTTACCCGCCACCCGCTACCCGCTGAACTAGATGAACTTACCCGCTACCAGCTACCCTATACAACAACCCCACTTTCCCTTGACGCTATACAGTCCCAATATTCCCCGTGTTCAATTCCCCTTGACGCTAAACATTCCCAGGAGGGTCGGAAAAGTCTTGATGCTAAACATTCCCACGACTTTTTTGACTGGGATTTCCATTGACGCTAAGGTATCCCACTATACTATATACACTTCTTCATCCTGTATATATAGTGAAAATATCTACAATAAAGATTAACAAATTAATAAACCTATTTATGGTGCATCACATAATGTGCCATTAGTAATCACTTCAAGTGTTTATGTACAGTTAAGTTATGTATGAAACGTAAAACTATTATCATTATTAATATTAATGAGTGGTGTTTTGAAGGATACGTGAACCACAAAACTGGTTTAGAAACGGCTGTTCAAAGCAGAACGCCTTGGTCAATATAAATGTATGTACTGTTATGTTGGAGAAAAAGATCGTTCGCGTTTGTTTTCAATAAAATAAATATACAAACTTAATTTTCATATGCTCATCTCTAAAATTTCCTTTATTTTTTTCAATATATCGAGAAGTTAACATATTATTTTACAATGTAAATAACTCTCTCTCTCTCTCTCTATCTTGTGTGAGAGAAGTGTTATATTTTTAGTTTGAGAAACTAGCAACGTAGAGAAAACGTTCTATTCGTCAGTGCTATAATATCCAAATGCTCTTTGGCTGAATATACAGGGTATGCATGTAAAACAGGGAAGGAATAGCAAACAGTAAAGCAAGTGCCTAATAGTTTCTGCTTATACCTCAAATCTGTACAAAGGCATTACAAGTCAATTGTTTACAGACGTACCGATGGCATTTGGGTGTTTTACTATGCTTTAAGCAAAATCGTTAAAGTAATTTATTAAGAATTGAAGCATAACATACAAAATCTATTATATTTACTGACAAAGAATAGAACTGTGTTAACTCAGTCAACGTGTGCCATATCTGTGACACAATTATCCGGAACTCGAACACCTCAAATAAACAGAAACAGCATGTACAAGATGTCATGAAACACTTCAACTTAAAAACACCAGGTGACCTTCATTACTAATAAATAAAGATAGGTTTGTGTTGTTTGGTGTTTGTGACGAGTTCAGGTAAATTTCTAAGAAACATTGCAAACTCATCCCTGCACACTTTTCAGTGTACCAGGACTAGCTCACAGTGCAGGTTTGAAAGTAACCGGTATATAAATTGAATGAGTGATCATGTTGGGAAAAAAATGATGGTGAATGCTATCACTCAAAATTCTTCATCACGTACCTAGATTATAATAACATTATACATTTGCAATATATCAATATGTGTTCTTAAATACACCCCCCCACAAAAAAAAATTAAAAATCTTTAGATATAGCAATAACACACAGAGGTAATTTTGTGGATTCAGAAACTATTCGCCAAGGACATGTCAAAAAGAAAAAGAAAATTTGTAAAGGACAACATAAACAACAAAAAAATAATTGGTTAAATTTGCCATATAATTCTTATCAATAGCAATTATGAGGTCCGCATAGAAAGTTGCCTGGAAATGAATCTGCTCATGAAAACAAGATATCGGATATTGGGTTGACTACGTAAACATTGCCTTGAAGATACTATCAAACAGTGCATGCTTGTAATTACTTCAATTTCAAGGCAATAAACAAAATGTCATAAGTTAAACATATTTATGTTGGCATTAACTTGTATTGGAATTCGATAACTTCAATCACACAGACGATACTTTAGACTGCAAACTGTCATCAATTTACTGAACGTCTTCACGGAACTGGAGAAGGACAAGAAGATACAGAGATCATGAAAAGCAAATGATGTTATGGCTAGAAGTATTATTTCAATGTCATGAGAGAGATTGGTATCCTTTAGGCACACGCATAATTTTGAAAGATGTATGTCGATCATGACAGGAGACTATAAAAGGTGATGAAGAACCATTATTAAATAACAGGAGATAAACGAATCAACTCTATAACGATAGGAGAAGGTCTACTAAATATTAAGCATATGGAATACTTTACCTCCCATTCATGTAAAAAAATTCTTAGAATAAGTTGCTCTATCAGAACTTGTTTCTATTCTTAATTCAGATAGTCTTTTTAGCAATGTACAGTCCGTATGTCACCCTCTCCATATAAGTAACTACCTTCTTTCTGATATGGATAGTGGAGAGATTACAGTCCTCACACTTCTTGACTTGTGTGCGGCATTTGACACAATAGACCATTATATATTACCTCACCGTCTCCATAATGTATTTTATATTCACAATATAGCATTACTATAGTTCAAGTCCTACTTAGTCGAAAATTGTGTCCATAAATGGAAAACATGTTTTGATGCTCCACAAAGCTCTGTTATCGGCCCCGTTGTCTTCATTCTATACATTAAGCTACTCTCAAGTGTCATAGATCGACATCCGGCGTCTTACCAAACCTACGATGATTACACTCAAATATGCAAATCTAGTTACCCAGCTGAACTTGACGGTACCATCCAAATCGTAGAGAGGTGCATTTCCGACGTTACGTCATGGATAACATGTAACAAGCTGCAGATGAATGATGTTAAACTGAGGCCATCCCGTTCACCACGCAAATATTTAATCATTTAACTCCTTTACCTCAGACAAAATATATCAGCAATACAAATATTAAATTCAAAACGGTCTGTCGCTTAAGATATTAAGTCCTCGTTTTCGCATTACACCATGTCATGAACATATGCAAGACTGCATACCTCCATTTGCAATTTTCTTTCGGGTGATGCCACTAAAACACTTGTCTGCTCATTTGAACCTTCAAAACTGAACTATTAATTCACTTCCATCTGGTTCGTCTCAGTATCTACTAATGAAACTTCAGAATGTTCAAAATACAGCTGCTCGAAATATTCTTAAAATACGAAGAACTGAGCACCCCCTCCTGCTCCTTAACCTCCACTGGCTACCGATTCGATCCAGAATCAAATACAAAATCTGTTCACTATGCTATATTTCGCTGACTCGCTCCAATCCAACATACTTGTCTGACCTCACCCATGTGAACACCCCACCTAGAAACTCACGTTTCTCTTCCGCCATTCATATTCTCATTGTTCCCACTGTTAAAATTGAGTCATACGGACAACGTTCTTTTGCGTACCAGGGCCCAGCTATGTGGAACGAATATCATATTAATCTTAGACACAAAGACACTGCAATCTCATTCGAGTGCTCTTAATCTCGCCTATTTTGACTACAAAAATAGACTTAAAGACTTGATAATGTTAACTTCCTTAATTAATGTCAGCATATATTTGTACTGTAATATCATGGTGTTTGTTTTTGTAATCTTGTCGCGTTATAGTCCGCACGATAATGATGATGATGATGATCATTATCAGTGTTGTTGTTGATGATGATGATGTAATATTTTAGAGTTAATAAAAGAGAAAATATTGAAAACGAATTAGAAAAATGCAGGAAACAACTTGAAATCATCAGATCATTCGATCATAATATCAATGAAAACGCAAACAACTCGTTTACAACAGCAAAGCCAAACAAGCCAATTAACAAGAGACACCGAAATTTGATTTGATAGGTGAAATGGTTCGCAGATTGAAACAGATCGCTATTAGATGAAAAAATGTGTATGTGTATATCATTCGGTATTTCTCTGTATATTTCAGACGACAACGTATATTTCTCTCAGCTAACTCAGGACTACTTTTCTTTATATAAGAAAGACAGTGACATATTCTGGCACACTGAAGTGTCAGCTTAAAATTCAATCTGAAAGATTCGAGTAACACAGAATTTGAATTTTCTGATCGTGTGACCAGAAAATTTGAACAACAGACCAAGTGTGCTAGGACTCTCATCTTCTACACTACTTGTATTGCATACTTGAGTTGATATGGAAGAAGATATATGCGACACTCATGATAACGCCCTCCTTTCGGACATTCTGAAACAGTACCTGTGTATTGCAACACATATTTCGAATTTTCAAAAGCATAGTGAGTGTGTTCAAGGAATAAGAGAGTAGGATGCAATGGATTATGAACAAGGTAAACCTGCAAATGTCTCATCGACATAAATACTCAGAAGATTTTGCTGCTGTTGTTTTGGGTTTAAACGCCATTACTCAGCGCAAGATAGACTATATATGGCGGCCAGTACCAGGGAAAACCACGGTAAGAACCACCGACCCGCGGGAAGCTATTGGCAGCTTTCTCACATAACCACATTGACCGAATATGAGACTCGAACCCACGTGGATAGAAGTGTGATGGCAGTGATCAGTAAAGGCGAGCGATTTAGACCACTCAGATGCCCCAAATACTCAAGAGAAAGTACTATAGTGTGTGCTTCAGGTTAAAACAAAATAATCAAAAATAAATAAATGTTCTTTCAACACAGGTAAATAATCTCGAGCCAGGAAAATAGAACATAAACGAAGAACTCCATTTTCAAGTTTTACTTAGAACCGAAACAAAATGCTACATACCTAATGATAATAGCGGTTGTACTGGGCAATATTGGTGGTGGTTGTATTATTAGTAGCTGTTGTGATTGCCAGTATTGGTGGTGGTAGTATTATTAGTAGCAGTTGTGATGGCCAATGTTGGTGGTGGTAGTATTAGTAGTAGCCGTTGTGATGGACAGTACTGATGAATGTTGTATTAGTAGTAACGGTTGTAGTGGCCAGTATTGATGGATGTTGTATTAGTAGTAGCGGTTGTGATAGCCAGATTTCGTGGTTGTACTATGAATAGTGGCGGTTGTGATGGTCAGTGTTGGTGGTGGTAGTAATAGTAGTAGCGGTTCTGATGGCCAGTAATGGTGGTGGTTGTATTTGTAGTAGCGGTTGTGATGAACAGTATTGGTGGTGGTAGTATTAGTAGTAGCGGTTATGATGGCCGGTGTTGGTGGTGGTTGTATTAGTCGTAGCATTTGTGATGGCCAGTATTGATGGTTGTTGTATTAGTAGTAGCGGTTATAATGGCCAGTGTTGGTGGTGGTAGTATTAGTAGTAGCGGATGTGATGGCCGGAGTTGGTGGTGGTTGTATTAGTCGTAGCGGTTGTGATGGCCAGTATTGATGATTGTAGTATCAGCAGTAGCGGTTGTGATGGTCAGTGTTGGTGGTGATATTATAAGTAGTAGCGGTTATGATGGAAAGTATTTGTGTTTGTTGTATTAGTAGTAGCGGTTGTGATGGCCAGTCTTGGATATAGTAATATTAGTAGTAGCGGTTGTAATGGCCAGTATTGATGGTTGTTGTATTAGTGGTAGCGGTTGCAATGGCCAGTATTTGTGGTTGCCATTTTAATAGTAGCGGTTATGATGGACAGTATTGGGTGTGGAAGTATTAGTAGTAGCGGTTGTGATGGTCGGTGTTGGTGATGGTTGACTTAGTCGTAGCTATTGTGATTGCCAGTATTGATGGTTGTTGTATTAGCAGTAGCGTTTGTGATGGCCAGTATTGGTGGTGCTTGTATTAGCAGTAGCGGTTGTGATGGCCAGTATTGGTGGTGGTAGTACCAGTAGTAGCGGTTGTAATGGCCAGTGTAGGTGGTGGTTGTATTAGCCGTAGCGGTTGTGATAGCCAGTATTGATAGTTGTTGTATTAGTAGTAGCGGTTGTCATTGCCATTGTTTGTGATGGTAGTAATAGTAGTAGCGGTTGTGATGGCCAGTATTTGTGGTGGTTGTATTAGTAGTAGCGGTGCATGAATCATCATCGTTGTAATTTTTTGGTAATTATATTTTTTGAGCAGCCAATGTACGAAGTTCAGCAGTTGGAAACGTACATAAATAACATGATAACGCTGACAATGGTTAAAATTCTTGTGGTCGTGATAGCTCTCCGTCTTAGTACTTTGACTGGCGACGGGGCATCTGCTGAAATGCCCATTGTTCTGTCGTAGTATTTAATAAAGTAGATAAGATACAGACCATAATGGACATACACAGTATCTTAAGATTTGGCATAATGAACGGGAAACAGAAATTTGCTGGAAAAGTTGCGATTGTTACGGGATCCACTACAGGGTAAATGTCAGTGAAAACGTCGCCGATCTTGAATTAATCGAAATGAATTAAATAACTATATGTTCATAAACATTTGATTCAAAACTAATTTAGGAATAGTAACGAGAATAAATAAGTTAGAGTTCTTTTCTTCTGCCTAAAAGGAAATAGGACGTAATCCACTTCTTTCATAACTGTTATGGGATCTTTTTGCTGGCAGTTTGCAAGAACAAGTCGTTAATAAGGAATACTGCTAGCATGCCACTCTTCTTTTTAGCACGTGACTCTATCTTATATCTTTTAAGAAGAACTTCATATAAATTTGGTTGGAGATATTTTTACTGGATCCACTCATACGTGCATTTTCTAGAGCACCAACGTGGTGCATGAAACTCTGAAAGTTAAATTAATACATTATCGACCGTTTAATTAATATAAGGAACAGCATTCGTTAGCTTTTCACTTTCCACTTTGGTGTTTTTGATAACTTCGCAATTTTCCAGCATTGGCTTTGCTATTGCCAAAAGACTGGCGCGAGAGGGTGCTAGTGTCATGATCAGCAGTCGAAAACAAGAACACCTGGACGAAGCCTTAAGACAAATGAGAACGGAGAACCTAAATGTGTCCGGAATGCCATGTCACGTCAGCAATGCGGAACACAGAAAGAAAATGATACAGAAGGTAAAATATAAAATGTAGAGTTTGATCAAACTTTATTTTACTGTTGTTATTTTTTATGGTTCTAGTTCTACAACTTTCATTAGACAGGTGTAAATGCCGACTAAAAATGTTTGACATTAGTTGAAATTTAGAAACCAGAAATTTTTCATAAAATTCCGAATATACTAGAATTTAATCCTAGGAAATTGCTCTTGCATACCAGGAAGTTATCCATTTATCTCGACAATATCAATAAATATGCACGGGTCTCCATATAGAAAACTTTGAAGTTCCACTCCCAAGACTACGGTGTAATTTGCATATTGATGAGGTGACCTTTATCAAACACTTTCGTTAGGCTATAATTGTACATGCAAATGTATGTACCACTGAACTTACGAATTTTCACCTAGATTTGTACAGGTTACGTGTGACTGTAGTTGGTTTGCTAACATCAAGTCTATGTGACAAGAATTACAATTGCTGTCAAACAAATTGCAAATGTTCCATACCTTTCTCGACAATGTTGACACATTATATGATATTTATATAACTTTTACGCATGCATATTAGAATATTTATTATAAAACTATTACTCACATTTTGCGTAATGTTAAAAGAATGTAGTTTAGCGTAATTTCCACTGAACCGTCTCTAAAACATTTCCATCCTCGCCAAATCACAATTCGTCTACGTTTTCTCTGCCTGGTCAGAATATTAATACGGTCCACTGCTGTGTGATGACCTTCACTGGCCTGGGAGTATTTTGGTTCTCAGACCTAAGGTGAATGTTTCAACCAGACTCGTGGTCTTGTTCACGTGCGAAGAAGACAAGAGCAGGACCTCCAGCTTTAAGTACATAAACTTTGGCTAAACATGGCTCATCCCTCCAACGTGCCTCTGTTGAACTGGGGTGAATTTTGACGGTCTGACCAAAACGAGCACATAGCTAGACATGGCGCATCCCTCCAACGTGCATCTGTTGAACTGGAGTGCATTTTGACAGCCTGACCAAATGAGCAAATGGCTAGACATGGCGCATCCCTCCAACGTGCATATCATCATTGAGATTTCATGACTCAAAACACGCGAAAACACTTTTGTACGAAATTGAATGGAAGAAAATTTTCTTTCTATTTTACTCCAAAGATAATTTAATCTGTAATTGTATTAATTTCCTCAATGGCTGAAGTTATCTGCGTCGACATGCAACGTGACTATCTTTGAGGACACTCAGTTGTTTACCATTTTAAAACCTTTTTATGAATGAGAGTAAAGGCAAGCTACACTTGTCAAAGAACAGCGAGGTCACACCCAAATCTTATAACGGCCAGTCAGTGATCAGTGTGATCATAGCATCGCCAAATCATGGCCCCGAGATTAAACCTCACTTTGGTCTGACCAATGACCTCAGACAACCACAACCTTGGTTTTCCAATGTAGCTAACCATCCAGAGATCAAAGTGATCATACTACCGCCAAAATACAACCCGTTATCTTCTATTATGATTGATACATACCGTATTAAATCTAAAAATATTTTGACGTTTCAATTCTTGAATGGTTTGCTTGATACCTCTAAGAAAGTGACCATTTACTTTATCTTCGCTCTACTACTTCATAGAGAGCGTCTTTCGTGTGACATTTACATTGGAATTCCTTTCTATTTGAGTTTGATTTTCCAGCAGTTTTGATCTGTAGCTTGTTGGTCAAGTACTACTGACTCCTGCAAAACAAAAGCGTTCTTTGGAGTTATCAATGCTTGTTGCAGATATACAACACTGGTCCAATCAGCTTCTATTGCATCCTATTGTAGTCTCATAGAAAATCTTAGATATTTTCTGATTTTTCCTGAATATTTACTGATACTGCAACTATTTCTAGAAAATCCAATATACAATAAGCTGATTTTCCAGTCATTTCATTCGAATGCAACTATTTTCAGAAGCTTCAGCATGAAATTAGCTGATTTTTGGATAGCAATCGTCTAAACTAGAGCCTAACATTGATACTATAATCCTTTTGGTTTTGAACTTACGAAAAACTAAATCAGAGTCCCTAAAATGTAGAGACTGGAGAGCTTGTTGATACATTTATTGAAGAGTTGTCACCGTAGCATACAACTTATTAGCTACACTATTGATGTAACAGGCAGGAAACTTGAAGAGGGGTGCCAAAACCCGGGCAACTTATTTGTCAGAGATAGCAGGTCATCATCATTGGCGACTCGGTCTCGAAAGACCATGCGAATAGCGCCCTTGGGGTGTTGCCTGTCTCTGTTGGCAACGTCTGCTGTGGCTGTGCAGGCCTATACGTGAGTGACAGTCCCTACTGCAGTTGGTGCAGACATACTGGGAAGTCTGCATTACTGTGGTTGCTGTTGCGTTCTTCTTTCTCTTACGTTTCTCTGCCACCAACTGGCCTCTCCTTGCATCAGTGACTGATATGCCATTGTTTACCATCAGTCTCCAGGTGCCTCGGTCCTCAGCCAGCTCTTCCCAGCCATCGGGTGAAATGCTGCATGCCTTCATGTCCCTCTTGCACACATCTTTGAAACGGAGTGAGGGGCGTCCGACTCTTCTCATGCCAGTGGCCAGCTGTCCATATAAGATGTCCTTTGGCAGCCTTCCATCCTCCATGCGTCGGACGTGACCCAGCCATCGAAGGCGGCGTTTAATTAGCAGGGAGTACATGCTGGGGGTTCTTGCACGCTGCAGGATCTCGCTGTGTGGAACACGGTCTTGCCAGCTGATTTTCAGGATGCGTTTTAGGCACCGTATATGGAAGGAGTTGAGCCGGCGTTCTTGCCTCATGTAGGTACTCCACGTCTCACTTCCATATAGAAGGGTGCTGAGAACGCAGGCCTGGTAGACTTGGACCTTGGTGTGCTCTGTCAGCGCGTTGTTTTCCCAAACCCTCTTTGTTAATCGAGCCATGATGGTGTTTGCCTTTCCAAGCCTTCTGTCCAGCTCCATATCAATCGAGAGAGTGTTGCTGATGGTTGACCCTAGGTAGGTAAAGTTGTTGACTGCTTCCAGGGTGACACCGTTGATTTTGATTGAAGGGGCAATGGTGGTATCTTGCACGCTGACATTTGTTTTTTCCAAGCTGATTGTGAGACCAAAGTGCGTGCAGGCAACAGCAAAACGGTCTCCCAGTCTCTGGAGGGCTTCCTCGGTGTGGGCCACAAGAGCTGCGTCATCTGCAAAAAGCATCTCCCTGATGAGCACAGCTCTCACTTTGGTCTTTGAGCGCAGTCGTGCCAGGTTGAACAGGCTCCCATCAGACCTGGTGTGTAGATATATGCCATCCGTGGACGTGTCGAAGGCGTAGGACAGGAGCAGGGAGAAGAAGATCCCAAAAAGTGTTGGTGCCAGCACGCAGCCCTGCTTCACACCACTGTTAATTGGGAAGGAAGTTGAGGATGATCCATCATACATGACTGTTCCCTTCATATCTGCATGGAAAGAGATTATCATGCTGAGGAGTTTTGGGGGGCAACCGATCTTACTCAGAAGTTCAAAAAGGCCCTTCCTGCTGACCAAGTCAAAGGCCTTGGTGAGGTCGATGAACATCATGTAGAGTGGTTGACCTTGCTCTCTGCTCTTCTCTTGGAGTTGTCGTAGGGAGAAGATCATGTCTGTCGTCGACCTGCCTGCTCTGAAGCCGCACTGTGATTCCGGGTACACACGGTCTGCCAGCAACTGCAGCCTGTTGAGTATGATGCGGGCGTACACTTTACCAACGATACTCAAGAGCGAGATCCCTCTGTAATTATTACAGTCACTGCGGTCGCCCTTGTTTTTGTAAAGGGTCACAATTGTGGCATCACGCATGTCTTGGGGGACTACTCCTTCCTCCCAGCAGCGGCAAAGAAGCTCGTGCAGTGGTTTAATCAATGCTGGTTTTCCACGTTTGATAGCTTCGGGTGGGATGCTGTCACTACCTGGTGCTTTGTTGTTTGGAAGGCAGTCGATTGCTTTGCTGAGCTCCTCTAAGGTTGGCACTTTGTCGAGCTCTTCCATGGTGGGCAGATTCTTTATGCTGCTGAGGGCTGCATCAGTGACTGACGTTTCTCGGGAGTATAGTTCTGAGTAGTGCTCCACCCATCTGGCCATCTGTTGCCCACGGTCTGTGATCTTCTCTCCCGTCAGGGATTTCAGGGGAGCGACCCCTTTCACTGTAGGGCCTAGAGCCTTCTTGATGCCACTGTACATGCCTTGGATGTGTCCGGACTCGGCACTTCGCTGGATCCCTTCACACAGTTGTTGCCAGTACTCGTTCGCACACTGTCTAGCAATGCGTTGGGTGTTACTTCGGGCACTTCTGAGAGCAGCAAGCGTGCGTTCATTAGGGCATTTTTTGTAAGCTATGAAGGCTTTTCGTTTCTCCTCGATTTGTGGTTCCATCCTTGATAGGTGTGCATTGAACCAGTCCTGGCTGGGTCGTTCCTTCTTGCCAAACGTTGACATAGCTGTACTGTAGATGGCACCCTTCATGGCGTTCCACTTGGCTGTAGCGTCATACTCAGGCAGGTCCTGGAGAGCCTTGTTCAGGGCAGACACATACTCCTCCACCTTGGCAGGGACTGACATCTGTGCAGTGTTTATGCGAGGACATCCTTTTGGTTTTGTGCGGTGTAGCACATTTGGCTGTAATCGCACTCTGCTGCTCACAAGGGCATGGTCGGAGTCACAGTCTGCACTGTGGTAGGTTCTGGTGGAGAGGACGCTGTTAAGGGCAGAGCGCCTGGTGATGACCAAGTCGAGTTGGTGCCAGTGATGAGATCTGGGGTGTTTCCATGACACTTTGTGTTGTGGCTTACACTTGAAGAAGGTGTTTGTGATGCACAGGCCATGGTAGGTGCATAGCTCCAGCAGTCTCTGACCGTTTTCGTTGGTCTTTCCAGTGCCATGATATCCGAGGCAGGTAGGCCAGGACTCGTGGTCCGCACCTACTCTGGCATTAAAGTCGCCGAGGAGGAATAGTGGTTCATTTTTGGGGCATCCTTTGATCTGTTCGTCCAGCTGCCCATAGAACTGATCCTTCACGTCTTCTGATGACGTGAGGGTTGGGGCGTAGACACTGATGATGTTGACAGGACCTGAAGTAGTGGTGAGGCGGATGGACAAGAGACGCTCAGTGCCCCCTGTTGGAGGTTCAACCGAGGCCAGGAGATTGTTTTTGATGGCAAAGCCCACTCCGTGCTGACGGGGCTCCTCAGGTTCTCGACCCTTCCAGAAGAAGGTGTAGTTTTCCTCTCTGAGGGAGCCACTAGAGGCGAGCCTGGTTTCCTGGAGGGCAGCTATGCTGATATTTAGTCTGGTGAGTTCTCTATCGATGATGGCCGTCTTTCTGGTGTCGTCCACTTCTCTGAGGTCGTCGGAGATGCCTGTACACATGGTGCGCACATTCCAGCTTGCAAATCGAAGAGCTGGAGTCTTCTTTATTGGTTTCTTGTTTCTTTTGTCTGGTGTGGAATTACCGTCTGCTTGTCATGCTGAACAACACACTGAGCTCCAGACACCCACTGGAGCAGGCAGACGATGGCGGGTCAACACCTTATTGACCGGGGGCTGCCCGGCTTGAGGCGGGCGATAGTTGGCCAGTGGGACACGATGATCCCTCCCACCGTCAAAGCTGACCCGTGGCGCCCCTTCCCTACGCCAATCGGGTGGGACTTATAACCCGTAAACTGTCAGCTTCCGTGTTGTTTCCTCACTCAGTAGCGAGACTGGAGTGTCCTCTCCAGGGCGCAAGCCTGGGCGTGGAATATGGAGATCCTGGGCTGCCCAGACGTCAGGATCCCCCTCTCGTCCTTGCTGGTGGGGTCCAAAGGAATGCTGAGCATGACATTTGGCACCAGTTTGGATGCAGGAGCTGCCGGAAGGAGGTCGTAGTCGACCCCCAGCCGCCTTAGGGGCTCCACTCCTGATTTTCTGTCTGGGTTTACTCCCGTAGCCTTTCCTTCTCCCGAAGATATCCACAAGGCAGTGGAGCCATAATCCAATGGATGGGACTTGGTTGGTTTTGAATCAGAGTTTCCTTCTCCTAGATGAACTGCCTGACAAGGCTAACGAGCTTCATCTGCCCGGGTTTGGTGTCAGAGTTTCCCTTCTCCTAGACTGGTTGCCTGCCAAGGCTAATGAGCCCAGTCTGCCCACCCAGTTATACCGCCGGGTACTCGGTCGCGCCACACAGCAGGCTCTGTTAAAACAGGGGGCACCGCGTGAAGGTGCTGCTGTGGACACAATAGTGTAGGAGAGGCCATATGCAAGTAACCTCCTGCCCCGCAGAGCGAGACAGTGGTCCTGCGGCGATCACTACACCTGGGAAGGAGAGGCTATGAGAGACGCTTATATAGCAGGTATATCCACTGAATATAATGCACTCGTACTCAACAATCAAGAAAATAGCTAGTGGTCCTGTGAAATTTCGTAAAAATAAAAACAGAAAATAACTGAAAATCTTTAATGGTTCGCAGTCTTACAAAGGAATACAACTTCGTCACACATTGATATATGCTATTAAGTAAATTAAAATATCATTTTTTTTTAGGTGAAATTTTTCTAAAAGTTTGCTTTGGCCCGTATATCTTTCACGACAACTGATTTGGCCACCGCGCTGGCTTACATGACGAGTCAAATGTGTGAGCATATCATCAAAGATACAGTTCTATTTGTAATATTCAAATCAGGTTGTGACAAACGGAACTGTTCTGGACAATTTTAAAAATTATTTAGTCACGAAAAAATGAAAACATGCTGTTAATATCATTAAATTCTTTACAAGATTGCTCGGAAAGTTCCGCTCATTCTTTACAGAGTGAAAAAGCATTTTGGTATGTACCCCTATCCCAAAATAAAAATAAAAATACCGCGGTATATTATTTAGCATGCATTATCTTATAGTTTCACAAGAAATAAGCCAGCTCAATCGACAGCAATGGTCAATTGTTGAAATATTATCTACATACGGGAACAAATTTATGACCTTTCCATTACTAGAGCTCTTCGTTACCTCGTCACTTCTTCCTTTTATTCGTTTTAACATCCGGATCTTATATGGTAACTCCTTGTACATGATTTGATCTATTTTTTATAATTTTTATTCATGGCTGTAAATTATACAGAATATCTTTAGTTAGTTTTCCCTACGTGACCCGAAACTGTAAAAAGCATGTATTTCATCGGATCTATAAATAGATGCTTACGTATGTATTGACAATTATTAATACTAATCTTAATAATAAGACTTAAATGGTGCTTATGGCTTAATTTCTCAGTGGCTGATGTGGCTTCGACATTTCTAGAATAATTATGTAGCTTCCCATTGGTTGGGCTAGGTCACAGGAATAGGCCAATTCGACGCAAAATGAGTAGTGTATTATGTCACGTGGGTCTATTGCAAAATACAATCGGAAAAGACAATGTATATAAAGAGACAACTGAACAATCAGTTTCATCCGATGTTGGAGTAATTCACATTTCTTGTGTTTCTGTTTTGTAAGTTTGTAGCCATGTTGTACTTAGATATTATTTGATAGAAAAACATTCGCTTGGACTGTACAGTGGAAATAGAAAGTGCCCATTATATGGACTTTAATATTATTCTGGAACTGTTATAAACTACTTGAAGGAATTCTGGACAACACCATCTTGGTAACCTCACGGTTCTTGGAGAACTAGTACATTCCCCGTTTTGAAAATAGAAACTTGTAAGGATTTTTTTCCATTTATTTAGGACCTTCATAGACCTTTAAAAGGATATGTTTGGATAAACGTCATAATACTGAAGTTCCTCTCCCCATTTTCATTTATACCTTTGATTATTAAATCTTTTGTTTACGTTTTACAAAACTTATTGGTTTTGCCTTTCTCTGTTTGTGACCATGGTCGTAACAATATATATTTCTCATGTGATTTTTCAACTAAAATTCTCTCATGGCACAAGGAGCTCTATTTGATCTCTCAAATACAAAGCGGTTGAAATGGCACCACACAGGCACACACTGATCCTAGACATACATTAATACATTAACCATAGATTGTTTTCAGACACTGGATGACTTTGGTGGGATTGATATTCTTGTTTCAACAGTTGCCGTAAATCCCGTATTTGGAAAACCCCTGCTGGATGTGAGCATTGCTTTTCGTTAGCTAACAAGAAACTCTCTCTCTCTCTCTCTCTCTCTCTCTCTCTCTCTCTCTCTCTCTGTATAAGCAGACACTTGATATTTGGATGATGCTAGAATGTATTTATCTTTGATAAGTGAGAGGATAGATAAAAGAAGCTCTTCAAACCTATTAACAATTATAATCGTTGTTTATTCCTCGTATATTTTAATTTTCTATTTAAAAAACCCAATAGCTTTGTTTTTCTTTTCTTTAAAATACCAAACTCTCATTTGATTCTTCACTGTAAAATCTTTGGGAATGTTACTTTTAAGTTTTGATCAATACAGTAACGTAATCTTACAAAGTTAGATAATAAATTGTAAAATTGGTTCAAGCAGGTAATGACATTTTAAAAGTAATATGCAATAGATGTACAGTGTTTAGAAAATAACTCACCCACATATATTTAAATATATTAACGTTTTATTTGGTTTTCAGATTCCTGAATCAGCTTGGGATAAAGTAAGATATATTATGCACAGAAACAGTAATTCACATCTCTACATCATGGTTATGCATGTTCCATGGGCAAGTTTATGCAACCAGAAACGTAATATATCAAAAATGAACCAGTCAGACTTAAGACAATAACAGCATCAACTTCACCAACGGTAACAGCTTGAATAACAACAAAAACAACAACAGGAGCAGTAGCTATAATAATGCTAATACTAACACTAATACTAGTATTACTACTACTACTATTGATAATAATAATAATAATAATAATAATAATAAATATAATAATAACTTCTCCTCAACTATATATGTGATGGAGAAATGTGTCGGTTTGGAGTGAACTTTACTTACTTGCTTGAATTATAAAGTATTTATAACACTATTTATTAATATGCAATCGTTTATTACAGATATTTGAGGTAAA
Source organism: Sinohyriopsis cumingii (assembly GCA_028554795.2). Lineage (NCBI taxonomy): Eukaryota > Metazoa > Mollusca > Bivalvia > Unionida > Unionidae > Sinohyriopsis > Sinohyriopsis cumingii. The sequence continues at coordinate 150,092,172 of CM068838.1, read as the reverse complement.
CCTGAAAGCCAATTTTCTTCTCTGTAAAGAAATCGTCCCACATATAGAAACAAGAGGGTATGTATAGTGTTAAATATATTTTTTACTCAGTTAAAGAAATCAAAATTGTTCAGTGTTGTCTGTGACGCTGTATTTTGGCAATGAAAGTAATTCATCATTAATGAAAGAAATACAGTATTGTTTTCATTGTATATTAGTTCAGTATGGGTACATGCAAATAACAAATGTCAAGCCGGGTGCGTCAAACGCAACATCAAACGCAATCTGAAGATATAAGCTCCTTTTTAAATGACTAAACTGTTGAAAATAAACCAATCAAACTGTGTGTATCATTTCACATAGACGTTTAGTTTAAGGGTCATAAAAAAGTTCTACCATTGTTTTGTCGACTGACTTTGCAAGGGAAAACATTAATTGGTGTTGTCCAAGCAGTGGCCATAATTCAATGACAAACGGGATTAAGTATCTGTTGATCGATAAACAGATAAAGAATAAAATGGTGTCTTTTGGGCACATAAAGAAAGCAGCCAGGCTTTGGATGAGGGGCGGGGATGGAAAGGGGGAACACCTCCGCCACCCTTGACTGCATCCCGTAGAGTACAGGAGAGGATGAATAAACACATACAAAAGGATTAATGCTATTGTGATGACATGCTTCTGTTATGGTAAGCCCCTGTTTCATTTCACATACGTGACAATTTATCATTTTGTGTTTTTATTACTTGAAGAAACGTATTTTGCTATTTTTTTTAGAGGCGGATCTGTTATATTCATATCTTCGGTCAGTGCTTATACGCTTTCGGAGGTAAGTGTCTTTACAATTTAGCTTGTGCTTGATCTCTTTAAAATCCGACATGTTAAATCTTCTGATTCGAACCTCTTGATGTTCACCCATGGAAATCTAACTGAAGAAGGAAAAGTTTCTGAGTAATTTCTTAGTATTAAGTTCTGAAATTTATGCTGTATATCACTACCTTCGTCGCGTAATTTTGGTGCTTTCTTCAAAATGAAGATACTAATGGGAATTAGTTCTGAGCTACACTGTCCGAATTAGTGTGTTCCGCCACTTACAAACCAGATGCGATATAACTTTTATGATGAATGTTTGTACTGATAATATTTTCTTATATTTCTTAGAAAAATTTATTACTTTTATTTCAATTAATTATTGGAACTACTTTTATGTCGTAAGACGATTATTAGCGGTTGTTCAAGAGCCAGTTTTACATATATAACAAGCTATTGAATCCGCTGTTGCATCTGTTCGATCAACCCATTTATGTAGGGATACAACAGAATAATTGTTTTGTTTTACAAAACAGCTATTGAATTACTATCTCAATAGAAAAGTACTTTTGTTTTATTTATTTGCACGAATCAACTCGTGTAGGGTAGAACAAAACAATTAAAAACAAATCAAATTATTTAATTGTCTTTAATCATAATATAAATAATGGCACAAAGCTCTATGATGTTGAACTAGTGTATCACGAAAGCAACAATGTTGGTATAAATAAATAATGCCTACTTATTTACAAGTTTGTAGAGATAAATTGTGGTCAACGCTAGCTGTGTTGCAAAATAACATACAAGAGAATACAATATTAATTTCTTGATTTTAAACATCATAAATATGTACTCAAATTTTAAAAGGGTACATGGTTACGGATTACTTTCAATCATTAATTTAAAACTGAACAACAAGAAAAAATTACATAGAAATGAAATAATGTCTAACTGAACAATCAGTTTGTACAGTACACAAACAATCGAGATCAACATTTTCATACGAAAAATGTTTATGTTTGTTACGTGGATAACATATGGCAGATCTTGTTGACATGCAGACATACGAAATAGACAATAATCGATATTAGTATACTTTGACAGTGATATATGATTTTCAAAATACGTTTGGGCTGAGAAAGTTACAAGAAAATTTGAGATGACATACATATTCTTTCAAGAAAAATATTTAAAGAGGTAAAAACTTGGAAGCATTTAAATTCAGCACAGTAAATTTAGGTTATCAAACAGGAACCCATGAAGGGAAAGGATATAGCGAATCGTTGAACAGTTGGCTGCCAGCTGAAAACAAGAATCCTCTAAATAAATGAATAATTATAGCTTTAAATTCAATACCAGAGATTTAACACTTATATGCGGAACAACATCTAATATCAAATTCTGGCTGGATCAATTAAACCGGCAGTGACGATGACAGCAGTGATTCTTGAATATTATCATGGCATTTACCCGATTATGATCAGCAGTTTTTATCTATGGCACATATTTATATTCTTAGCTTTCACTTCTTTTTGAATATGTCGTTTCATAAGTCTGATCATTAAGTCTAATTGAGCTTATGCTGAACAGATGGACTTCTTTTAATATGGTTTCAATGCCAGCCGCACAATGCAAATTTGTTACATTTTTGTATTGACATATGTTCGTTTAAACCATTTCCCAGTCTAGTTTTCGATCAGATGGTATATTTTGTCTCATTACTTTTATGTAGTGGCCATCCGTAGGTGGTTCTCAGTTTGTATAGAAACGTTACCACTTCAGTAAAAAAAATACGAACCATAAGCATCACACATTTATATTTCACGCACTTCATTCTGTCTAACACTGTAAACGTACTTTTCTAATAGGATACTAGCCGAAGATTTGGTTTGTTACACAATTGTTCTATAAGAGCTTCTAATTTTTTTAAAATCTTAGTATTTTAATACCTCTACGCTTTAGCAACTAAGTTTTCTCGCAGCTGTACAACATAAACAGAACTATAATGAATGATGAGATAAAGTAGTGCGTAAGTAAGCGTAGTGAACGAACTGTAATTTTCTCGATGTAATTATTTACGTATTGCATGTACTGGAAGCCTATGTGTCACTAAGATAATTTACCGTTGCCTGGAGGTATATAATTGCCCATAATTCTAAATTACTAGCAAACCATATTCGTTACAAGGCAGATTTATACATATTTTTGTTAATATAGGAACGATAAGGCTCTGCAAAGTAAGAGCGCTAGCAATTGTACAAGAAGTACCGTCGATGGGGGCACTCCTGGGGGGTTAAATTAGACAATGGTAGTTATGGGATTTTATCAGTTGCACACAATTATGAAAGTATGGCTTATGGCGGTTATTGGAAATTTAATCTTAAAACACACTCATTTGCAACATGGTAATTTAACATTATGGTGTGATAAATCCGGGATAATAAATCAACATGGTAATTTAAAATTATGGTGTGATAAATCTGGGATAATAAATCAAAATGGTAATTTAAAATTATGGTGTGATAAATCTGGGATAACAAATCAACATGGTAATTTAACATTATGGTGTGATAAATCTGGGATAACAAATCAACATGGTAATTTAACATTATGGTGTGATAATAAATCAACATGGTAATTTAAAATTATGGGCTATGATAGTGATTATGGGAATTATACATTGAATCAAACATACAACCTTATTAACCTGACGATATATAGCTTAGTTGATTTCCATTAACTTGACGTGTCATATAGCATGTGATAAATCAGATTCGAGGGGAAAATAATATTAAAAACGTCTATGGGATTAATTTTAAGAAGTCACGCTGGTGGAAAGGGGTATTTAGCTTTTCGGTTAGGCAAGTATTTTAGGTAATGGAAATGAAACATGGTGTATCACTCTAAGGAAAAGGAGAAACATTCACATTTTTGAACAAAACCCATCCTAACATCCACATATTCTGACCATCACACACACCTATTGACCAACAAACACTTTTACTAACCATGACCCACACTTACTGTCCAACACCAACCCTATTGACCTACGCAATGTTGCTGAAAAGCACTCATGTTAAATCAACCGCATCCATTTTTTGAGACTTGCATCTAAAATTACCCATCAACGCAGAGTGTTACTGACCAGCACCAAATTCTAATGACAATTACCACTTCTAATGCCCAAATCAGACACCAGTTGACCCTTACACAAGTTTGCTGATAATCTCCATCACCTAATGACCAGCACCTGTTCCACCTGTTGACCACTATTTGGATCTACTGACCTGCACAGTCTAACTGGCCATCACCCATCAAAACTAAGTCACATCCATTTTACTGACTGCATCCTCGCATGCTGACCAGCATTCACATCTACTTAAATCACACGGTTTTACTGACCAACACCAACAATTAATGACCAATATTCACAGATGCAGAAGAAACTACCACACTGTAGTGGCTAAAATATATGCTTGTTGATCATCGTCCACATCTTCATGACCAGTAAAACACCCACTGACCAACAGAGTCTTACTAAACAGCATCCGCACCGTCTGACCAGCACTATTATCTACACAGAGATGAGTATGGATAAGATGTAAAGCTAGGGAGTAACGTAATGAGGACTGACACTTTATTTTAGACAGACAATCACTCACTATATCTGTCCAATACTAACCCTTGTACAAATCAAAGGAATTCCAAAAGATAGAACACTGTCTAGACGCTACCAGAATATATATCCCGTTTCAGTATATAAAGGATCATCTGTTCTTCAGATGATGTTTACGGCGGAAGTTACTTTTATATATCATAATGATTTTAAAAATAGATGGAATCAAAGGATGATACAAATAACTTTGGAAACTGATATTGGAATTAACTTGAGACTATAAAATGCACCGGAAAATATGAACAGTTATGACTTAGACTTAAACTGCATTACCCAACTGCCTAAAAAATCTGAAATATTATTGTAAAAATATGGCTTACATTGAAGTAATACTAACATTCTAAACCTAACAGAAAATTAAGAGAAATTAACTTACATAAAAAGTTTAAAGTATGGCAGAGACTAAAAGAATCGGACCACTAATTTGTTCACTTTGCGTAACATAGAATTTAATGTCAATGTGCAAAAAACATAACATTAATTTTTTTATTTGACTGGCATTCAAACCACACTTACTTCCATTCATTTTAGCATTTATACAGTTTTAAAAATATGTGTCGCATTATTTTTGTGGCTCGTGCTGCTAAACAGGGGGCACCCTAATCTGCACCTGATAACATAGCCTCGCACTAAGAGTTCATATGCTTTCTTGTCAGTGGGAAATTCAATACAGCATAAAACAAAACTATTCTAATATTGTGTTTTCAATATATATTGATGTTTATGAAATATACAATGAAACAACTTCATTTACAAGCCAATTTGTGGATCTTAAAATAGTATATACTCGTTTGCATTCTCCCATCAGTAGACTGGTTTTCTGGCTATAGAATAATTAGTGGTTCGATACCTATACTGAACATCAATTTTTTTTACATGATATAAATTGACAAACGTACACACCAAGTATGCACTACAATAATTTAGGCAGTATTTTATGCTTATATAATGCTAATAATCGGCACTAATGTAATGCCAACAAATGATACGAATGAATGATGCTTTGCAAGAAACGTTTACATGTTCATACGTTATAGATGTAGTTTACCGAATAAATGCAGAAATATTAATAGCTGGTCTCGTGTTGTTGTTCTTTCTTGTTACCCTTTGTGTCTGCCATAAGCAATAACATGTATTAAAATTAAGAGTTTCTGTTTTCGTGACTGGTTCTCTGGCCATAAAATAATTAGTGGTCCGATGCCGAAAAGTAATGCTAAACTTACTTCTGAAACTTATACGGAATTTAAAGGAGAATGGTACACAAATTAAAATTTGCAAAACGAATTTTAAACTCATATTTACCTAGCTGGATGACATATTTGTTTCGTGGGACAGGACACGTTGCAGGATACAACAGTTCCAATGTCCGAGTTGCTACGAGTTACTAACAAAAGACTGCATACTCTACGATATCAAAGACGCGTTCGATCAAATAACACACAAAGTGAGAAAATATAGTATCAAAGAAGTGGAAGTCCATTGGAAAGAATATCCACCTAGTTTCGATTCTTGGATTGCATCATCGCAGATCATTATGAAAGAAAATGTATTCCTGAACATGCCATTTGACACTGCGTCCACATCCTTCTTCCATTTCATTAGTACAAGAGCTTCAGGAACAATAAGAAAAACAGCAGTGAATGTGGTTTGGAGATTGTGTTTTTAAAAATAAAATCGTCGTTTCTCTCAGATCCTCATAGCGTATTGTGTCATTGGAGCAGCTATTGAAAAGTTTAATCAGCAACGAGGGGCGTAACAACTTTGGACTACTGTATTCAACACTTGCGTTTGCAAACTCCTTCCCAACCGATCTTTTAAATAAACCGACAGTAGCGCCAATAACAAAGCAGCAGCAACAATAGTGTCCAAGTCATGAGAAAGTGCTATCAATAAAAACTTATCAAAGTTTGCTTGCTTTTCTGTGTGGAGCACAAAAGATACCAACAACAAAAACAACCAATTTTTCAACTGAACAAAGGACTCAGTTGATATTTGAATATTCCGATGTCCTCGAGTGCAGTCTAGTGAGAAAACATGTGCTCCATTATTAAAGGTTATACCCTTTAAAGTGGATTCTACAACTAACGCATACGATGATGGACGAAATGTTAGGTTCGCGGAGTATTTTGTGCATCCACATTATGTTCCTGTCAATAAATTGTATTTTGACAGTGTGTATATTGGTGCAAAAGGCGATCTTAAACAAAATGCTATATTTTCCAGAGAACAGTCACGATGAAACTTCATTTTCGAAAAAGATTCTGGATTGAGTTGTGACGTCTATCCCGTGTACCGACTAGAAACTCGATACTGAGTACATGGGATGGGTAGTCGACAAATAGATTCCGAATAAGCGTTATTGATGGCCGAAAAAAATGTATCCATCCAGACACAAAATATTTACATTGAATTCTTTGTAAAACTACAGTTCCTCCCGAGATAAAAGTGAAGATACATTTCGAAGCTATCAAGAGAGTGGATACTGGACTCCAGAAAGTCTACAACGTCAAAGAACTTGAAACTCAAAACAAGGATAAACCCTTTTTGACGTTATTAGAATAGTATCTTTTAAGAGAGATATTGTGGTCATAAAAATTTTTTGTCAAAAAGTCTACGAAAATGCAAGGATCTTCTATCCTATCATCAGGTGCAACGTTTTCACCATCCGAGTCCGACGCCCCGCCATAATTGTTGCCATTGTATGTGATGATGACGACACCGCTGATGATTGGAGGGAAGGCAGACTTTGTTATAATATAGTAGCTTTAGGGATTACCTCTCAGTTTTCACATTAGATCTGGAATTTTAGCATTACTTCTAGTGTCTGCCAAATTTATCAATTTTGTAGTATTTGCTATTTTACTTTCCACTAAAGTTTTAGTACTACTTTATTAAATTTGGTCTATGTTGTATGTTACTTCTTTTTATAAAATTTAATTTCAAGAATGTTCAACATAAATTAAAAAAGAAACGCAAGATTTCTACAATTATTCTTTTTATACAGTTTTTAATTCTTTTCTGGATTTATGTTTAGTGTCTGCTACTTTCTGTATTGTTTTAAACACAACGGTTTTTTACTCTGTGCTAAATTCTGTTTACATTTTAGAATGTCAGTGCTACGTTTAGGCTCTATCATACTGTTTAATATAATATTCCGATAATTTTATCTCAGGTAAATTATATGTCTGTTTTTTTATGAAAAAATTAAATTATTAGGTTTAATATCTGTCATAACTTTTAATATAACTTTCTGAATTTGTTTAGTCTCATGAAAATTCCCTCTCAGTGTCGGAATTTTCTTATTTTTATGAATGTGTTCCCACGTCAGTGTAATACGTGTCAATATATATTCGCCGCTAGCATAATCTGAGATACATCTGATGTTTGATAGATTAATCTAGAATATATGTACACAGCCACCAGGTAGTAATCTGTCTTGTGCTTTTCTCTCCTCTAGTTTGTTAATGTGAATTTTTGGATTCTGGTAGTATGTGATTGCCTAAAATAATGTGTTAATCCCCATTACTTATCATTCTAACTTTATACCCTTCCCTTATACATCAATGGATAAAAATCCATTCCCCAATAGTCATCTTCCGTTGGATATTAGACGTGGTTGTTAGTCAGTACTACTCTGTGTTGGTAAATAGGTTGACTGTGTTGGTCAGTGGGTGTGGATGCAGTGGGTGTTGATGATCAGCGAGAGTGTGTGTTAGACATTAGGTGTGAATTGTAGTCAGTCAACATGGGTATTGGTAAATAATAAATATAAATGTTAATTTCTCCTTTTTGCCCGATTGACCCAGGATGTTCTATTCCCGATTTCCAATTCCCCCTATACTGACCCTTCCATAATGTTAAGTTCGCCTATCACCCCAGAGTAGTACTTTATTTTTTAATATTAATTTCCCTTTGAATCTGATCCTGTGACATGGTATTTTAATGTCAAATGAACGGACACCGAACACTCCCTTTATCATCAGGGTGTTAAGAATGTGTACTAAATTCAATATTAAATTCACATAACCATACAATGGCCATAAATTTCCCATAACCGTATTACCGGCACATAATGCTAACTTACATATATTGCCATACCTGTCCGTCACGTTTAATATACATAACAGCAGTACGAGATCGCAAAATTAAATTTCAGTAACTGATGTAGTGCCCCATAATGTTAATCATATGCACGTTTCTCATATTAAGCTCTCATAACTCCCATAGAGCTATATTTTCAAAATCGCAGCATAATGTTAAATTCCTATAACTGCCATCACCAAAGTGCCACTTTTACCCATATTGTCCAAAAACAACATTACAAGCAAAGTATGTGTCAGTACCGATTTCTATAGGCACTGATACTGTTTGAAAAAAATGTGGGAAATATAAATGTGTCCCTAATAAGTAAACAATATTCTAAAATATCACGCATTTCAATTATTTTATACAGCTAACAATTGCTGGAGAAGGTTAAAGTGTACCAAACATTTACTCTTTTTCGCCTGGCAGCCCCTTACCGTTTACGGAATCAGCAAGACTGGATTAGTAGCACTGGCACGATCCTTGGTTCATCAGCTGTCTCCCAAAAACATTCGAGTGAACTGTGTTTCCCCGGGAACGGTCAAAACACATTTTGGAGGGAAGGTACAACAGAATAAGTCAACAAAATTAAATTTTTATATGGGGCAGTAGTTTTGAAAAATAGAATCTAAAGTATTTTGCTTGCTTCTGATAAAGGACACATGTGTATTTTTTGCGGACAATTTGGAATACGTGAGATTGTCCAGAAGGGGAGATAAATAAAATATGATCATGCAAGTGGATGGGTGGAGGTGTATTTAATTATAGAATTGAATGTGATATGTGGTCGATCTTGTGGTGTAGAGTGTCAAAGTTGACTTCTATGATTATGAGGATTATCATTGCTATAATAATAATAATAATAATAATAATAATAATAAAACATACTGATGGACAGACAGATATATGTTTCCAAGTGCGATTTGTGGAAGTTTCACTGCAAAATATTCCTTGAAGCTACAACTCGAATAAATAAAAGAGATTGGATAGAACCTCTGCTGAATGCCAGTATTCAAAGAGTTACACTAATTATACAATGGACTACGATATAATTTGCAAAGCGTTGCACTGGTTGTACTATGGACTGTGATCTAACATTTAAAGCGTTACACTGATTATACTATCAACTACAATCTTTCTTAAGTGATTCAATTTTCCACTTCCGCTTTTTACGAATACTGCAGCAAATTTGCCATACAAATGGTTTTGTTTCAGTTGTGGCAATCACAGAGTGCAGCTGAAGAAAATGTGAAAACAATTCCTATGAAAAGGTATGTAGCCTGCAATGATTTCAATAGTTTCACACATGGCTTCTTTCAAGTGCTCTAGAAACAAACTTGAACTAATCCGAGTACAATAACGTTGACAGTTATCGAAAACGAAATTATACAATGCTAAATGCTGAAAGTACAATATATGAATTATAAAATACAAAATATCAAAATATTGTTGTCTAGGTCTTTAATTTTAAAGACTGGAAGTGCAAATGTCATTCACAACTTTATTTTTAAAAGTTTGCAATAAAATAAATTGAGGAATCATTCGGTATCAATAGCCTGGAACTATTACTGACGTTCTTTGCTTGTGACGACACGTCATCTAATCATTGTGACGTCCATGTAGTAATTATGGTGTGGTACCAACCACACGATTGAGGGCAGTTGAAACTGACAAATTTACTTCAAAGATATTTTTCTATCAGGCGATGGTAAAGGCCGAGGACGTTCCGATTGTCACAAGATACACTCTCTGTAAATTGTAATATGCTCCGTTTTGAGATAATCTTATCGTTATATTTCAAGATTTGCTGAACCAGAGGAAATTGCGAGTGCAGTATCATTCCTGGCCTCTGATGATGCTTCGTACATTACTGGAGAAAACATAGTGGTCTCTGGCGGAATGACAGCGAGGCTTTAGTGCGTTCGAACTACAATGCCAACAAACAGTGTTGTTTGTGGAAAAAATGACTTATAATACTGTGAATGATCCTAGCATATATTGAAAAGGAAAAAAATATCTGGGTTTCCAAGATTAGATTATTCATACGTTTAAATTCTGTAGATCTGCCAAAAGTCACAATGATCATGCAAGTGTTAAAGCTATGTCCAGTGTTTCGAAATGTTCTTTATACTGAGCCCGTTACTTCATCCTGTCGAATCCGATCCATATCCTGTAGATCAACAAAGAAGAACATAGCTGAAAAGGCATAAGCCGATCTTAACACAGCTACCATTTATACCTCTGTGAAGAACGTTTATGTAATACGTAGTCGAAAATATATTTGAATAGTCTAAAATTATGGTTTTCGATTGATACAACTAAGCTATTTTTTCAGCTGACTTTCTTCATTTTTCCCTGATGTATTTCAAATATAGATAACAAAATATAACATAAACTTTATTTAGCAATGAAATCTTAGGCCACAATCAAGAGGCATAAGAGAGCAACGTAATGCTTACATATGCTAGGTGGTAGTATGTGTAATTAATTATTAAACGTTTCAATGTACAAAAAGATATATGACAATATGGGGTTTGCATTTATATCGTACGATATAAAACACAATGTAAACGGTATATTATGAAGAACTAGTTTTGTAACGTATTACGTATATCTACCCATACATACACATTAACATACCTTTGAATAAGTGCAAACAAGTAAATTATGAAATGCTTGTCAATATTGAGAACTATATAGATGAAACGGTTTTACCAAACGTAATCACATTAGGATTAGTATAGTAAATAAGATGGTAAGAATGTACATGTTTTTCTTGAAAATAAGACAGGCAAATATAAGGACAGACAAAGAGTGAAAATCGTTGCTTAATTCATCCCTATGGCACAAAGTGCGTTTTCTTTTCTTGGTTTGTTTTCCCAATTCCCTTACCGTACTTGACGTTGTTCAATCCAAACATTTGTAGTTTTGGTTTTGTTAAATCGACATTTAGTTTCCAAATTTTAGTGCATTCACAGAAAGCATTAAGGTTTCCTTGGAAAGACTGTATCCGTTAAATATTATAGTGTCATCTACATACATTTAACAGTCTCAAATACATTTCGGTGTCCGAACCTTTTGTTCATATTGCAAGTCCTGAACAACCATTTTCTTATAGAAAACACTCCAGGTCGTTCAGAAACAGTAAAAACGGTATCAGCGAAAGATTTGCACCTTGCCTAACGTCACAAAAATTTGGAAAGAAAAAACAGGCCGTTGTTCATCAAACATATTAAAGAATCTAATATTTTAATGTAAATTAAAAATAATTTTAAAAGACCTGCCATTTAAATTGTTTTAATAACTTTCTCCAAATACCATCCACCAAACGGAATCAAAAACGTTGCTAAAGATGATAGTTATCAAAATAATGTTTCGCTTTTGCGATTGAAGATTTATGATATGACATGTAAAGAAAATATGCGAAATCCTGATTGATTTCATGTCAATATGTTGTGATAGTTGAGAAAACTATTGATCCGTATGATCAATATTGTGGTAAACATGTTACAAAAACAGTTACAGATATAAATCTAGCGGTAATTTTGGAGTTTGGCGGGATCACCACAATGCTTATAAACTGGATTCTGGAATAGGACCTGTCTCAAGTATTGAAAGAAGAGATGCACATAGTTGTTTTTGTTATTGTAAATTTAAATATTCATTATATATGCTGTCAGTCGAAGTGGTTTTGTTATTTGTTGGAGCTTGAATACATTGAATTATTTTCTTCCTCTGTTATCGATGAATTCAATATGTTATCATCGTCCTCTAAGTTCGTTATCCTGATTGTGGAAATAACTGGAGATTTCTTCGTCATCTCATTATAATCTTGTCTTTAAAAAATATATAGCGTATCTAGTGTAATGTTTGAATTATCATGCTTTTTTATTGCTATTAATAAGTTTCCAGAAATCACCCGGATTTTTACTTTGCAGCTGTTTTAGATTTTCGTGTATATCGTTATTATACTTATCTACATCGAATTTCATGATTCGCTTATAATATTTACTTTCACACTGGACATTACGCTTCTTTGTTTGTAAAAGATTACCATTATAAATTTGTGTTGTTAAGTGGTAACATCTGGCATGTAGTCTAAGAGAAATATCAACTCTGTTTCGGAATACTGTGCATTTCTGTTCTACCAGTATAGTTCTGCATGTACTGAATGATATCATCTTGACTGTTACCAACGGTTATGTTAGCAACCCTTTAATATGTCCACTCTCAGGCGAGTTCGGCACATTCCGGACTTGTGACTCGATATAAAGGGGTCTCGAGAGGCGGACACTAACATGATTATTTCGGATTCTCCTCATTACAGGTATTAAATTATCTTATTACTTGAAAATTACATATTTTGTTCACTTTGTTCTTTGTAGAATTTTTTTCGTATATGTTATGTTAGCATAATAATAACAAGTTTCTGAACGCATTGTAGCCATCGTTTCAATGTTACATTGATGAAGTTTCCAATAATTAAATTCTTTTTAATTCTTATCGTGTGAAATTGTAAAATATATGGTGTCAAGAATTGTCCTACCTTTGTGATATTTATATCTAGTAATTAGAAAAACGAAGTAATATTTGAAACGAATTAATGTTGTCATATTTTATAATTAAAATATAAGTTCTCTTAATACTATCAGTATTGTCTCTGATTATAACATCAGTTTATTAATGTTAAAATGTCTCGTTACAATCTTTGTTGTCTACGGTAATTAGGTTTGGAAATGAATCTTTCATAATTTGAAAGTTATATACCTTGGTTTTTCAGCATGCATGGTCTAACATTCGAATGGTTGTATATGAATTCATGCACAATGTGTTGTTATTGTTCAGAAATATTGGTGTACTGATAATTTAAGTTACGTTTAGGCAACGTTTCAGTTCACGATTTCTTGACTTTTTTAAAGAATTTGAAACGATATTTCAGATACAGGAATTATGGAAAAATATGAAGCGGGTAGTTGTTAGTTAATTTTCAGCATAAATCAAATACTTTCATGCTTACTTGCGTATATACGTTTGGACACTAGTAGAGAATGTTTTAATTTAATAATGAACCATTTTGTCTCCAATCCTGAGATTTTTCTGTTACAGTATCAAATCCAGACAATGTCAACAAACATGTATTATCCTTTTCCGGATTATTTCATTGGAATGACACTTCGGAAGTCACTATGACAAAGAGAAAGTCAACATACTCTTACGTACGCTTACCGTTTTGGTCAGAGTAGTCTCCCCTGCAACAGCTTTTTTTAGTAATCGTGGTACACTTTCATGTTGAATCATTGGACAACATAAATCATAATAATCCTTTTACCACTCTCAATAAAGAATCAATAGGACATTGACATTTAGTTTAACACATTTTTCATGCATTTATAAAAGCGGAAATCCGTTAATCTATCGGTGAACCGAAATACTCAAACAAATGCTTATTCAAGATATGTGATATACAATGTCAATAAGCGCTTAAGCACTTTTTATTATGCGTGGCGTCAGTTTGGATAAAACAATTCTACTTTCAAAGTTACAAAATCAGTTTGCTGATCAGTCTGAAATTTTAAAGAATCCAATTTTACTAGTTTTAATAGATTCTTTTGTCTGCAAGTAATTGTTTTTTGGGGTTTTTTTCTCGTTTTTTATAAAAAAAATTCTCTTTCAATATATCCATCACATTAAGCATATAGGTTACATCAGTCACTGCATTCTTGGCTTTTTGTATTCTTTATGCACACTCTGGTTGATTACATTGGCAGAATGGGAAAACAAAACCCGTCTTTCCTGATTGATGTCGACACCAGGGTATAAGCAGTTTTGACCACACGGCCACCCAATTTATTAGATTTGTGTGCAGCTGAAACAGAACGATTGTCGTCGTACAAGACGACATATAATTTTACGTATAAGTATGCAAAACTATTTTGAAATTCATTTGGTAAATAATAACAAAGGATTAACAAAACAACTTATAAACTGTAAACCGTGTCATTATGAGTACTGCAGACAATAAATCTAAAATCTGGTACATATAAATTGAATAGTTCAAAGATGAATACAGGAATAAACGCATACAATAAAGATTCCACAATGACGAAAACTTCGAATTAATTAGCATGACAAGAAATAGAATTGCAACAGTAATTGAAGAAAACAATCTAATCGGACACAAAGTGGAACATTTGTTTACAATCTTTCTTGATTTCAATCAGAGATTGATAAACTTTCCAAACCCGAAAGTGTAAGAGAAGATGATATAGACATAGAACATCATTCCATCTTCACCGTTTCCTACGTCTGATCCAAAGCCAAAAGGATCCGACAATCGTCCAGACCATCTTAGGTCGGCTGCCTCAGCATGTACTTAGGAATGGCACTTTACTTCCAACTCAAGGGCATGATATATCCAATAATGTATTATAAAGCGTCTTCAAAAGTCAACAGAACCAAATCGAACCGGATATAAACGGCAACGTTTCCACGGGACAAATTTACATGCAGAAAATGATACAATTTCTTCTTGGCAATGTTTTGTAAAGCATACCAGATATGATGAGTCAGTCAAGATCGTTAACTTGAGCAATGGGGAGATTTGGAACGGTACTGTCTGTCAATAGTTCCACGTGAGATTTTACTGCATGGCAAGCAGCTACTCTGTATTTATTATTTTAAAAAAAAACATGACTAAATGCACAAGTGCAATAACAACAAATCAACCAGCTTGCATCTAATTTATCAAGCAATCTGTTCAATGTTTGTTTTCGTTTCGTCATTAATTTATGTTGTCTTTCTGAAATCTATAAATTGAAAAGTTATTAAACTAGCACTCAAAACCTAGCTTAGATAACAAAAAAAAAAAAAAGAAATTTTTAAATAAACCTGAAGACATTAAGTCAACTTTCAGTTCATTTTGCAAACTGTCGGAACAAATCTGCGAATAGATGGTGTCATACAATGAAATTAAGGCATTTGACAGATTCTTAATTTCTGGCTATGTTGTAGGCTTAGAGATTGTAAACAAATAAGGAAGTGTTATAAATAGAGACATTAATAGTTAAATTTTTAAATCAATTCCAAAGCAAATACGTTAGGTTAGTATAGTTGATTCAGGGATCGCCAAAAGTGGTATCATGCAACTTTTATCATATCGTTTAATTGGAAAGAAAACCATATGTTTCCATATTATATTCTATTATAAGAGATGAAATTTAAAATACGATTAAGAGATTTTGAGGCGTAGAAGATGCGGCAGAGAAATAATCTTGAAATTGTTCAACACATCCGAAACGTTTTAATAGTTGAAAAAAAGTGATTTTCGATTTTGGATTGGAGTCTAGAGGCAACGATGACGGTTTTGACTTCTATTCGTAGTAGAAAATACTTGGCTGTCATTCAGGTCTTAATTTGAACGAGGTCGGTTATCACATTAGGTAACATTTCCACACATAGCAAGTAAAATCTGTTGTTTTAGGTTTTGTTCGTAGTTGTCAGCATTAGCTATCAAATGTAACACAGTGCTATTTTGATTTACTCTCAAACGTGCACCCACACTACTAAACAGATGCCTATCTTGCAATCAAACGTACAAATGCATTACTTCTAAATCGCGTCCTTGTTTGATTTTATTTTCGCGGTTGATAAATCTAATATTGTGATCAATGTCATCCACCGTTAGCAGTGTGAAGTTTAAGACATCAGAAATGTTAGGTTTACACATCACTGAGACATCCATGTGTTCTTGACTTCTTTTCCGTACGTCAAGAATTTTTTCAGGTAAGCTTGGTAAGGATCCATGCTGCTGCTGACTAGTTTGTTGTTCGTGTACAAATTCATTTGTCTATTCTTACATCGGAGCTTGGATCTGCGCTGTCTGTTTAGAGGACTTTGATATTCATGTACAAGTAACTGTTATTACGATTTATGTAATCTTCGGTTTGTCTTTTGGTTTCAAATTAGATAGGTGCTGAAGTGATAAAATACGACACGGAATGAAATACTACCCATTGGGATTCTTGCATCGTCATCATCGTCGCTGGCATAACAAGAATATCGCGCTCTAACCTGGAAAATTCGCAAGAATTTCCGTGCAGCATTATATTAATAAATAAAAAATGTCCAACAATCTGACTGCCGTTCCTCTTTAAAATTCTGGGCGTCTTGAGGAGGTGTGAAGGTATTCGACTTCTCTTACTGTCTTGTCCTTGCTGTGGGATTCAAGAGGATCAATGCCTGCGACAGAAGCATGCAGGAAATTTAACGGGTGTCTATCACTACAACTGAATCAAACGCAGATGATCTCCCTATCGTCAGAGAAAGTCATATGTATTGTTTACTCCACGGCATACGTAATGTAACAACAGGTCTGTTAAAAAAATAAAACCAAAACATGTGGACATATTTCAGATTCGTGATGAATACAAAATATGGCGGTCTTATGCAAAACTGATCGGATTCTTTTAATGAGATGTTTTTTGATGATAATTTTACACCGAAGCTTAGCAAAAAATGGATTTTAATGTTATGCATTTCAATCGCGTGATGTTTTGGAAAGTTCGGATTTCCAATAGATGTTACTTTTGTGATTTGCTGTTCAAATTTCATTGTCATTCGTGGGAAAATATACCAAACAAGTAAACGTCAATGTTTTAATTCGAGTTTCTTTACAAACACTAATACGATAATCACAACTACACATGAATAAGACAAACACGCATTTTATGAAATATTTCTCTCTCCCTAACCATAACCTAAACACACACCCTAAGCTACACACTCATTGACAGACACATATACATGTATACTATCTCTCTCCGTGCCTACTCCCAATCAATGGAAGGCTACGATACGATAGTTTTGCCGTTTTTCAAATCCTTTTACCCCTCAAAATGTTTCATAGTGTACATTTCATTTATCATGTTAAAGTTATATTTTAATTTGGGTTTATGTATGTCAGAAACCTTAGCTTGTATATGGACAGTAATATTTTAATTTTGCAGCGCTTGTCTTCAGAGTCTAAGGCAAAGTACATGTTTTAATATAATTTACCTGATCTTAATATTGCTCATTTGCTATTCAACTTCAAAATCAAGAGATAAGCATCAAAAGTGTTTACTCCAGGCCTTGTGTAGAATCCCATTTAGAGTCCATGATAGGGATTATGATACTATACTTTTTTACACAAGTCTTTGTCAGCCTAGATTATAAGCAATGCAGACCTATGGAATTACAGCAATCATTCAACAATGTTCCATATAACAGTTCCATATAACACTTGTTTTCAGAAACTGACTAATAAAATAATTTGCTATCCTAATGCAAAATAATACAACTAACTGCCACTGAGAAAATTTTAAAATTTATGATTGCTAAAATTTACAAAACTCTCACCCCTCTTGAGCTTCATATATATGATTTATTAAAGATAAACCCGATAAACGTTCAACAAATAGTTTACCCTTGTCACTATAAACTCATTAGAAGATAACATAATGTTAATTTCTCCTTGTCCTACAATATGGCAAAAAATGCAAAAATGGTGGCGTACTTTTCTATCTTTCTCGTTATCAATCTCTCTTTGATACACACAGAGACGTGGACAACCACCTTAATGTTAATTTCTCATAGTCCTATAATGCTTCAAAATAATGTAAAAATAGTTGCCTACTTTTTGGTCTTCCTTTCTCGAATCGCTCTCTCTCTCTCTCTCTCTCTCACACACACACACACACACACGCACACACACACACACACAGACATAAAGACACCCGAACGACTCCATTTTAAATTCCCTCTTCCATGCACATTATGAAATAATAATAATAATAATAATCTGTAGCATGCTGAGTCTCTCTCTCTCTCTCTCTCTCTCTCTCTCTCCCTACCTATCCACCCATCTAATCCCAATGATTACATTAAACAGAAGGTTATCGTACTTCAATTTTGCCGCTTTTCACAACATTGCACGCCAAAAGTACAGTTGTGGGGTTTTTCATATTGTACATTTCACTGATCAGATGAAAGCAAGAGCTTATTTTAGGTCTGTGTAAGACAGAAATCTTAATTAAGTTTTTGTATGTCAGAAATCTTAATTTGGGTTTGTGTATGTCAGAAATTTTAATTTGGGTTTGTGTATGTCAGAAATGTTAATTTGGGTTTGTGTATGTCAGAAATGTTAATTTGGGTTTGTGTCTGTCAGAAATCTTAATTTGGGTTTGTGTCTGTCAGAAATCTTAATTTGGGTTTGTGTATGTCAGAAATCTTAATTTGAGTTTGTGTATGTCAGAAATCTTAATTTGGGTTTGTGTATATCAGAAATCTTAATTTGGGTTTGTGTATGTCAGAAATTTTAATTTGGGTTTGTATATGTCAAAAATCTTACCATTGGTATCGGCAGTAATATTTTGCACTGCGTGTCTTCAAAATCTAAGGCAAAAACGATCTTCGTAACAATTGACCTAACGTTGGAATATAATGTCAGTCAGAATATGAGTGCTCATTAGTTACAATTATTTGTATCAACTTATGACCTAAATATGGCTCATTTGCTTTTCAATTATGGCCAGAGATAGGCTTAAAAAAAATGCTTACTCCAGACCTTGAGTACAACCAAGATTTAAAGTTCCTGGTGGAGGCTGTAACAAATTAAGTTTTGGAACACGTTTTTGCTAGCCTAGCCTATGGGCAAAGCAGTCTTACAGAACAACTGTGCTCGTTCTTTAATATTTCAATATAACACTGGTTTCAGCCGAATGCAAAAACGACAACTCACAGTAAAGCTTCTTCAAACTGAGGGTGAATGTTTCTTTTCTTCTTACTTATTTTCTATTTATTTTTACGCTTATTCTCAGTAATATACGTAGCAATTGTTTAGTGATTGCGTTCAATTCATTCCGTCCCTGTATCCCGGACTGTCATGCCCATGTTCAATTTCCATTTGAATATAAAGTGTCATTCCAATGTGAATTTTACGTTAACGTCCAGAAAAGCTTTACTCTGTTTAACAATTGAGTCCCATTTGGACGTCAAGTGTCTCATATTACTACTTATGCATCCAATTCATAAACAGGAATCGTAGTGTGTGTGCATTTTGTACGCATTTGTATAGTTTATCCAAATCCTTGCCATTGTATATTGAAAATCCATATCCATGTTAAATGGTATCTTAATTGTACATCTGTCAACGATTACGCATGCACATTTTAAGACTGCGTGTAATTGTAGAGAATAATCTATTCCAAAAAACTGATTTCTCTGCATTTAATTTTCATATATACAAAAAAAAAAAAAAAAAATAAGAAATTGTTGTTTAGAGCGGATGTGAGTTTAATATATATATATATATATATATATATATATATATATATATATATATATATATATATGTCTGTGTGTGTATACAGTTGATCCAAGGAACTTGTGTTTCTTATTACGTGAATGCAATTCCCACTTTAAACAAAACTTGTTTATGTTCCTCCGCGTTTGTTCTTTCTACCCCCCCCCACAACAAAAAATCTTTGCTGTTAAAATAGACATACCTTTAGAATTTTATGTGAGTCGATTGCTGATTCTATAAGTTTTAAGTTTGCTTCAAAGACACGTTTAAAGTGGCACATTATCATTCACGGAAACAATCGTAGTTTCTTTACAGTCTCTAACTGCATAAAATATTACTGGCGGGGGGAGGGTGTCGAGTGTGTCACATGTAACAAAACATCGTCTGCATCATTTAGTTCTCATTAAACTATCTTAATTTTTTACTTCATGTGTATTTATGATACGATTTGTCCTTTTAGTCGGAGATGTCTGTTTACATGTAGCACGCGACATCTCCCATTGTGTCTCAGCCCTGCATCAAGAAATGGACTCTGCTGTAACTCCAAGGCGTACAGGGCGGATTACATGTACTCAGAAAACTCTGTTCTAGTGTGTATCAAATGAGTGGTGTACTGTTGCTCTGTATGGTGGATGATAACAAAGGGTGTTAAATTCACTTGTGCGCGAAACTGTATTTGGCTATAAGTCGATGTATTGAGGTGGAAATCCATTGAGATACAGACTCGAATACCATTCGCGATGCCACACTGAAAGAACACTAGCATGGATTATGTGCTTGGAAGTGTCGTCTTCAGCTTAAGTCAAGAAGGCATCTAGATTTGCAAATGAGCATTTTTGTTATCGCCAACAACTTTTCTCTCGGAAACCGGATGTGTCGAGGCTAATATCTTTCACCTGATACATTTTCGCTGCACACAAAAAAAACAACGGGCCTTTGGTCTTAGTCTGCAGCGGAAGTCTTGATTTTTTTAAGCTTACCTCTGTTGTATGCCTTCTTGGACGGGACAGAAACTCAAACTTATTTATATTAATTTTTTTTTTCCTTTAAGTTTTGATTTTGAGAGATTCATCACTATCATTGTATCCGGTGAGATATTATAGGTTCAGGAAATACATAGTTTTGTTGTTGTTCCTAGACAGGCCAAAATATTTTATTTTATTTTAGGATACTTCCACTAATGAAACTTAGTTAAATGACATTTGGTATCATTTACACGTGCGAAGTTATGGAATGTGGAATGGCCTGGGATGAGCAGCAACTTTGGACAGGATGACCACCGAAATTGGTTAATTAAGCTATCGTAACTTGAACTCACTACCTTAACAAGGGAAAGATATTACTAGACCCTGACAGCCGGTGGGTCATAAATAATTTGTGCCTGAGTTTCAAGGCTTTGTGTGCGCTTACCGAGCCAAAACCGACGTTATAAAAGTAAATATCTTCAAAACTGTTGATTGCAATACCTCTTGCTCAACCTCAAAGGTTCCATGAAGGGACTAAGCGACAGTTTAGCTAGACATTTTATATATATATATATATATATATATATATATATATATATATATATATATATATATATATATATACTACTTTGTTCTTTAGCAAGAATGAATATCCTACTGAAAAGTCAGCATGAATTACAACAAAGTCATGGTGCAGTGAATTCTCATAATAGCAGTATTTTGATCAATAAAACAATTTTGTCAATTTTCACATTTTCGGGAATTTTAACAATCAAAAGATACCAGACATAATCTATTTTAAGATGCTTTTATTTTGATTCATTTTTGTCATCATTTCTTTAGCAAACATCCAGGGTTATTTTTAAATGAAAACGTACAGTAGGGTACGTGTTATTTGTACGTAGGCCTCTTTTGATAGCTATGTTTGAGTTTAGTAATTATTTGCTTCATTGCGGGGCATCGGTGGTGGGAAGATATTTCTCAAAACCGAGGAAATAGCCACGCTTTAGGAACAGGATCCATTCTTATTTAACCATATTCACAGGACTTCATCATAACAAAGGTTAGTTTCGTAAAATGGCTATCCCAAATTTCCTAATATAAGGAATTCTCCGAAATATTCTCACGTACAGGTGTGCATTAACTTGAGACAGGAATAATTCAGAGTATTGGGCGCGTGGGTCATGTTTCGTAACACGTTGCATGTATGAAATACGAGCTAATAATTAAATAAATGTGCAGCAAGATCTATCCAAGTGCGCAATTAATGTCTCGTAGGTACGTGGTTGTTAGTTGCATTAGAGGAAAATTATTCATGGTACTACGGCGTTTAAGAACCTTCCATAGACAAGGCATGTTGTCTTGGTGTCTTTGGAAATAGGGGATGTTGACCTCAAGCCAGCCTCACGCAGGGGTTCGACATAGTTCGATGTTCTCGGTCACGAGGTGCTTTTCGACCCCTGGCATGTTAACAGTACAATTCAGTTCATACACCAATATATCAGCAAATCAATACATCATGGCGCCTATCGATTGTGCAAAATAGTCGCAAATATTTTTAATGCATATAACTTCTTTCACATTTTGAGAATTTGAGAGTAACAATGAATTTAAAGGAATAAAAAAAAAACGCAAAACAGAAGCTTATTTGAACATTTTATGAAGAACTTAAAAATTTTATGAAGAATGCATTTTAAAAACAGATGCCGCAGTTTATTTCTATTTTCACAGAGCTTTTCTCTCGATTTTTAATCAAGACACGTATACATAAATTATCCAAAAAAATGGATATCCCCGTAGTATGTTTACCATAGGCTAAAATGAGAAGGAAAGAGAACAAAGTGGCAATGATTTCATATTCCCGAGAGGCTAGCAGTCAGTCGTTGCTACATTCGTTCTTTTCATTCTGAAAAGGATAATAATCAGATGATATATTAATCCATAATAGGAAATGAAAAGGATAATGAGAATGAATTTGCTTGACGAAAGATCTGAAAGCTGTCGATGAATATTCATCTAACGGATTTTATACTTCTCAATAGTTATCAATATTCATCTAACAGATTTTATACTTATCTAAAGTTAAGCGACGATGATTTCTTGTATTCATAAACTTTCTTTTGAAAAGAAAATACACATTAATTTAAAATGCGAAAGAAACTACTAGGGTAGTTGTGTTTAATATATAGCTGAACAACTAGAATATTACAGCGCCTCTTACTCATGTGTCATTTTTCATTGCTTTTCATCTCTGTGATTTATATAGAATAGCTACGTCATGCTGCCCGTGTGCGCATTAGTGCTTGCATGTGCGTGCGCTTTTGTATGGGTGGACGGTTGCGTGTGGTTCTAACGTGTCTCATTTAAACCGTTGTTGGCTTAACGCCATTTTTCAACACACGATAAGCTTTACATGGCGGCCAGTAGCACAGGTAGAAGAAGAACTCGGGAAAACCCAGATTGGCTGAGCACGAGACTCGAACCCACGAGGACAGAGATGAACATATACACCGTAAAATACATAAAAACTGAAGCTTCTGTAATCTGAATTTGATTGTTGATGTGCATAAAGAAATAAAACTTTTATTCTCTCCTGAAAAAGTGTAAGCGATAGGAGGATAATGTTGATGAAAAGAAATTGACAGCAACAACAGCAGCAGCAACAACAACAAGTATTATTATTATTATCATTATTATTATTATTATCAGCTTCTACTGTAAGATGCAAATTGCATGGCACTTACTAGTGATGTCTTCCAATTTCCACGTGGTCGGCATCAGCTGAAAGTTAGGACATATATTTAAAAGAAAAACGTAATTGTGTAGTATTAATAATTTTCACCCTTTTTAATTCCATATAAATAAATTAAGTGATTATTTCATTCGCGTACTTACAGCGAAAAACGAAACAAGTTTGGGATTAAATTAATCATACATAATGTAAAGAGTTCTCTGGCTCATCGTTTTAGAATATGTTGTTTTAGAAAAGCTTACTTCTCTTAGGGAACAAGCCCTTCAAATACATTAAATATAGAGTGGTATTAATTTGTCTTGTAAATGCATTTTCCAACCTATTTTCAAGCTTCGGCTTTAATGTTCAGTAGAATTATTATAGTTAGTCTCCAAGTCATCATTGATAGATACAAAATTCGAGTCTTGGATGCGATGATTGAAAGCGGGTGATTATTACTCAATAATTAAGTAATGAAAATCAAAATGATACAGTGTAAGTACAGGTCAGCCGTCGGTCTAATTATCTAATGGAAGAAGCTGGTTACGTTCAATAATTTAGTCAATAGATAATACGATGAAAAGTCATTTATCATCACACTGAATATACACTTTGCTGAGTCATAGTTACAGATGGAGGAAGAGACACCTTCTTGATCTTGTCCGGTGCAATATTGTACCTTTACGCGGACTGAAAACCTACGACTAGTATTGAATGATATGGTTATAGAGGGAGCTGCTACAGTAAAGCTTGAATACCAATCCTATTTTTTTAAATCCAGAAATGGATTTTCCAGAAAGCCGAGCTTAAAATGCATAAGGAAAATTAATACCAATCCAGAATGGAGTAAGAAACGATTATTCATGGGGTAGCTGGGTTTACATTGCAACAGTGATAGTCAAAGTAATTAAAGATTAGCCAGCATGATAATAATGCTAATAGATTACAATCAAGTGTTTCGAAATCGTTTAAAATTACATAATTTTTTTATATTTAATATATGTTTGCATTGATTCTTCACTAAAGGTATTTCCTGTGAATGAAAATTTTCTGAACAACCAACACTCCCAGTTAAAAGCGTCATTTAATTTACCTACACAAGTTTCATGAGTTTCGTTTTCGTGCTTATTTTGGGTTCAACATATGGGTCGAAATAGTAATTATACGTATATAAAAATAATTTTAATAATATTTTTTAATATATGAACATATTCGTACTTGCCTTCTTTTGAAGCACAAAGCGCACATAAAGAACAATATAACAAAAATGGAGTTTTGTTCAAAAGGAAACCATAAACCAAAGAAACTTTATATGACATGCAAAGAGTTGACGTATAAATGCGTAATTGATAGCATGCAAATTTCTTAGAAATCTCAATATAGCACAAAAATTATATACATGTACAGTCATTACCAATACATATATTTTCTACTTTTATACCAATAATAGTGATATCAATCGATTGTAGTAGACAAGTAAGATACTGTAATCAATGTTACGGTGACAATTATATTCCTAACTTAACCCAAAGAATACAATATATCCAATTTATTTACATTAGACTTGAACGTTTTCCTCTCTATTATTGCCAGTTGGTCACAATAACGTGAGGTAAACAATAATATGTTTTAATTTCACTTTACAAATGATCAACAGAAAGCCCAGTACCTACATGTTGAGCCCACGATCAAACCGTTAGTGTAAAACATGTGGCCTTGACCCCATATTTCAAAAGAAGAATAACAGCATGCAGCAGAGTGAAATGCCTTAGCTTCATAATGATACACTGAATATATTAATAAAATGCGTCAAGGAGTTTTAAAAAAAAAAAGATCAAATGAAACACTTCAGCCAGAACCTGACCGCAATGTTTCTTTGACTGTGAACAATCACGGAGACGAAAACGCATGTCATGCAATGCATTGAAATAGCGTCGTGATGATTTATCGCAAGCATAAAGAAAATCCATAGAATGGTTTAGGAAATATAGCACCAAAAATCTTTAACCAAAACCTTAACCAAACTATTATGATTGTAACCAAGCGCAATGATTCATCTAAAATATGAGCGAACATGTTATGGAGTGAATTGTCTTGGGTTCATTATGATTATTGTCAATGAAAATTTATCATGAGGTTTAGGAAATATGTGCAAATTAACAACTTTACGCTGAAACTTAACTGGTATATGTTTCTTCCCAATTGAGTGAGCTCAATGAAAAGAAATAAAAAAGACAGAAAAGAAAGCTTGTCTCTGCCCTTTTAAACTTCAGTGTGAATTACGTAGACAAATATTTTTTCATCAAAGTGCATTTTTTCTCTGGCGTCGTATGTGATTATATCTTAAAGAACGGACGATATTTTTGATAATTCATTATTTATATCACAAATGGACATCTATTTAAATTGGAGGGATTCAAGTTTTAAGACTAAAGTACATCTCAAAATGGAAAAGGACTATTAAATAAACTTTTGCACTTCGCTATTTCTTATTTAATAACAGACCGAAAAAGGTAACATGCAAGAAAAAATATTGATTATGAGGCTCTGACATGAACAAGAAAACCCGCATTCGCATAAATGTATAGTCAGGCTCGCAAAGTAGCACGCTACTGCGCTAGAGAATTGAAAACGAAAAGAAAACGCATGCATTAAAACGGCGTTTGCATTCAACATAAAAAAAACATCAAAGAGAACTATTTTTTTTAAAAACAGCCCAAAACATGCATTATGAATTCATACTCACATATTATTACTGCATTTATTGAGAAAAAGATTGAATTTCATACAGTACAAATTTTTAAATAGTCCAAAATTGATCTCTCCCAACGTAGTCTTATTCTGAAATCTCACATGAAAATTGAAAACAGACCGAATTTAAGGAACATGTGAGATTGCAAAAGCTTTCCATAATCTAAGATTAAATCTGTAGAAGGTAACATATAAATGGAAATAGTGTTGCACCATTAATTGTAAAACATACAGATAAACTTTCACCTTCATTGAAGGTATTACTCCATGTTTATTGGTAATGCTTGGGTAAATATCCCTAATTAGACAGGACTTTTATTTTTCTTTGCTAAAATTAAATATACGACATACCAAAGGATTTTATATCAATAACTCTGGGCTGTCCATTAGCGCTAGTAGAGTCAATTAGCGTTAACTGCATTAAGCGTTTGAAAAACAATTATACTGAAGTCAAATGTAGATTTTCATGATGGAGGAAGGTTTTCCTACTTCTACCATTATGAATTAGGTCTAACTGTTTTGTTGTTTTTTTTGTGCCTATTGTCTGTGTTCAAGACCAAAAAAGGTACTTTTGCGCGTTGTTCTTTATTTCTTCCTTTCTTGATTCTATTAATAATGGAAACATAATTCTTAATCAGAATACAATTAATATTAAGAATCGGGAATTCAAAGTACGAAAGAAAACTTTGCCAAACAGGTTCAATATTAGATTTTTAAAAAGTCCTGATTTTTAATCATAGAACATAAAGATATCCACCTAAAACATGAGAATCAGCCTACCCATATGAAATAGGTAAAAAAGCGACATAATACAGGTTGGAGCTCCACGAAATGTTGGCACCATAATATGCTATAGCAGGCGATGGCAGAATGTTATAAAGCTTAACTGCAGAGCTAAACAATCTTTGCGGACAGCAATCAGCAGAGTAAATATGAAGCAGAGTATTGTAAGCAAAATATACATCCATAGTCCCTTAGGGTAGATTAAAGAAGACACCGACAAAAGTGAGCAACTGTAATGAAGCATTGTGGAGATACAAATGGAAAAGTCAGTTTGCTGTGCGCAACCATACTTGATACCTAGACGAAGCCTTGTGTGCAAATGATGTACAGTGAACATTTCGCAAAGCTGAAAATGATTATAGGCACAAGCAGTGGAATATATTTCTATGTGTATCCTATACAAATAGGTGCGAAGCTTGTATTCCTAACCAAACTCAAAATTTTACTCACGAGTTCCTTACAGGGCTGCTGGTACAGTCACGGATTGGACTGAAAGTTTCCAAATGCATTTTATCCTTGAAATTTGCCCTTCCAGCATGATTTTATTTACTTGAAAGTGATCTTTCCCACTATTTCAATGTTTCAGTAGTATTAGATCTTGCACACTATTTCAATATTTCAGGACTTTTAATGTCAACTTCATGACAATAACTACGTCGCACTGGGTCAAATACCTGGAACTACACTTTGCACAGGCGGCCAACTATCATCCAGACCAGTGGCGGCCCGTCCCTTATAATATTACATAAAAAGCTACGGCCTATTTGCTCTCAATCTGACTGGCAGATGGACAAGATCGACACTACCTTTGATAAGATTAATAGAAATTAAAAATATTGCCAGGATTTAAATGGACCCAACGTCACTCTGGCTGTTGGTGGATCTGCTGTGGCTTATTCGAAAATGCTTATGTTTGTGAGATTTTTATTATAATTTTTACCTGCTTACGTGAAGTCGTTTGTGAGATTTTTATTATAATTCTTACCTGCTTACGTGAAGTCGTTTGTGAGATTTTTATTATAATTCTTACCTGCTTACGTGAAGTCGTTTGTGAGATTTTTATTATAAATATTACTCATTTGGAAGTGGTACATTACATGCCATTCACTGTTATTGATTTGGTCCTATTAAAAAAAAAACGATTATGTAAGAGAGTTTAAATAGTTTGAGCTAAGAAAATTGGCCAATAGCAAGTGTCATCTCCATGAAATACCAGATTTCTTATTTAAGAGTGCTTGCAGCTACTTTTAATATCTTTTATGTATCTATATACACAATGATGTATTATAAACAACATAAACTAATATTACCTATTAACTCGGATGAATTGTGGTAAATAACTATTGTTGGTTTTTGTTCTCTCATAAAATGATGATGGGCTGACTATTTCATGGGTACCCGCTCGATCCAAACAAATACAAAATTATCGACTGGAAATTTTTAGCCATTAGGAAATAAAAGCCAAGGTATTTTATACTGGTTGTTATTATTAGCAGCCTAAAACTCTTATGCCAAATCCAAGTGTGCAGTAATGCTCGTGTATATACATAAGTGCGCAATCATGATCGTTTTGAAATTGAGATATCTCACCTGTAAATTCTAAACGAAACAATACTCAATATTTTAAAAGTATATAAAGTTAGCGACAGGAAATGAAAATCGAGCAAAAAATTTAAAATTTCATAACCAGGTTAGTTATTGCATGATGTGATTTCAAAATGTTTAATCCGCAAAATGATCTGTATATTTTTACATTACTGATTTAAAAAATAACTTTACTTTTAATATGCATGGTTCCAACAGTTCTTGTACTTCAGAATATTAACATCAACTGAGAATTTATATGTTTTTGCGTTTCACATCTATTTAACATATTTACTTACTATTGGGTCGGACAGGTGCAGGAGCGTGAACTAAAAAAAAACAAATTAAAAATTATGCGAATATCGAAATGTCAAAGGTTAACAAATAATATTATCATAATAGTATGTGTTACTGAATTTACCGAAACTCCAACTCACAAGCTCCTTAGAAAGCTGCTGGCACAGGTTCGGACTGGACTGAAAATTTCCAAATGCTTTGCATGCTTGAAATTTGTCATTCCAGCATGGATTTTTTCTTTATTTTTTCGAAATGATCTTTTCCATTATTTCAATATTTCGGCATTATTAATGATAAGTCCAGAACCCTAAACAATGATGGTCTGGGAAAAACACCCGGAATTGCCTTTAAAATAGGCGGCCTACTAGCAGAAAGACCTATGGCGGACCTCTTTATAATATTACCTGAAAGCCAACGCCCCATCTGCCCTATGGCAAATTGTCGTCGGACTAGTCTAAAGCTGACCCTAAAATGATTCATAAAGGATATAAAGATGAATGAAATGGCGCCCAGTGACACTCTGACGTTTTGTGGGTTTTCTGTGGTTTGCACAAAAGTGCTTACATGCAATTTTTGGGAGAATCCTTTTATTATTCTTACCCATTTCGAAATGGTTCGTTGCATATAATTGATTGGTATTGTGTTGGTCATATTTTCAAAAATAAAGGATATAAAATTAGTTTCCGTTTTTTTACTCTAGAAGATTTCCAATAGCAATGCTACAATATTGTCTTGTCCATGAAATACCGGCCTTACTAAAAGGTTCCTTTTTAGTAACACCAAAACTGTAAAGATAATTTATTAGTAAAAATATTTCAAACTGAATCAGTTTTCAAATTTCTGTATATCTTGCACAACTGTCTAAAATTGTAAAATCCCTATCTAAGAATTGTAAAACCATTATCTATCATTTCTAAATCCAATGTGTAAGAATTGTAAAACTGCCGGCTACACCTAAGGCATCGTTCTTCACATGCTTACTAAAAATAAAGTAGTTTGTCACAAATATTCATTTTCAGGATACAATTTGTGATAGATAGATAGATAGATAGATAGATCGATAGGGCGTCGTCACTTCATAATTTTAGAATACTGAGTGCCCAGAGCTTATTGAGCATTAATCTTAATTTATAATTCAGAAGTGGTGACTTATGGTTTATAAATCAGTATAAAATATTAAATTATAATTTGGTATAAATGTAGCAGAAATATGAGGAATAAGATTTAGGTCTTAACGCCTAGCAAATAGGTATCGAACGATTGATATGACTCCACATGAAGTCAACACGTACAGCATAATGTTAAAGAGTATACATGATATCTAGACATTGGAATATATGTCTGATCGCTGGACAAAGAAAATATCAGCATGCTTAACAAATAAAATATAAATAAGTGTAACGGTAATATGTGTATCAACAGATACTTGTAAAAAAAAATAATGAGACCATGATGTCATAAATTAACGTGTGTGGTATGACAGGAGTTTTTTTTAAAAAAAAAAAAAAAGCAGATGTAAAGAGTAATTTGCGACTCCTGACGAGAAGAACCTGACTGGCTGAATTGAGCATGTGACGATTCTGATCGAGATGACTGGATCCCTGACAGTTTGACTACGTAATTTATGAAGCAAAATACAGCACATATTACCAGCCTCACACAAAATATCTTCCGTTGCACCACGTGGCATTTTATGGTGAAAAGGCAATCCAGATAGGCAGAGGAATGAATGAGAGTCTTGAGATAATGATACTAGGCCGTAGTGGAGCAAGAGTGTATTAATATTATAAAACAATCCCACTTACCATTGTGCTGTACAGGTACAGGAACAGGGTCTAAAAAGGAAACAAAAATATTTTTAGAAAACAATTAGTATTATTTTACAGAGAAGAAAGAAATACACGAAACGACAATATTAGGCTAATGGGTCAATATTGAAATAACAATGATTTTTCTATTACATTATTAAATTTTCATGTAACTTTCATACCATACCATTTAAATCCCTTGTAATAGATATTATATTATGGGACATATATTGTGTCTAGTTTGTAAAAGTTAATAAAATATAGTGTGCATACATTTCGTGGCATTTACACAGGAAGAATACTATGCGTTCAACTGTAATCAATAATTAAATTCTATTAAGACTTAATATCAACCGATATCTTTACAAACTTACAATTTTGCTTGACTGGAACGTCAACGTGTACTGGAACTGGAACTATAATAATAATAATAATAATAATAGGCGTAATCCTAGTCGTCATCATCATTATCATTAGTGACTAAGAGGTTAGCGTGCAAAACTCGAGACCAGAAAGTTGCGGCTTTGAATCCTCCAATCAGATATCTTGTGTTGGGTACCGTGGAAAGTATCTGGGTAAAGTACTTTCCTCGGCGCTAAGTAACCGTCGTGTTTAATGCCTCCCCGTAACGCACAAAACATATCATCATCGTAATAATTATTATTTCATGCTCACATTTTCTTTGTTCATTCCTTTTATAAGCGTTTTCATCTTCAGATATATATCATATCTAGCATGATTGCAGATGACTAAACGATACATATATGCCAAATAAATCAAAGATAATTTGTCATGCACACCATCGAATAGGTTAATGTCGTGTGCAAAACTTAATTTTAATCCTTAGAGCGGTGTCGAATTTCCTCTCCGCGAAAGCTGGCAGGAAAAAAAAATCACCTCTAAACATTCACAGTTTTATAACATCCGAGTCTCTGATTTCGGTGACCGCTTAATTTATCGCCAAACAATTAATATCGGAAATATCAGGAATCAAAACTTACGTGAAATCGGTAGTTTAGTGTCCTTAACGATGGCTTACCATTTTCAATAAGTAATGAAACAAATAATTAAAAGCTACTAAATAAGTAATGAAACAAATAATTAAAAGCTGCTAAATAAGTAATGAAACAAATAATTGAAAGCTGCTAAGTCTCTACCACTAAAAGAGCTTTTACTAAATCGATGTATTATATCAAGATAAAAAACATTTTCTCACCCTCCTTTTCGATAACTACTGGCACATGTACTTCTCTCTCAATGTAAACAGGTACTAAAATGACATAAAAAGGATTCTTTTCAAACTGGGCAGGAAAATATTGGGAAAAAAGCGTATATTCTTCTCTTCCTCAATTTAGATGTGTATAGTTATATTTGTTTTCTTTTGTTGTGGTGGTGTTGTTCATTCAATTACTCATTGCATGTCAATCTTAAGATACACATAGATAGATGTTAACTATCAGTCACATAAATACATGTTAGGTGTCAGTAAACTATTTGTTTAGTCTTTCTGACTTGACCCATAGCAAGAGAGCTACATAGTCGCAGGTTTATAGTTAGAAACCCTTCTTAGTTAAAATTAAATAATATTTAACTGAGATGAGACAAAACCTTTTCCAGCTCTAGTTTTATTTCAATGCAATCTCCCTGATATTTAATACAAAAAAAAGTGTTGAATTCGTACAGTGCTGACCAGTGGATCAGTCACCTAGCCGTGCTATGAACACTGAGTGTAGTGCTTTCCTTTAGCATTACTTTCTGGAGGTGGGGATGAGATTAAAGTAATACAGGAAACGAATTTCTTCTTTTTTTTTACCTTGCCGTGGAACTGGTACTTCGACTGAAATTAGAATAAAAAAATTCTTTTGTAAAGTGAATTCATGCCCTTGATTCATCAATCAGAAACTATTAAATGTTTGTGGAAAATAACTTGCTCAAATTTGTTCAATTTGACGCTTTCTTTTCCTTATTTTGTCTCTTAATATTGCTAATATTAGCTTCAACAAGGTTTTTTGTTGATAAAGGATTGTATTAGGCCAACAAATTCATGCACATTGCTCTGTAATGTCTAGAAAATTCTTAACAATCAATATATTTTGTCTAACTATATGTTTAGTTCAGAGAGAAAGAGAGAGAGAGAGAGAGAGAGAGATCACAAACACATGAAAGAAAACTGACAACACCAACACCAACTGATATTATACCAGCTCAAGCGCTTTCGAATATACCGATTCCTTTCTCAAAAGCTACAGTGGACGATTATACCAATGTTCTAACTGTATCGTTTACATACATACATACATACATACATACATACATACATACATACACCACGTTTATTATTGGGTAATGTAAGTATCAAAACTAGGCATTGCATGCGAAGCAGTTAAGACTCACTTGGCTTCACGATGGGCACAAGTTCTCTTTGGTAAACTGGATCTGACATATATCATATATATATATATATATATATATATATATATATATATATATATATATATATATATATATATATATATATATATATATATATATATATATATATATATAAAGACAGACAGAGACACAGACAGACAGACAGACGGACAGACAGGCAGAGAGAGAGAGAGAGTGGTAAAATAACTCTAATTAGCTAATGTTTCATATTAAATTAAAAAAACATTTGTCTATGGCTAGATAGGGGAGGGGGTTGACAAACAGACATACAGAGAAATGGTATGTCTTTTTGCTAGCCTCTATGTTATATATATATATATATATATATATATATATATATATATATATATATATATATATATATATATATATATATATATATATATATTGTTTTAAAGTTATTTTGTTTCTTCTTTGTGTTGGGAGGAAGTGAAGTTGGGTGGGGGTTGGTGGAAGTGGCCAATTAATGCTCACCACTGACATATGTCATGCGACATCAGGTCCAAATTTCCTCTGCACTTAAAAATGACTGGATTTATACAAGCAAGCTTATCGGCCACACTGATGAGGTGTGCATTTTGTTGGCTTTATTAAGACGAAATCATGTGATTAGTAACTGTTATAAATAATCTACAAAGCTGCTTTTTATTCGATCCATATCCATACTGAGGATCATTGGAAAACCAGAGGGTTAATTCCGTACGTGGATCTACTAATTTTATTTTTATCTTACCCGCCGGGGGAAACAAATTAAAAAATATATATATTACATGGCTGAAACACTGGAATATTCTTGATGACAGGATCTGCAATAATAATAATAATAATAATAATAATAGCAATAATAATAATAATAATAATAATAATAATAATAATAATAATAATAATAATAATAATAATAATGATGATGATGATGATAATAATAATAATAATAATAATAATAATAATAATGATAATAATAATAATAATGATAGTAATAATAATAATAATAAATGCAATAATAATAATAATAATAATAATAATAATAATAATAATAATAATAATAATAATATAACATTTTTGTTTACAATGAGAAATTTATCTCAACACACAGACACGCACACGTGTAACAAGAATGTGATGTTTCTTACTTGGTTTTATGTGCAATATAGTCAAAAACACTAGCTTTATTCAGAGGTGAATTAGATGGAATCAGCAATCCTATAGAAACAAATACACGCCTTCCAACTTTATTAATAAATAGCTCGTGCAACCCTAACTTACATGGTTTCACTATGGGTCTGAAGATAGGCACCGCTGAAAAAGAAAGAATATATATATATATATATATATATATATATATATATATATATATATATATATATATATATATATATATATATATATATATATATATATATATATATATATATATATATATATGTTTAATGCTTTATACATTAAGTGTTATGTTGTTTTATGTGTGCGTGTGAATAATACATGGTCATTTTATTGTGGATGACACAAAACAAACAGAAATACTCTGAAAGAGGTTTCACATTTTGTTTTAATATTTTGCTTACACCTTCTGTAACTGTCTTTTGATAATGTTTTCTACATTTGTTTAAACAAATACTCAAGATCAAAATTTAAATTGCTTAAAAAGATTTTATTGTATCTAGCAATGCACTGTGCTTCATTATATGTTGCTTTTGCATGCTTGTGCATGAAGAATATGAATTTTATGATGGTGTCCTCTTGTGTACGAAACATGTTAATGATGGTGTTCTCCTTATTGGCGAGATGCACTTGTACTAATATGGTTCATTTTATCCAAGGTCAAATGATGACTTTATCGAAAACATTAGCAAAAGGCATATTTCTCTGTATATCGAAAATATGATGCTATTAAATATAACCTAATCAAACCAGGCTGACCATCTCATTTTCATCACACCAGACTGACCTTCTCATTTTCATCACGCCAAACTGACCATCTCATTTTCATCACACCAGACTGGCCATCTCATTTTCATCACACCAGATTGACCATCTCATTTTCATCACACCAAACTGGCCATCTCATTTCCATCACACCAGACTGACCATCTCATTTTCATCACACCAGACGGAGCATCTCACTTTCATCACACCAGGCTTACCATCTAAGTTTCATCACGCCAATCTGACGATCGGATTTTCATGATCGTTCTGATATGTAGATACATAATCCAGAAATGCCTATTTGGTTTCCGTGTAAAAATAGAAATTACAATTTCTGTTAAAGTTTTATATCTGCAGCTGAAGTATCTTTTGAAATTTCTTGTGTGATTTAAATGAAGCTTGCTGATGGGTGAATTATTACACCCACCCCCAATACTATGAAAATGGAAGGTAGTTTGTTCTGTTTGCTATATCTATCCATTTTCTTCTTGACTGCTTGTGGATGAGGATTGTCCACCGTAAAAATTAAAAAAATAGAGATTGTTTGGCAATATCCGCGTGGTCACCCTGTCATACGCCATATTATTGTCCAAATATTGACGATATATCGATCAAAACGATAGTAAACACATTTACAAATACCGTACTGTTAACAAAGGCCACTTATCTTGCATTACTCATTGGGTGGTCAACCGATTACTACTCATCATATTGACTGACAGGTGTACTTTTCGTGGACATAAATGACACTTTTCAAGATACACCTATACAGTAAAGTCTTTCTCTATTTATGGTCTTCCGGTAAAAGTCATACTTTTGACCACTGTGTTCCTAGCAGTGACGTCATCTACCGATAGTATCCTTGTGGTTTATAGAAAAGTTGTGCAGTAAGCGTAACCAGTCCTAACACTAACACAATTTTATGATCTAAATTCCTTACCAAAGTTATTTTATACAGGAAATTAATGGATAGGAGTACGACACTATGTAGGGTGTGAACTTATTACCTCAAAATTTACGTACCATAATTTTATCAGGTTTTATACTATTTCATCACTCAGAATACGTTGTCTCCAATGATAGTTTTGATTTTTAGTGTGTGTGTGTGTGTGTGTGTGTGTGTGTAGTATACTAGATCGTAAGGATACAACACATATTAATTTGTGACTTCTGAACCAAACTGCAATATGTTTGTTCAAAGCATGTACGTGCGACCGCTCCGGTGGCAGAGTGTTTGGAGCGACCGCCTTTGATGCGGTAGGTCGCGGGTTCGCGTCCTAGTCATACCAGAGACTTATAAAATTGGTACTAACAGCTGCCTTGCTAGGCGCTCAGCATTAAGAGGTTAGTGGTAGTGCTACAAGTCTGCGGCACGATGCCCCAGTGCTAGACATCACTATAAACTTTTACACTGCAGACATCGTAGCGATGTGACTGGAAAATTTTTAAAGGTACCTTAAAAATCCATATCACACACACATGGTTCGATTCCCAAAGCTACCAAAATTCGTGTAAATCGCGTGATGTCTAACCTTTACCGACAGCGACTGCACTGGCAGGCAGTAATTATTTGCGAACTTATAATATGGTTTGACTAACATATGATGGTCACTGATACTAGGAACAAAAGTAGTCCCGATACCTAGGAAAGCTCACTTCTAGATGACTCGAAGTGTGTTGTGCACTTATGTGGCTATAAAGCATAATATGTGAGTTCATAAATACCATAGATTTTATTATTGTCAGACCTATTAGTTTAGTTTCCAAACAACCAATTACTAACATGTCCCAGTTCCAGCTGAAACTCAAAAGATCAATGGAAACATATAGTAAGGAATTGCTAGCAGGTGACAACCATATAATTGGGTAACTGTATGAGATAAGAGAGTTAATACTGGTTCACAACGTAGATATTTTGCCTTCCATTTTCTGGGTAAGCGAATCTGACTGCAGGATATAATTTCACTGAACTGATACTTAGGTAGATTTGTCAGTAAAGGAATGTGCGGAAATTCACTAGTAATCTTGTTACAAATGTTTATGATATTGACAGGATGTTTTCATTCTTTATGACAAAAGGAATTCAAGCAATGATATATATATATATATATATATATATATATATATATATATATATATATATATATATATATATATATATATATATATATATATATATATATATATATATATATTAATTTATATTTATATTATTTATATTTATGTTCATTTAATGATATGTTGACACGTGCCACATATGCCAAATGGGATGTTGTGAAAGATATTCGGGATAAATCTAACGTTTGGAACATTTCAGATGTAAAACATAACAAAATCAAACAAAATTATTTTTCACTGTTTTTACTAGCGTATATTAGTGGGCGACTTACATATTTTTTTTATTCTAAGACTTGTAATCATCCAAACATCTCAGGAGAGCGAAGCTTTTCTATTTTAATTTTAAGCAAATTGTTTTGTTAAATATTTTTTTCTTGTTTGTTGAGTAAATGTGTTGTATGTTTACTTTCTAATAATTCACTTGCCCTGGTGTTGGTATCCTACTCAAAATTTACCTGTCAATATTAATTTAGTAGCTAGTAAATTATAGGCTCCAGTGTCAACACTTCCTACTTATGTTAACAAGCTCTCCAATGTTAGCGGAATGTCTTTCACATGATGTCAGCTTTGTATAAGCTTAATTTTTAGTTACATGTTTTTTAATACAACATCAGCAATGAACACAAAGATATTTCATGTACTATAAGGAAATTGCCATTTCCTTTTCTTAATGGGAGGTAACATTTTCTTTTTTGAGCTGCGAGATTATTATTTTTTGTTGGTCTCAGTATATGTTTTTCCAAATAACATAAGGGAGATCATATGCTGTTTTTTTTTTTGTTGTTGCTATAAATCAGAGTAAGAAATTTTACCAAGCTCTAACAATAATCAAAGCATATCGAAGCTAATATAGTAAGTTGTAAATATATACAAGACTACAAGACGGAGCACAAGGTGCTATCTGTGCATATACCAGACAGAGCGGAAAGTGTTATCCATAGATACACCGGACAGAACGGAAATAGCTGTTTGTGGATCTTACACCAGGATATAAAATGATATGAAATTAAACTATATAAGGGGATATGCTATTATCATACAGGTAGATAATTTTTAATTACTCTCATGCTGAGAATAAACAACAATGCTCGGGGTTTACATCATTCAATCGTCTTGAATTTGAAACAATAGTTTTGCTCCATTGTTTGAGTTTTGAAATGTAGGTTCCTGGGAATAAGT
The DNA here is from genome assembly GCA_028554795.2 of Sinohyriopsis cumingii. NCBI lineage: Eukaryota > Metazoa > Mollusca > Bivalvia > Unionida > Unionidae > Sinohyriopsis > Sinohyriopsis cumingii. The sequence continues at coordinate 150,053,714 of CM068838.1, read as the reverse complement.
TTAGAATACTTTTTGTAATAAAATCCGTGTGCATAAAGTTCTAATCCAACTTCAGTGTGTTCCGTGTAAGTGATATTACCCTTTTGTTTAAAAAATAAGTTAATAAAGGATCCTTGTCTAGATGTATGCATTTTGTTCATAAATAGACGTTAACGTATCTGTGTGTTGGTATATCCGCTTGTTCTGAATGTTTCTATTCTGTAACAATGCTTTGTGAATTGAAAACTATGACTATTACAATTTTGCTCATTTTGAAATCCATATAAATTCCATGTTTTCCTGTCTTACACACTACTTAAATCTCGAGCTTCACGCTAACGTTCTAGCAATACAAAAAGATTACAGTAGAACAAGTAGAAACACACACAGACACAGACACCAAGACAATTAAACATAGGATGTGTTAATTAGTCAATTCATCGCGTCCCTTTCGTATCAAAGCAAGTATTAGGGCCTTCTATGCTGGTCCCTATGAGATTTGTTTGAGAGATTCATCCCTCCACTTCATTTCATACTAGCATGTTGTTGATTGTATCTAACAGATGACACACCTTTTTTGAAGGGGTGGGTAAAAGTTAAGGGAAAACCATTGTCTTTGACTGTCCTTCAGTCCTAAAAGTATAATAGTGTAACATATTTAATATTTTTCCAAAAATCGATGTAGAACTATGAAATATATTTACCTCTGTATTCATATGGATAGGAATAAACTGAAAAAAAATCGAGTAAACCTGTAAGTGAAAGAAGACTTAACCCAATCACAAACTTTGCGCAACAGTAGCGTTTGTAGCGGAAAAAGGTGGGTGTTTTCGCTGCGCATACGGACACAGGACAGAAACGTCACAATCTGAATTTTCATGCATTTAAAACAAAACGTCACATGATATTAACTTACATTCAATAATTAGTATTATTAATGATTACAATAAATTGATTGCTTTACAAAAAAACTGATTTTTTTCAAGCTGAAGTCTTGAGATCAATTTGCAAAACAAGCATTTAAGATCGAGATTATTGAGGTCTATTTACGGTCTATGATGACAGGAAAATTGTAAAAGAAACATGTAATATTGATATCATCGAGGTTTATTAAAGGCTTCTGTTTGACAGTAAACTTTAGTTTGGATAAGAATCTAATAGTTAAATTTTGGTTCCAATCGCTAACAGTTTCTAATCAAGCACATAAATCAAATGAACAAATACAATTTGGGTTTCAGTCTATAAGTAGTTTTAATCAAGAATGTAAATAAAATGAAAATCTTTTTGATTCTAAATGGCCCTACTTTTCATAGTGACAACTATGGTGTTATGTATATCTATATTTGTGTATCTTTTAGTAAATGGCTGTGTCTGTATTGTGTGTAATGGTTGTTCACTACTGTAAATTATAGTGTTCATCTATTAAAAAGATATAATATAACTAACTTTTTTAAATCAAATTTACTCACGACACCTCCCCCCAACAAGAGAGGTTACCATCGCAAGATACCAATTTACTGTCAACCTAAACCATACGTCAATCTTAATTGTTACGTGTCACGCTTATTACGACAAAATGTGCTGCGACATAATATCTACAAAAAAAATTGCACTATTACAAGGTGTATTGCGACATGAAGTCGTAATAGACTCTTGGCGTTGTATATAGGGAGATAACTGAGCAATTAATTCATGTCTTTTTTGTATTTGTATGCTAATATCAGTCTGCAGATTTGTTTATTGTCGTGTTTCTATATTATCTGAGAGGTGACCTTAGTTTGGATTATTCAGTGGAACAACAGAGTGCTCATTGGACTAATATTTTATTTTGGGACTATTGTGAATTTATTGAAAGGGATTCTGGACAATATCATTATGGTACATAAGGACTGTTGGCAGACCAGTACATTCAAGGATACTGAATTCATTCGGAATAATATAATCTTTTGGACTTGTATTGAACTTTTATGATGATTTTGGATTGGTTCATAACACTATAAGTTTCTCTTACATTTTCATTTTATAACTTTGATAATTAAATTATTTGTTAAGTTTATAAAACTTGTCGGTTTTGCTTCTATTCCTTACCTAGTTTATGACCACAGAGTCGTATGTTATGTATACTTTATTTAATTAATATTTGAATTAATTTAATTGCTTGTTTGTTAGTTTTAAATTTATGTATTCCATTACATGTTATTTTAATGCGATTTATTTTCTTCTTCTGGATTATACATTTACCAGAAATTCAATTTTCCGGAAATTAAGTTCAGTTTGACCTGACTATTTTTCGTAAACACTAATAATAGAAACTTTGTATCTAATGCTGACCTATTTCCTTACCTTGATTAAGAAATCAGTGAGAGTTGAAGTAAACAACTTTTATAATTTTTTTAAATTCTTTCTCACAGTAAGATTCATAAAGTGAAATCGATGCCATACTTGGAATACGTGACAAATAGCATGTATCAATTATGTTTTTCAAGTGGATTGGCCCACATCCGGGCATCTGTTTTGCGTCTTACTAAGACTTAATATTGATGTATTGAGAAATAATAGTTATTATGTGCCTTAACACTGGAGAAATCCAAGTGGTTTATGGTGTGACCAGTTTTATTTTTCTTTGCTAAATATTTTGTTTTCTTCAAATCATTTGGATTCCAAGAGATTATTTTTCCCTGGAAATACTTGTGCTCTAAAATAATTCTTGGGACAGTTATCGAAATTTACAAAGAATTTAAACACCTGAATATTATTTTCTGTGATTCAACAAAGAACTATTGACACATCACGCTGACCACAGCATACGTCATCGCCTTCCATTTTGGATTTCATCGGGATTCGAACTCAGTTTCATTATGATTTTTTATTACTAGGACTTCTATTTATTAATTCTTAGATTATTCTTGGATTAATTTTGGATTTGATTCGTAGAACCTAATTTCTTTTTCTCATTTTTACATTGTTTTTCTAGGGGAATAATTTATTTGTTAACTTTTACAAAGCTTGTTCTCTTCACTCTTTTCTTGTTGCATTTTGTAAGAGACTTTGTAACACGTAACATATCGATATATGAGCGCCAAAAGAAAATTGCTATAGGTTTCATTGAAGGCAACATAAAATCCAAAGATTTGTCAGACTAAATATTCTCTCATGAAATTGATCACAAGAAAAAATGGTGGTTCTATATTCTGTTTTAAACGTTACATGTATACTCGATATGCATTACGTAAGACCAAGCAGTGGTGTACTACAGTGGAGGAAGAGGTAGTTTGTCCACAGGCATGAAATACCAAAATCCATTTCCAGAACAGTACTATGATCATGCCCATGACGTATCAACTTCGAGCCTAGCAAAAGCACACATGAGAGAAAGCCTCGTTGGGTCATGATGCACCCAGCCAGATCTTTCATAATGAATATCAACTGTTCAGTTTGAGGCAGGGAAGTCAATCCCGAGTTTTACCTTTTTGATGCTATGAACATTCGACTGACAATAAATACGGCAGTATACCAAAAATGATCAAAGACCTTATTAGCCACTGATGTTGCGTTGGTATGGAAAGTCACATCAATGTGATTATTTTGTTAGTACCGTGTATACCCCCTTGAAAATATTAAAAAATCATGGAGCTGATATTTTGTTTATTATGCGAATATCTCAATGAAGAAGTCGCAGTTCAAGTTGTTTCAGATAAAAACCTGCAGCATTGCAAAGTTCAAATTGTAACTTTACCTCATGTGACTATTTTTTCTGTGAATTTCTTTTCTTTAATTTTCTGGAATATTAAGTAATATTTTGCGGACGGATATCAGTTTTGTGATGCAAGAATTACGCCGCGGGTTATTACACACTAACATTTTTCACTGCCTGGTGTAATACATACGAGCCAAATAACAGGCACGCGCTGATAAAAAAAAGAAACGCTATCAAACACAGAATATACAAAAACAGAAGGAACATTTCAGCTGTAACGGAAAGCCTTAAAATTTGGCCAGTTTTGCGGAACAAAATGTACAGAGGTACATCAATTTAAATGTTCACCTTCTCAAAATTAAAATGCTAGGTATAAATTTGGGCATAGACTATAGCTATCTCTTTGTCTTGCTGAAACAGAATAAAGGAGACGTTTACAGTGGACTATTAGCCATTTAATGTTGTACTTACACCACGTAGCATTTGTGAGACCTGAAAGGAAACAAAAAATGGTTGATCTAATTTTAATATCGATGTAAATAATTTTCGTCAACGTTCAATAATCACGGCATGAAAATAGCAATTAGCTTTGATTCCAGTAATCAAGAAGTCAATTGATCGATTTTATTTATCCATTTTATTTGCATTTCATTGCAATGTAAAGAAAGGAGATTATGATCACCACAGTGTGGTAAATGTGGAGATGACACATGTAAATACACATTACATAATTGTTTGCCCAATTCTGATATCAAATATACAGTTAGCGGAGCCGCAGTGGCTCAGTGGTCAGCGTGCCTGACTCACAACCGAAAGGGTGTGGGTTCCAATCCTACCATAGGATCAGCTTAAAAAGCTAATGTGGTATGTCCTTGGACAAGACACTTTAATCCAATCGCCTCGGTGCTAAAAAAAAAAATATTTGTGTTGCTGTATCGTAAAGAACCAAACCAAGCCAAAATAAACTATTAATGACATTGCAAGCAAACTCAAAATTTCAGAAGCAAACAACTATCTCACTATCTCAAACCCCCTATTATTTTCTTCTAAAATAGTTTCAACTAAATGAATCCACATTTGCGATAAAAACAAATGCAGAAACTATGCATTTTTGCCGGAAACACACAGGAATAACAAAAACTTATTGTTTATGTAAGAATTCTGAATCTATGTTCAGTACGTTAACTGTAGTCACTGATCAAATCCATATAATTTATTCCACTTTTAATCGTATTGGAATCGATTCTGCAACATTTAACTCCTGATTACAAGCGTGAAACGTAATACATGCTACTTCGGGAAACATAAGAGAGTCAAAGCAACATCAACGCATGATGCAATTTGTTTCATACTTTTTCCATGGAATTTTCAAGAAGATTTCAAAGTACATCATGATAAAAAAAATATATCAAATTATCGTTCAATTCAGACATGTAAATAGGCTTATATTATATGTAAGGCAATTTGCAATCAAATACGGGCATTTTTTTTAAATTCCTGAAAGCAATGCACGACGTATATGAAAACCAAAAATAAAATTAAAAATAGAAAATAAGATGATAAAGCTTACCGATGACAACGCAAAGAAGAATTCCAAAAGAATACATTTTGAGGTTGCTTATCTGTACCATTCTAGAATGAAGGCTATCAGATCGTATCGCACTGTGAACGATCCAGAACTATCACCCATCTTATAAAGTCCACCCTTGACGTACACACCCGTATGTACGCACATTTCCTTTTATGTCACCGGCTTACTGATTTGTGTACTCTGAAGCCAAATTTGTTTAATCCCACTGATTAACACCTATATATTTCTGTGACTATAACAAATCTGCACATATTGAACAGTTATTAAGTACCGACTATGGTACACATTTACTCGATGGGCATCCTTGTCTTCAACAAATGATCAAAGTCTTTTTTTTTTTGTATTCTACGGCTTCTGATTAAGCTGTGTTTGAACGATTTGCCCTCTGGGCAAAGAAATAGGACGACAATATATGCATTGTCAAAATTTTGGGCAAGGTAAATATATTAAGAATATTCGTCTTTTTTGACAACGGCCATACCTTTCTTAGCGAACCATTGACTGATTTATTAATGAGTGAGGAGATAGGATGACACGAGTGGACATCATCTTTGAGCAATGACCTGATCTCTCTTCCGTATTACAAACAGAAATCTATAGATTACGATTTCAGCACACTGAATATACCCAAATATATTGTTTGTACAAGGCGTATTAGTGACTTTGAATTTCTGAATAAACGAGCTAGACGGTGAAAAGATTTTTTTTATGGGGAAGGGCATATAGGTATTTATATTTTTATTTTATTGACATGCTTTATCAAGATCAAAGTAGACGTCATCTCAAAAGCTCTTGACATCGACGCACCACCTCACTTAAATGTAAAACAAAACCGGATTGTGCAGCGAAGTTTGTCATTATCGCTGCTTCTAAGAATTTGCGATGGCAATAGCATTTTGAAGCTTTCTCATGAAGTATGGAATTAAAATAAATCAATAACTTTACCTGTTCTTCCTGAATGCTATGATATAATTTATTCCCATAATATTGTAGTACGAATGTAGCGATATTTTTTAAAATTATGATCTTACTGAATGACTCAGTGAATTTACGCCAATAGCAATTATACAGACGGTGATGAAAATTTTTTAATATTTATTTCTCCTGTTTACAAGTGTGTGATGATGAAATGTCAGATTTGTATGTATTCTAAGTCAATATTAGATCCATCTTGTTTCATGTATGTCTACCATAATCAATTATATGTCCTGGCTGTTTTGTCCAAGGTTATTAAGTATGTGTTGATTTATACACTTATACGCTGTTTAACGACAACGTTTGTCTAAACATCCCCATGGCTACATGTAAATAGCGCTACACGTCAGAACTTTATGTATGATTTGTCACTACGTCGTGATTAACTTACGCGAACTCAGAAAGATTAGATAATAGTAATACACATTACTTTTAATGTTCAAAAAAAAAGTTGTCGAGAACATGATGTCTTTTTAAAATCTGCATTTTTGTACTTGTTCTGTTTATGTCCGTGTGTGGTTTCTTTACACATTCATCGGATTTAAAGAGCTGTAGATCTAGAGAAACTAGTTTGCAGGATGATTTAAAATAAAAAGATTTGTCTACATTTTACGCAAACCCGTCAAAAACTGAACCAAGATGATTACAAATATTACTAAAGGAATTGTCGATACACGAAACAAGTGTTTTATCCCATTAATGTTTAAACTTATTAATCTTATTTTTGATATGTTATTTTCGTGATGTTTGATCTGGAACTTATGCGATTTCATTATGTAAAAAGATCATCAAACGAAGCTACAGATTCGAAAGGTTTTATTTTAATTTGGTTGCTAGATAAATTATGTACCAAAGTTTTGAACAATCGGTTTTCAGAATGGGCAGACCAATACCATGGAAACATCGAGGCGCAATTAAAGTTTATATTTTATAACGAAAATATTATCTACATTACAAATATATTTGCTATATTTAATATTTGTGCTGTAAATGCTATTAAGTTCTATATGGCCTTATATCGCATGAAACTAATATTCGTATGAAGTTATTTGGATCTTTTATGGACTTGTACATAGCTGTGAAATAGATTATATTGTGAAATATATTTTAATTTAAATTGTTCCATCGTGGAATTAAAATAACATATTTTGGATGTTATAATATCTATGTATTATGAAGTAAAATGTAAAAGTAAATACTATAATAGTCTAAGTGATGAATTTTATTCTTATTTTATTATTTCAGTGATGCAGCTTCAAACTTCTGAACTTGAGACAGCTATTTCAAAATATAATGTGAAGTCAGACGATTTTGGTAATAATACTCACTTAATAGGCATCTCATTTACAAGTAAGAAGAAATTTTCATTTTTTAAATATATCATATTGTCAACAATAAATAGGTGTACATAAAAGGAGAATCCGTCCAATAACATTACAAAAGGTGCCCATATTAATCAGGTTACTATCATGGCGGTGAAAATCTATGTTGGCACAAACTTTAAAAATTAAATATTTTAATGAAATAGACGTAACCATGCTTTTTATATATTAAAATCTGTGCATATTATTCAACCATTTCATTAAGGTACTATGTGTAGTAAATATCTGATTCTGTAGAATTTGTCCATATTGAATAGAATTGTCTACTGAGGTGTGTATAGCGAATAATTATTCACAGATGCATGGCTACCTATTGTAGACTATGTCCTTATAAATATTCCGCCGAAAGGTCAAAGAGACAGGTCATTCTTCTTGAGCTATGTCTAGATATACATCATCTGTGTCACATTATGGCACATTTCCTGATAATGGTCTAGGTTAGACTGACATGTTTTTCATGTACAATTTCCTGCGACCAACTTAAAAACAAATACACTGACCTAATTATCTAGACAATTAAATTTATCGTAAGTTCGCAAAAAGTGACAATTTATTTCGTTTTTCTAGGACGTTTTCTTAATACGCTACATATATACGTGTACTGATTAATTACACAACCTATTAAATTATGAGAACCACTTGGATAGATTATACTTGATAGTTGATTTATTACGCAGGGAGATAAAGAGATTATTTGAAGCCATTATTTCCTTCCGGTTTCGAAGAGTATAACCAGTCTTACAAATACATACAAAATGAACAATAAAAAACGTAGCACTAATTTAAGGAAAAAAAATATAAAATATGAAACACAAATACCCTTGTTGAAAAACGGAGTGAATGATGCACATGACGCATGGAAAAAGAGAATGGATTTACACGGTAAGGTATATGTGAATAGTCCTTTCTTTGTTCTACATTTTGAAGATGCAAAACTAGTCAAAGGAGAAAAGTATTCAAGCTGACATCAGTAGGCGTAAATCATACAGTTTAAGCAAATAAAATGGGTATCATACACTTTACTTATCAGAATGGTGCACATTCAAGCGACTGTAATATACCATTTCCACATGGAAACAATAGTTGTCATACCCAGTAGATGAAAGAAATTTGATCATTACTAAAACTAACTAACAAATCTTGTAATATCCTTCCCGAAGGAGTATTGACAAAATCAGTGTCGGACTGTAAACCTAAGTACATATAAAAATCCACACCGAATGTATAACTAATATGGCGCCAAAATCTATCACGGTCAAGTGCAAGGAAATAACATGCAGGTTTGTAATGATCAACGGCAGATATGCAAAAACTTTGACAAAGAGTGCAAACTGCCTCATCCTCAGACCGCAAAGTTTTGCAGCTAGTACAAACAGCCTTATCCACAGATGTAAACGTTTGACAGCGAGTACAAACAGCCTCATCCACATACTTAAAAGTTTGACAACCAGTAAAAACAACCTCATCCACAGACGAAAAAGTTTAGCAGCGAGTACAAACAGCCTCTCCACAGATGTAAAGGTTTAACAGCGAGTACATCAGTCTCATTCACAGACATAAAAGTTTGATAACGAGTATAAACTGCCTCATTCACAGACGTAAAAGTTTGACCGCGAGTACACACAGCCTCATCCACAGACATAAAAGTATGACAACGAGTATAAACTGCCTCATTCACAGACGTAAATGTTTGACCGCGAATACACACAACCTCATCCACATACGTAAAAGTTTGACAGCGAGTACAAACAGCCTCATCCAGACGATGATGATATCTCCGCCACTTGTTATGATGAGATTTTTCTCATAACCTTCTCACTTCTTGCTTTGAGAAGAAAATACTCACAACTTAAGAAATGTCTTTGCCCATGGCTAGAGAGAAAAAGAATGAGTTCAGGCTCTCTTAAAAGGAGGTGTCACTCATAACGGTGTAGATACGTCTACATCTTTGGGGAATATGGCAAGCGGAGGTAACGGGTTCGCTGTAAGGAAAACAGAACCTTCTGATTCTTGATGAATGAACTCATTTTGCGCAAGCTTGTTCTCAGTTTATAGGCAATTTTGGACTTATCCTCAAGGCCAAATATGGCCATTCGTCTAGCTACTTTTTGTGTTCGTTCATTTTAAATTAGGACGAGGCTTTAGTCTTCCTCACTGATATTCTATGTGTGTACGTCATCAGATATACAATTATGCTGCATCGGCTTATTGTTTTAAGAAACTCGTGGAATCTTCCAGTGTACTCAGCACAAAGGAATTTGCCTGTTCAGCATAACTTACAACCGAGTCTGGCTTTTGGGTACAAGTGAATTGTATTTTATAGTACCACGCGTTTTGCAATTTCTTGTAAAGCACAATCTTTATTAAAATAGTATACAGTTGTAGTACAGAAATATATAAAAATAATTTCAATATAATTTAGTTAAAATTACTTTCAATGCAATTGAATGAAAAATTACTTTTAATACAATGTAGAGAAACTTTATATCCTAATAATTTTACTGACACATTCTGTCCTAATAAGGATATTCTGATGACTGGAGTTACAGCAATTTTCAAAGCAATATACAATGCGCAGGGAAGTGGACAAGGTTCATACAAAATACGCGTTTACTCCAATAATAATAAAACTGAATAGAAAGGTATATGTTTATCTATAGTCTCTTTTATCTAAGTATCTGCTTTATTGTACTTAGACCATTAATACCAAAACGGCTGCATGATTCTAGTTCTCGAACAGCCTCCATCAACAGCCTCAAATACTATCAAGAAATGCCTACGTCTTCTTTTTTTGCCAGAGTTGCATTCATTGAAAAATATCATTTTACTTTATAACATAAATATCCAATTTGCCACTTTAAGGAGAATACCAAACGTCTCTGCATTAGCTGATCCAAGTGTAATTTTGAAAGATGCGGAGGAAGCATCCCATCCCATCAACCGATGGACATTGGCACGGGATTGTTGACTAATTCAAAGCCAAAACTGTATGTTACCAATTGATTTGGTTTTCATTAGCATAGCGAATTAGTTAATATACTAAAATAGAAATAATATTGCAGTCCCGATGCTTATGAAAACCCATTTTGGCGTGACTTATTTGGAAACGTAGAAGATTTTATATCAGTGCGAAACATTTATAATCAAGTAGCTGGAAGAAGCGTTATTGCAATGTTCAGATCTCTTTCATTGTTATTGCGTCCGTAAAAATGATTATTATTAGACCTTTTTTTATTTGTGGCAAATGTGCTGAAATATCAATATTGCGGTGTAGAGAGGAATCGAAACTGACCTGATCGTTGTATGACAATTTTGAAGGTGTTCATAATTTAATTTGTTGAACCCAATGGCTTTTCAATACTGAACATGAAAGCGCACACTTATGCTAGTGTAAAAGGATAAAACTCCAGTTACACTGGTTTCTTTCGATATCTTAACAGATTAACTAACTTTTCTCATGTAACTTCTTATGTGTATTGGCTAAATTTGACTGATAATACAATGTCTCAAAATATTCTGACAACTTATGTACAACTTCTGCAGAATCCCGAAAAATGATAATGTGTCATTAAGTTTTATTTCACAGGGTTTTCTGCTTTCATGTCATCGTAAAATCAAACTTTCCATAATTTGTTTTGACCGACCTCTGTGTATTTAATGTTTTCATTCTCATGCTTTTGATAATATAAAACACTTTGTGAAGTCTGGTTTTCTCTTTGTTGTATCCAATTATGCTTATGTTTTAGCTATAGTTTTGTGAAAATCCATTAATACGTAGTTCCAGACGGGTTTCATATAGGGTCTAAATTTTTAAACTGGAAAGATGTTTTCGCTTGCAATATATATATATATATATATATATATATATATATATATATATATATATATATATATATATATATATATATATATATATATCATGATTGACCTTGCTATACTACAAATCTATCTGCTTACTGTATTTAGTAATAAAGGACACTAGAAACTCTAACTTAATATCTAAGTCTCACACATGTTCTTGACGTATTCCAAAGTCAACTCCACACCCACCCAAGTGGACTTAAACGAATAAAGCTCGAATCACTCATCGTGCAAAATTGAAAAGCAAAAGATGTAAATATATGTTTGTGGTCAAACCGATTTAGCTTTTAGCCATTAGCTTTGTCCCCCTTGCCCATAACAATTTTGCACTTGCTAAAAATGATAAGATGGCTTAAATCACTATGCCACCAGAGTAGGATACACATTCTCATTGGTGATTTTTTTTTTACAACAGTCGAGTTGGCTCCAAGACACTGAATCATTGTGAACTAAAAGAGAACGCAGCAAATTACTTATTGTGTTAGTTGAATGCGTATTAGGGTTGGGGTTCAAATCACGCATAAAAAGGGAAACATACCCAACGTATATATTATAAATTATATGTAGCTTGTCAATATACTCCGAGGATAATTCAAAAATGTGTGTGTGTGTGTGTGTGTGTGTGTGTGTGTGTGTGTGTGTTATTTTGGATTTTTAACGAGGTTTGAATATTTTTTCAGTCCCATAGCTGTGATGTTTGTTGTGTGTCAGTTTATATTGATATCTAGCACTGGGGCAGCATGCCGCAGAGATGTAGCATCTTGTCCAGCGGACCAGTCCTAAATCAAACCAATGAATGATGAGCGCCTAGCAAGACAGTTTCTAGTACCCTTTTCATACGTCTTAGATATGACTCAGCCGGTCAGTTATGTGCTTATCATATGGTTAATGAAACGTATTATAATTATTTTTAATCTAACTCCAGAATTGTGACCATAAATAATGTGTAAAACGGTGATATTATTACTCTATTTTGATGTGCCATAAAAGAGTACACAATCGTTTCCACGAATTCTAAACAAGGGCCAAACCGTGTCTGGTCAACTGTTGCAATAGGTACATAGCTGACATCTACTGAGTGCATTAACCAAAGCAGTTCGTGAATAGTCATTAATCAAAGATGCAACATATATATATAAGGGCTTAGTCAAGAAAAAAGCATCTCTCTATTTATGTAGCCTCTTTAAATAAATTATCTGGAAATAAAATAAGCAGGATTCATTGAGAAGAAATGTCTTTATATCTTTGATTATTTGCTCATTAATACGGCGATATTACCAGATACAACAGATGGTCTACAGGTATCTTTAGATAAGCTACACGCATGCTGTATAAAATAAAATAAATTTGTAAATATTGATAAAACAAAGACTTTTAAGAAAATAGTTAGAAGACTAGGAATTTCATTCAAGTACAGAGAAAATGTGTCTTTCTAAACTTTGTGAATAATGTTACATATTTAAGACTTCTTTTTACCAACAGAAGCTCGTGTACAGCATCTCCAGATACTACTGCTGGCAAACGTGTCCAAGCAAAATGATTACTTCTGGGTAATAAACTACAATAACCAGTGAATATAATGTGTTATTTGTTTGATTCTTTTGTATCTCCAATTGTGGCCTATTGCTGTGAGATCTGGGGATTTTCGAAAGCAAACACTATCATTGAATATCCAAAGTTGGTCGGATATCCACCTTTTCTCTCTCTCTCTCTTATTTTCTCTCTCTGTGTGTGTGTGTGTGTGTGTGTGTGTGTGTGTTGCTAAATACAAATAGCTGCCCACTCTACGAAAACAATCTTCAGCTGTAGAGCTTTTCTCGGGGAGTCTCAGAACTCTGTTGAGTTTTGTATTGCCTGGATGCTGCGGCCGAAGGTGCCGTTTACTCAGAGGATGGTATTAGTTTACTCGCAGAGAGTGGCAAAACATTCGGGACCATTGGGTCTGCGCGGCATAAGGTTTCTCGAAGTGTCCTTCAGCAGACTGGGAGGAGCGGGTAATACGTGCTTGCTCCTGGACAATTGGAGGAGAACTGTGGAACCTGAAATATCTAGTGCTCGTTGACTGGCATCTTCGCTAACCAAGGTTCCGATGTGATAACCCTATCTACACTTTTGGCGTATCGAGCAGATATTTCTGTGCGTCGGGTTTGTGAATTTCACTGGATGCTTCGGCAAGCCACCGCATCCAACCAAATTAAGTTGTTCATATTTGAACACTCTTCCTACATGATTGAGACAAGGGGTGGGGTACACAACTTGAATGGACTGATAAATACGCAAGTTTTAGTGCCGGAGTTGTTTGCACAAATACCTTTCACTCAAATACACCTGTAATGGCTTCCGTATGGTACATAGTCGTACTTTCGATGTTAAACTTACAAAGTATCTTTTTTAGTCAGTTACCCCCACCTTTTTGGTCGATGTACAATGCATCACGCTATTGGTTAGTTGGCATTACATACTAAGGGAGGCACCTCGTGAAACCCAGCGTCGCTAGGACAATGTACCAGTATATCTGTTCGATCCGCCAATATGTAGATAGTTATCATATCGGAACCTTGGCTAGCTAAGATGGTTGACTGGGTACCACGAGACACATAACATCATGTGTTCTACTTTTGAATCAATATTATTAAATATCACTACACGGTTGAAAGTCTAATTCAATATTGATACATGGGTGAAAATCAATTATGCGTGTATAGTACTTGGTGTTGAGTCATAAACTGTTCATATTTAGTATACATTCTATACATTGATCATCCCTGGTGATAAATCCATACATCAAATATAAATTTTTAACAAGTTCTATAAATTGATTTTAACTGGTGATTGGCCTATATATCGATCCTATTTGCTTATAAATTCAGTACATTGATTATTTTATTGTTCGATTGTTCATTCAAAGACATGCTCTTATTAGCTCCATGTAAGAATAATATGATTTTCTTGCATCTTTCGTTCAGTTCTGTGCACATCATTCTGTTAAATCTATTGTTGGGCTTTATGTGAGGAAAAAGGTGTCAGATTCAATCGTCATTCACTTACATTATTACAAACATCTTACTCACGAAGTGCGTTTAGTGTCTTCGCCAAATCCTATCCCAACCCGGCGCCATCCTGTTGCAATTTAATTTTGTAGAATTTGTGGACTGATTTATCTACCGAGGTGTAAAAGGGGGAATTATTCATGTCAAATGCTATTATGTAATAATGGCGTTTGTATATTTCATCTTTAATAATGCAACATGTGACAGATTATCAAGCTTTTACAACTCATCAAAAAGATAATTTATATGAATTACATCACTATGAGACATTTATCCATATTTAACCGTTCTTTAGAAGGTATGTGCATCTGTTTCTCTTCAGCAGATTTTGTTTGCTGAGTCAGCTATTATGTTTGTCATAATAGTCTTTTTCTATAGTTTATTATGAATCTTATATTTCTTACCTTTTGTTAGAATTGATATTAGGTGTAGTGCTCTGGATAAAATGGTACAGTGCCGTTATGTTTGAATACTTTGGATACGCATGAGGTAGTTCATCCAGATTAAATGTATATAAATATTCCACTGAAAGGTCAAACGGACAGGTCATTCTTCTTGAGCTGTATATAGATATACATCATGCTTGTGTGAAATTATGGCACATTTCCTTACAAAGGTATATGTTAGGCTGACATGGTTTTCATGAGAAGTTTCTTGTGACTACTTTTAAAAAAAGCAATGTCAGAATCATCAATAAAACTGACAATCAATTCGCAAAAATGACAAGTTATTACATTGTATTGTTAATGGAAATTTTCGTATGATACATATACACATGTACGGTTGGTTACACAACATGTCGTACGGTTGGTTACACAACATGTCGTACGGTTGGTTACACAACATGTCGCTTTATGAGAATGTTAATATGATGCTGGTAAGAGATAATTGTACAAAAATTACACAGGAAGCTAATTAGAAATGCCATTGTTGTATAATGTCCTATTTTAAACTTTTGTTTACCAAATATATATGAGCACACCAAAAATAGTATTTTAAACAGGTGATGGATAGCAATGTTTAAAATAGGAAACTCACTATTATTTCTTTTCAACTCTCTCTCTCTCTCTCTCTCTCTCTCTCTCTCTCTCTCTGTTATTAGTACTGACTAGAGTCTTTGCCATTTAAATTGTTTACGGAGACTTTATTTCGGACAATGTTAATGGGCAGCAAAAGTAATTAAAGAAGGGTTCTAATAACAGATTGAATACCAGCATTAGAGATGGAGCAGGAAAAACGATAGAGTTCAAGGTAACATCTTTTTCATGACTTTCAGATCCTAACAGATCATCGTCCACTGTGTTAAGTTTGTGTTCCTTGTCAGTAGTTTAGATTTAACATTACATCTAAGTTATAGAGAGCGAAGACTGCAGAACCACTGCACTGCAGAATAAGGACTGAGAAGTCGAAACCAGTTGTCTCCAATAAGATCGATCGTGCATTCGGTGCATGGTAGAAATGGAAACGGAATCACTTTGATACAGTTCTAGGATTATTTCACTATGGAAAGAGTCATTGTTGCTTTAATGAATATTACAATTGATTCTCCCGGGATGAGGTTTAAGGTTCTTTTGACACGATGCGAAAAGAGCTGAGAAAGGAATCCCGAAAAGTCTTAAAATCTTCGAAATAGAACAAAATACTGTTGGGTATAGAAGCTCTGTCAAGCAAGGTTTCTAACTGATGCCACTGATTATAGAAGCCACTAAATTTTTTGGATGAAGAACAAAAGCAAAACAAAAGCAGTAACGCAGTTGTTAAAAAAGTTTACAATGACAATTGAAGCCTTTGTTTTGATGCGAGAAGTATGTGCGATAACCTATTGTATGTAAGCGATCTTAATATACTGACCTGGAATGTTAGAGGAATTATGTCCTCTGCTCTTAGCTTTAGTGCAATGCTGGATAAATATAATGTTGACGTAGCTTGCGTAACTGAACATAAACTATTACAGCACATACTTCCATTTTGCGATACTATTCGTTCTGATTATAAATGCACTGCTAAGGCGGAGGATATTTCCTCTAATTGTATGTTAATAAAATGTGGTAAAGGAGGAGTTGCAATCTTCTGCAAAACTTCTCTCATGAGATATGCTAACTTTATAGATGAAGTTAATAGTGACAGAGTTGTTGGCATAGAATTCAAATTTCCTGATATGCAAAATGTATATATTTTTTGTGTATATATGCCGACCCTATTATATGGCATAGATTGTTACAAAGCGCAAATTGAGTTGATTCAAAATCTCTATGATCAGTACTCACAGCTGGGGGACGTGTATTTTACTGGTGATTTCAATGCAGTAGCTGAACCAGCCACTTTCAGAGATTACAAAGATAGAGTATTTCATGAGTTCTTGCGATATAATAATCTAGTGAGTGCTGGACATTTAATAATATGCACTGGTTCCCGCTATACGTTCACCCCAGCAAGAACGATGATTGATCATTTTGTACTGTCGGATCAATGCATAGGTAGATTACGAAGTGTGCACATTGTTTCAGATCATGAAGAGCACGCGATATCTGACCACCTCCCTATCCTTACTTCCCTTCGTACAGTGACCTGTGGGAGAGACTTCAGACAGTCTATGAAGAGAAACAACATAGCCTGGAATAAATTAAACGCTGATATCTTGAAAAACTATCAATCTGAGCTGGACCTTCGCCTGAAAACTTTAGATATAGATACTATTTCGGACAATGTTGATAGCTTTTACCAGCACATTGTTAATGCAATACAGCAGTCAAGCGACATCGCGCTTCCAAAGTCTAAATTCAATTATCATGCCAAACCATATTGGTCAAATGAACTCAAAGAAGCACATAAACTTCAAAGACAAGCTAGGTATACTTGGATAAATGAGGGAAGACCGAGGGGTAGTCAATTTAATTCTTACAGAGAATATAAAGATAAGAAGAGAGACTTTAGATACGTTCAAAAACTGGCTGTGGAAAAATATATGGGGGAGGTGTATGAAGAAATTGAAAAAGCACATGAATGCGATGTAAGACACTTTTGGAAAATGATCAACATTAAGAGAGGGAACAATACAAATTTTTGTCAGGAACTATCAACTGATGGAGTTTGTGTCCGTGATGATGATTCCATCGCAAATGGCTTTGCTAGATACTATGAGGACATTCACACGCCGAATTTAAACCATAGTTTTGACGGAAACTTTTATGAATTTATAGAGAGAGAATTAAATCGGGGTCTACAGGACGAAGTAAGCCATATCGAGGCCTTACAGACCAGTATCAGTTTAAATGAAGTAAGAGAAATCATTAAAGGTCTAAAGAAATCAAAAGCATCGGGCCATGATCAAATTTGCAATGAACATTTGATCTATGGCAGCGACTACCTCATCGAGTGTATGACAATTTTATTTACTCGGATGATTGATCAATCTTACATACCTGTAGATTGCAAAAAAGGGTTAGTAATACCACTGTACAAAGGTAACAGAAAATCAAAGAACTCCCTCGAAAGTTACAGGCCTGTTACTTTACTGCCTGTTATCTACAAAACCTTTGAGAAAATTATTCATGAACGTTTGGTAACTTGGCTCAAAGATACTAATTCTAGTATACCCAGTTCACAACAACATGGTTACCAAAAAGGTTTAGGCTGCACAACAGCGAGTTTTGTGCTGTTGCAATCAGTACAATATAATGTAAACATGGGTTCACGGGTTTTTGCTGCTTTTCTTGATACAAAAAAGGCATTTGATACCGTGTGGCACGAAGGACTGCTTTTTAAATTATTCACGTTGGGAATTACGGGTAAATCCCTTTTGATATTTTTTAACATGTATACAAATTTACAGAGTAAAGTTCTTGTAAATGGGCAATTTTCAGATTGGTTCTCAATTGGCCAAGGAGTGAGACAAGGGGGTGTTTTGTCAACCTTGATGTACACAATATTTATAAATGACTTGCTGCTACAGTTAGAAAATAGTGGATTTGGAGCAAAGATTGGATCCTTAGCTGTGGGAAATCCAACCCTAGCTGATGATATTTCACTTTTGGCTATATATCCTAGCAATCTACAAAAGCTGTTAGATATAGCATACGACTACAGTAATAAGTGGCGATTCGAGCTTAGTGTTACAAAGTCATACATTATCATTTTCGGACCCCAATACAAGAATTTTATCAATATGAAATGGTATCTTGGCCCGTCATGTTTGCCGGTCACCGATTCGGCAACACACCTGGGTCACCGGATTAACTCAAAGCTGACGTCGCATGACGCAATACTCGATGCATGCAAGAAAGGGAAAAAATCTTTTCACGGTCTGTTTGGTATTGGCATTAAACCGAATGGTTTAAATCCTTTGGTTGCTGCAAATGTAATTAAAAAGGTAATTTTCCCTTCAATGTTTTATGGAAGTGAATTATGGTGTAACATTTCAAAAAGTGACCTCGCTTTATTGGATAAAACTCTGAGGTATTTTGCCAAACATTTACAAGGTTTTCCAATACATACAAGATCAGACATTGCCCTGGGAATGCTAGGATGGACATCAGCGCAGTCCGAAATTGATAGAAGAAAATTGATGTTTTTACACAGATTGTGTTTGATGCCTAACAATGTATATACTAAACGTGTGTTTAACGTTGCGTTATTTCACTTCATTCTGAGCGGATGCATGTCAAGCTGCGGGTTAATTTCAAATTTATATTATACCTCAAAGAAGTTTGACTTGCTCGGGTATCTAACTGATTATTTACATCATTCTGAAATTCCAGATAAACATAATTGGAAAGAAATTGTAAGGTCAAAAATTGTTGGTCTTGAAAATAGCCTCTGGAGAGTTCGTATGTCTAATCAAGCAGATTTTGATAGATTCTCTTCGATACACGAATACTTACGACCTGCCTCAGTGTGGCAGTCGGCTAAAACTAGACAACACACTAAGGTATTTACATATGTAGCTAAACTATGGGCTGCTGTTCCACAAACACAGCTTGATATGTGTATTAGATGTGGGAATGTTTATACAGACTTGATACTTCATTGTTGTGTTAGTTGTCCTTATATGTCGAACTTTCGAAATTCTTTCTGGGATTTCCTTACTGATAAATTTCCCCTGAGCCTGCACATTACGTTATTTAATGCAGAAGATGAGCTGCAACTACAATATCTTTTAGGTAAAAGGTTACCATCAGGAGTAATCGACAAAGAAAACTCCAAGCTATTCGTCCTGTATGCAGCATACTTTGTCATGCAGTGTGCAGCTATCTTCTGTAAATAAGGTACTGAAACTTGCAACTTATGAGTTGACGAACACTTTGTTGATTGATATTGTGTAAGAATTTGTATTCCAATATAGAATATTTTTTTTTTTTTTTTTTTTTTTTTTATATATATTTATTGATTGTATTCAGATGATTTATTCTTATATCATGTAATCTTCCATGGAAGGAAATAAAGATGATGATGATGATGATGATTCCTGAACAAAAATGAAAATTTAATACTTGCAAATTATATATTTGTTTCATGTCTGATGTTACGTTAACTTTCAAAACAATCACCTTAACAAATACCTGCGGATAAACATATTTGAGAGAACCCCAAATGGCATGGTTATTTATGGAGTAACTGACTGTGGAGAAGAAGAAAAACATCGGCTGCAATATATACGACAGAGACTGATTACAAAGACTTTTCTCGATTACACCATTGACGTCAGTCCAACGGTTCTCGGAACAATAATTACTATATGAAGTGGTTTGTGAAGGATGAACAGATTGTGGTTTGAGTTACTGGTTGTTATCTACCAGGATACCAATAATTTGTTTTTAATTTATAATCGTAGGAATCTGGACGACGTACAACAGAAAGCAACTAAACTAACCTGATATATGGGTAGATATTTAGAAACCAAATTACAAGTCAGTGTCAAAGATTTTAGGGACAATACACGGTTGTTGTTGCCTTCTAGTTGTTCTTGTCATTTGTCATAAGCAGTGGAAACAGTGTTGGAATAGTACCATGTTATTATGTAGAGAAAAATGAGAGGGCAAATTGTGTTTACTATGAACCAGAACAAAAGAAACTTCAATGAGACTACCTGAGTTTCCTTATCACACAAGTTACCGCGGTGTCCGTTAGGTAATGTGTTTACCATGTCAAACAGCCACTACTTTTAGTGATACACAAACAATGCTTCTTTGTTCATTTTGATGTGTTACATCTCGTGATTGTGAGACCTAAATAATTCATGTGTTGGTAATTTTCCTCGAGACTGAATAAGCAAACTTTGCATTTTTCGAAATTTAAATTCTTTATTATCACGTGTTGTTATGTCTTGCATACATCCATGTAAGTTCAATCCGTCTTGAATGTATAATGTTCAGACATTAACCCACGAAGCTGTCTAATTGGAGTGACAGTTTATCTTTGAAAACACCTTATGTATTTGTATTCATTTGTGTTAAGCCAACTTGGTTGTCTTTTGAATTCTTTCTAGTGTCATATAATTTGTATTTTTCTGTCATATTAGTGTGAACATTGTCAATTCAACATGAATGCAAAATGAATCTGCAAGACGAAGTTTCATTATATTACAATATTTTGGGGTTTCAGTCGATACAATTGAATTCGTACATCAACCATTTGGACGACTCTAACATTGTAAAGCCATCATATATCGTTTTGATCTTTTTTTCAGACTGACTAGCACATAGTCATCGTCAGACTGGCTAGCATATAGTCATCGTCAGACTGGCTAGCATATAGTCATCTTCAGACTGACTAGCACAGTCATCGTCAGACTGGCTAGCATATAGTCATCGTCAGACTGGCTAGCATATAGTCATCTTCAGACTGACTAGCATATAGTCATCGTCAGACTGGCTAGCATAAGTCATCGTCAGACTGGCTAGCGTATAAGCATTCACAATACTGGTTCTCCCAACGAATGATACATCTTTTAGATACTTATAAAATGTAGTTTCAACAGTGTACTAATAGGTTTATTTGTGAGTTTTTTCCATATGTTTGCCAAATTCATCTTTATTCATCAAATTTGAAGAAAAATAAACCTTTCCAAATCGTTAAAATATTTTGCGGAGAGTTGCGTTTAGTGTACAATAATATAAGCCACTGTTATCGGTAGAACAATACCATTCTGTATATGTGCTTCATTTTCAAACGATCCAAAGTTTTCCACTTCTGCCAATTATTACATATTTCTCTTTATTTTTCAAGGTGCTATAAATTTTGTTACATTTTGTTTCGTACTTGTAATCATTTATAAACTGTTTAGGGCAAGGAAGATATATTTTCATGTGGAAATAATTTTCTCTGGAGCAACCACAAATACCTTAATATGACAAAGGAAAAGTTGTTGTTGTTGTTATGCCATTTTTCAGCACAGGATAGGCTATGCATGGCGGCCAGTATTAATGGTGGAGGAAGAACCTGGGAAAACCCCGGGAAGAACCACTGACCCACGAGAAGCTACTGGCAAGCTTTCTCACATACCCACATTGGCCGAATCCTAGACTCGAACTCACGCAGACAGAGGTGAGATGGCAGTAATCCGTAACGGAGAGCGCTTTAGACCACTCGGCCACTCGGGCTCCCTCAAAGGAATAGTAACAAAATCTCTAAATATTCTTCTAGGACACAACCGCTATCAGTGGTGTCAGTTATTTTGAACATACTTCATTCCATATAACTTGTTTCACCATTACGGGGTGCAATACAAATATTATGAACTTCTGAGAGAGTGATAGGTGTAAGGTGAAGGTGTTTATATTTGCAACATGCACAATGGAGAGAAACTTGACAAACCTCTAGGTTATTGTCCTGTAATGTGGCTGACATTTCTTTGAGTATTGTACTTGTGGAAAACTGTACATGATCTAAGCACACAGCCAACCAAATTCACTGATCACATTGGCGCAATAAAACATGCCGAATTAGTCAAAAGTACAAAATCTTTAGCGCTTATTAAAACAGGGGAATGGATTTTGCCTGATTAGGCAATAACAGTTTCTGAACGTACAATGACTGAATTAACGAGTACATAAAGTGTAAAACAATTATCGCAATTTACCTCTGAAGTCCAGGAAGTGAAAATGACCTAGCGGAGCTACCAGTGTTTTGGTAAGTGCACATATGAAGTAAGGCCAAACTGTATATTCTATAACCCATATTACACCCATCAATCATAAATAAAATAAGAGTGAATTAAAAGTTCTTTTGATAATCCTAAGACGTACAATATATCCCTTTTGAACAGCCAATGTAAGCAATGAAGAAAAACGGAGAAATTTGTATGTAAATTTTTTTTTATAAGCTATGCAAAATACGAAACCATAGAGTATCATCTTAGTAGTGTACAACAGCCACTCACGGCCACACACTGCTAACAACTAACCTAAGAAATGTATTCATGGCCACGCCGTCAAAACAAAATAAGTCTTAAATGTATGTGCGTGTTAGTGAATCTGCCTCTTACACACTACTTCAGTTATTTAAGTAGTAAGCTTTAGTACAATCTTCCCTTTGAAAATTTAACTGATGAAAATAAATAACAGTTTTTATACATGAAAACCATTTACACAAAACGAGAGAGACAGAGAGAGAGAGAGAAATATAAAATATCAACGATGTCCAGAATGTACATTAAACAGCTAGAAGATGGAAGATCTTTTGCAAATAATTACTTGAAGATAGAAATAGACAACATTATATATGCATGCTTGCATGATATCTCTATAACTTATTTTATTATAAAGAATATACGGAAAATATTAGATCGAAAAATATAATTTTATCCAAAGTGGAATGCAAATATGAAACTAGAAAACACAGATGAATATCCAAAGTGGAATACAAATATAAAACTAGAGAACACAGAGGAATACGCAATGGCAGATCATAACCAAGCAAACAAAACGTAGACAAGAACACGAAGAGAAAAAGAGAGGAAATGTTTTTTATTTTTTTATTTTTTGGTTTGGTTGAGGATTGTAAATAATTGATATTGACACATACACAAATGTATAATAACATTCTTTTCATAGCTATATTACGGCCCTTACCTAAGGGAGTTTCAGGACAGAACACAAGTGGTGGGGCTGTCCCATTCACAAGTGTACTCACTGGACTCAAGCGATACTCCGTCATTAATCATGTGCAAATAAACTACATCAAACTTATCTAGAACATCACGTATAGTGTCATGTGATAGTCACTCAGGAATGTTTGGCTCTATGTGCATGACATGAAACGTTTAATAAAAATGTATGACCTGTCGACAGTGGAAAACGTGCTGCATGCGTGCTTTCTGTATAAATTGCACTTGTTATGTTCTTAGAAAGATAGGTTTATATATTGTGTTGTGAGTCTGAACTTCATTTTGAAAAACGTAAAATTAAAAAGGCGTTGGAATTGGGAAAAATATTCGAAAACTTTTGAGCGGAAACATAATTAAAAGAATTCGGTAATTTTGTTAACGGTCGTGTGGAAATGTGATGTGTGATGTGATTTGGATTTTTAACGTAGCTTTAACAATTTTTCAGTCATATCGCTACGATGTCTGCAATGTGGCAGTTTATAGTGATGTCTAGCACTGGGGCATCATGCCGCAGACATGTAGCATGATGTCCCACCCAGTCACATTATTCTGACACCAAGCCAACCAGTCCTAACATTAACCTCGTGGGGAAAAATGTACCAACTGAACTATAACTACTGTGATAGATTTACTCATGGTCATCACTAACTAAAGTCTAGAAAGGAAGTGACGGAAGTGATGAATTTTATACATGCGCATTGGAAAAGCCAAACAGAGAGTACTATCTGTACCTCTTTGATCATGAATAAATGTTTTCATTATCAGAATTATTGAATTATGTTTTCTAGTCTAAACATGCCCCAAAAGCGAAATTCACTTCTCCTTACTTTGATTTTAATTTACTTTGCCACCCAACTTGTTTTCATACAATGAATTAACAAAGTTAAACGCTTACTTTTGTTTAAATTTTCCCTTCAAAGAGGAAAACGGAAATGTCAGACAAAGTAGTGCTATGCTGTGTGGTAAGTTTGGTGCGTATTTATAGAGTTCGTTAATGCATGGGATTTCCTCCCACGCCATAATTGCTATGATTAATAAACGAGCCATAAAAGAGAGGGAAATTTTGAATTTATACAGCACGATTGGAAGCGACTTAGGTACAATACAAACTGAATCAATCATTGTACCCAATATTTAACCCAATAAACTTATTTAAGATAAATTCATCATGTCA
Source organism: Sinohyriopsis cumingii (assembly GCA_028554795.2). Taxonomy (NCBI): domain Eukaryota; kingdom Metazoa; phylum Mollusca; class Bivalvia; order Unionida; family Unionidae; genus Sinohyriopsis; species Sinohyriopsis cumingii. The sequence continues at coordinate 150,028,902 of CM068838.1, read as the reverse complement.
ATTTTCAACCATAGCCTATTTTCAAGGTTGTCGTAACTATCTTATGCAACAACCTTGGCAGAGAACAATTACTTTAAATATTTTAATAGTATTTCCTCAGTATCTTAATTGTCTGAAATGAAAATATGAAAACAACCGTTTCCATTGACTGTTTTCATCATTATAAACTGCAAACTGTCCACACTCACTTATCCCTATTTCCTGCAACTGTGCCCTATTGTGATTTGATAGGGGATATATTTTGACGAAATAGTGACCATTCTGTCTAATACTTTTACCTATTATTGTTTGCTGATGTTTTTTTTAAAAATCTTTCTTAAAGGCAGAAAATTTCTTGGGTCTATGTTCGGATATTTGGATTAGTGTCAGTAACTAAATCCGGAAGCGTTTTGGAAAGAAAAACACCGTATGGTTATTATTTTCATTTTTAATTATAAGCTAAAAGTACAAAATATACATTTTAACGAATGTGTTCTTAATGGCATTTAATATCTGAAATGCCATAAAAAAATGTGTCTTTAATAACATAAGAAATATTTAAGACATTGTAAAATAACGTGACAGTTTAATGTATTTAATAGACTTTGTTCGGTTCTTGTTGGGCAATGTGAGTAAGATGTAGTACCAAAGTACACTTCATTTTCAGGATTGCATACACTCTATTTATTTCCAAGATAATGTAATCCAAAATGTATTAATCTGCTTATAGTGCTGCTTGTTATATTTCTACTTTATATTTTTCTTCAACTTCAAATAACATGTTATTGAATTTAAATCCCAATATGCATAATATTGCTAATTCAAATAATTTGTTTTATTTTAACTTCACGAGTGATATAATCTAAAATTAATTTTCAAAATATTTGAAGCATTGTCTGCAATGGGAAGAACTTAGCATAACCCAAATATGTTCACAACTCTCAAAAGACCGAATTTTAGGTTACTTCCCTTGATTTAATAGGCACACTATTAAGATCACTTTCTATTTTTATTAATGGTGGCCAAGTTTCATTATGCATAAATCCAGAATGCTTTCTTTTGAGTGGGTTGTTCAGCCTGACATTCTTCCTACCTCCTGGCCACCATAGAACAAAGTAAAACGGCGTATGAAGATTTACAATATTTATAGGTTACTGCATTTGTATGGGAAAATATGAACGAGTTCTTTTGGATGGAATACTGTACAACCTTGGAAGTGCAGTATATCCCTCCGACAAAACGAGTTCATATTTTCCTATACAAATGCAGTAACCATTTTATTATATACTCATTTTCTTATTCTACCTAAGGTTTAATTATGTTGTTGTTGTTGTTGTTGTGGGGTTTAACGCCATTTTTCAGCACGATAGGCTATACATGGCGGCCAGTATTAATGGTGGAGGAAGAACCCGGAAAACCCCGGAAAGAACCACCGACTCACGAGAAGCTACTGGCAAGCTTTCTCACATGCCCACATTGGCTGAATCTTAGACTCGAACCGCCGCAGACAGAGGTGAGATGGCAGTGATCCGTAACGAAGAGCATCTTTAGACCACTCGGCGTTTAATTATGTAAACAAAATACACTACAAGAAACAACATAAATGAATGTATGCCGTATTCCAAACTAAATACACAAGCGCAGATCCATCATTACACAACAACAACATTATTAATGCGCATGTAAATCCGCCCAGATAAATTTGAACTTAGTCGCGCGCTCGACATAACTTTCGAAAGAAAATGGCGTGTCTAGTTAAAATTGAAATTTGCAGTCATATTGTGAATGAATGCGCATTGCAACAACTTTTCCATTTGATCTGGAATGAATAGATTTTGGTATTTTGTTTCGATTCTACGAAAGTTCGTGATTTTGGACTGGATTCATGTGCAAATTGTACATGAAACACATCGGATTGAAGCAGCGCGGGAGAAGCGTGTTTACATTTGCAAGTGTGTTTGTTCTGTCATTGACTATTTGAAATCATAATGTGGGGAAAATATGAAGAGTTTCAATTGCAATTATCAAAAAGACGCGATTTAATTTAATGTTTATTTCATTTTGAGTGCAGTAAGTTAGATGTAATTGCACTTGGAATATAGTCGAAATTACAGTACAATTTCAAAATGTGTAATCAAGCTTGAGAAATCATGATATGGCTTATGTAATTCGGATTTGCAGAACTAAGAAAGTACATTTTGAGGAAATTCTAGATGTAAAACTGTAAGTATATTTTTTGCCATTCTTATTACAAGCTAAAGGAGACAGTTTATGCCTTTATAGCTTGCATGTTATTTGTAGGTACCAAGCAATTTTATGAAAACTGGTGTCTATCGCAAAATCTGAAAACAATGTATCAAAAAGTTAACGTGGAATGTAGCAAAGCAGTTGGTATGTTGCAGTCCACGAAACATATGCTTTAGTTCATTCGGAAACAAATTTAATGAACCAAAACGTATTGCGCCTACTATGCGAATGTACATGATTTGTCTACAAACTAGTTCCTAATCCACTATTGTCCACACGTGTCCTGCGCGTGGGTTCAATATGAAGGTGTGTAGTATCGTAAAATATTGAACGATTCTGATAATGTAAAATTAACGGAGAAAAAAATGAGCATATAAGAAGTGAGATTACAAACGCAAAAACAGAACTTTTTATGACATCATGCCAATATCATTACTGAAGGCAGAGTGCCAGGAGGTAGGAGGAACGTCAGGCTGAACAACCCACTCATTTAAATTCTCAGTGGGTTAGTGAATTTCAGAGAATGGATAAGTCCAGGTGGTTTCCAAGAGATCAATGGAATTTAGCTTCAAAAGAATAGAAATTTCTGATAACAAATGATAAGCGATTTTTAATCTGTCCACAGGCTATCAGATTAGATGGATCCAACAGCCAATGCTAGAAACCTAAATAATGGAATGCCTAAAGTTGTCAAATAGCACTTTGGTTTTCATCCCTGCTCACATTCAAAACATGAAAGAATAATGAAAAATACAAACGCAGCTTCTGAGAAACTGGAAAGGAAAGCCACAGGTGCTGAAAATACCACTGTTGGTCTGAATAATTGACAGAATGATTCTTATCCAGAAAATGCACAGTAAAAATCACACATTTAACAAGATGCCTGCCTGTTTGCATTTTTATTACAGACAAGGAAGAGAAGGTGAGCAAATTGAGGTATAAAAGGTTTACGTCAAAGCAATAGAGAACACAGATCATATGCAGTTGTTCTTGTCACTCAAATCATGCCAGCATATCAATCAGAAAAACATGTGTGTGTGTGAAGAAACTTTGTTCAAATATATTGGGAAGGGTTAAGAAATGAAAAATGTCAGTACAGCTTAGGAACAGGTCCACACCTGATTACTGTTTCATGGAAAACATGCTGCTACCATTTAAATTTCTGTCATTTCTGGAACCGATGATACTGCTGTATTGATCCTGACATTCACTGGAGATATATGTAATAGTGCACTGCATGTATGTAGTGGAGATATATCATGCAATATGTACATTGTATCTATGTCAAGGAGATATATCATGTAAAATATACATTGTATATATGTAGTGGAGATATTTTATGTAATGTGCACATTGTATGTATGTAGTGAATGATAAATCATGCAATATCTATATTGTATATGTCATGGATATATATCATGCAATATGTACATTGTATGTATGTAGTGGAGACATATGAATATGTACATTGTATGTATGTAGTGAAAGATAAATCATGCAATATCTATATTGTATATGTCATGGAGATATATCATGCAAAATGTGCATTGTATGCATGTCATGGAGATATATCATGTAATGTGTACATTCTATGTATGTAGTGGAGATGTATAATGTAATATGTACATTGTATGTATGTAGTGGAGGCCTATCATGTAATATGTACACTGTATGTATGTAGTGGAGGCATATCATGTAATATGTACACTGTAGTGGAGGCATATCATGTAATATGTACACTGTATGTATGTAGTGGAGATATATCATGTAATATGTACACTGTATGTATGTAGTGGAGATATATCATGTAATATGTATACTGTATGTATGTAGTGGAGGCATATCATGTAATATGTACACTGTATGTATGTAGTGGAGGCATATCATGTAATATGTATACTGTATGTATGTAGTGGAGGCATATCATGTAATATGTACACTGTATGTATGTAGTGGAGGCATATCATATAATATGTACACTGCATGTATGTAGTGTAGATATATCATGTAATATGTACACTGTATGTATGTAGTGGAAGCATATCATGTAATATGTATACTTTATGTATGTAGTGGAGACATGTAATATGTACACTGTATGTATGTAGTGGAGGCAGATCATATAATATGTATACTGTATGTATGTAGTGGAGGCATATCATATAATATGTACACTGTATGTATGTAGTGTAGATATATCATGTAATATGTACACTGTATGTATGTAGTGGAGATATATCATGCAACAGGTATACTGTATGTATGTATGTAGTGGAGACATGTAATATGTACACTGTATGTATATAGTGGAAGCATATCATGTAATAGGTATACTGTATGTATGTAGTGGAGATGTATAATGTAATATGTACATTCTATGTATGTAGTGGAGATGTATAATGTAATATGTACATTGTATGTATGTAGTGGAGATATATCATGTAATGTGTACATTCTATGTATGTAGTGGAGATGTATAATGTAATATGTACATTGTATGTATGTAGTGGAGACATGTAATATGTACATTGTATGTATGTAGTGGAGATATATCATGTAATGTGTACATTCTATGTATGTAGTGGAGATGTATAATGTAATATGTACATTGTATGTATGTAGTGGAGACATGTAATATGTACATTGTATGTATGTAGTGGAGACATATCATGTAATATGTACACTGTATGTATGTAGTGGAAGCATATCATGTAATAGGTATACTGTATGTATGTAATGGAGATGTATAATGTAATATGTACATTCTATGTGTGTAGTGGAGATGTATAATGTAATATGTACATTGTATGTATGTAGTGGAGACATGTAATATGTACACTGTATGTATGTAGTGGAGGCCTATCATGTAATATGTACACTGTATGTATGTAGTGGAAGCATATCATGTAATAGGTATACTGTATGTATGTAGTGGAGATGTATAATGTAATATGTACATTCTATGTGTGTAGTGGAGATGTATAATGTAATATGTACATTGTATGTATGTAGTGGAGATATATCATGTAAGGTGTACATTCTATGTATGTAGTGGAGATGTATAATGTAATATCTACATTGTATGTATGTAGTGGAGACATGTAATATGTATACTGTATGTATGTAGTGGAGACATATCATGTAATATGTACACTGTATGTACATAGTGGAGATGTCATGTAATATGTATACTATATGTATGTAGTGGAGGCATATCATGTAATATGTATAGTGTATGTATGTAGTGGAGGCATATCATATAACATGTACACTGCATGTATGTAGTGGAGACATATCATGTAATATGTACACTGTATGTATGTATTGGAAGCATATCATGTAATATGTACATTGTATATATGTAGTGGATACATATCATGTAATATGTACACTGTATGTATGTAGTGGAGATGTCATGTAATATGTGCACTGTATGCATGTAGTGGAGGCATATCATGTAATATGTACACTGTATGTACGTAGTGGAGATGTCATGTAATATGTACACTGTATGTACATAGTGGAGATGTCATGTAATATGTACACTGTATGTATGTAGTGGAGGCATATCATGTAATATGTACATTGTATGTATGTAGTGGAAGCATATCATGTAATATGTACATTGTATGCATGTAGTGGAGACATATCATGTTATATGTACACTATATGTATGTAGTATAGATATATAATATGTACACTACTTGTATGTAGTGGAGATATGTAAAATGTATACTATGTATGTAGTGCAAACATGTAATATGTGCATTGTATGCATGTAGTGGAGACATCATGTAATATGTACACTGTATGTATTTAGTGGAGATATATCATGTAATATGTACACTATATTTATGTAGTGGAGATATATCATGTAATATGTACAAGGTTTGTATGTAGTGAAGATATATCATATATCCCCTCCTGTTAGCCAATTCCATTCGGATTATTTTACCTGATCAGCACGCTGAGCCACATAAAACGTATGTCAACATCAAGAAGACTTTCCAGATTTTTTGTTCTCCATGTATGATTTAAGTACTTTGCCAAAAATTTAATAACCACTTTTATGCAAAGTATTGCAACTGTTGTTTTGTCTACTTGTACTGAATATGAAGGCTACACTTCTGGTGTATCACACAGTGAAATATGTTACATTCAGTTCTGATTGGTGGTTTTACTTGCTAAGTCCTGAGCAAAACAATAATCAACAATCGAACTAGCTGAAGCATAATCAATGCATGACACACCAGAAGTATTGGCATTCAGCCGAAATAAATATAATGCAACTGAGAAACTTTGTGCAAGAAGTGGCTATTGAATGATCTGTAAAGTGTTTAAATCCTTATAAAAGGAAATTGCACTATTTCTTCTGTTTTGAAAATAACACCATAATGACTTCCAAATCTAAATGAAGACAAGAAATTGGAAAAAAATATGTTGTGTTAAAAGCATGCTTAAAGGGCAAAACAAAGGGCGTAGTGACCAAGATAATCCCCGCACCTGATCAAATGGAGCAACCTAAATTGGCTTAAAAGTCTGAATACAAGTCACTGACACCTGCTTTTTATATATATTTAATTTGTATTGTTTGTTGGGTTTTTTAATGATTATATTATGTATATCTGTATTTTGTAATTAACCTTTGTCCACAATTAAGTTAATGATGTATCTGGCCAGTGACATTTATTTTGCAAATAACATAACATGGCTAATATTTCTCATTGATTATAGAATAAATATTCAAATCATTCTTAATGGAGGTAAACGTGTTTATTTGAATCTTAGTCTAGGGCATCTAATTTCCACTTGGAAATTCCTTAACTTGTTGACAAATCTGAATGTTTTAGACAGGAGACTGACCTGGCTCTATTATTGTTTCTTAGCTTTGTTACGTGTTTAGGCTTGAATAAACAGTAACACAAGAAAGAGTGCAAACAACAAGCTTTGAAAAATATAATAATTTATTTCCCTGGAAAAATTCTGTCAAAATGTAAAAATATGAATTTACTGTTTCAAGAATCAAATCCAAAAATAATCCAAGAATACAATTTTAGAAGTCCTAATAATAAAATGTTCTAATGATTTCAAGTTCAAGTCCCAATGAAGAATCCAAGATGGAAGATGATGACGTATGCTGTAACCTGTAGTGTGTTGAAGTCTACAGTTCCTTGTAGAAGCAAGAAATATCACTCCGGTTTTGGAAATCCGAATAAATTTTTATAAGAGCTGTCTTTGTTCAAGAATTTCATATGAGCACACAAATTTTTCCAGGAAATTTTTAAAAATCTTTTTTAATCCAAATAATTTGAAGTAACTCCAAACTACACAAACAGACACTCTCCAGTGTAAAAGCCCAAAACAAAGGTTATACCATATTCTAAAATGCAGTTTTGAAAATCCCCAAGTTGTGAAATCAAAATGGGGGATCAAGTGATCATGTTTATATCACAAACGCCTAACATGACCATGACAAAAACGAATCATTTTACTCTAAGAAATAAAATTGAAAAATTGTTTACTTCACTAAAAACTATTTACAAGTCGAGGGTCACATATTCAATACAGCCTCAATCTCACTTTTATTAGTCCCACAATAGAAATAATTTTAAAAAAAACTTGACATGGCTGTTACTAATTTTGAATTAAGGCTAGAGACCAAGTCAGCCTTATGTGTTTACTAAAATGAACTGTCATGGTCAAACTATTTTCTGGAAAAGGAAAGAGTTCCTAGCAAACATTATTTTGACATATAATGAAATTTAAAAAAAATAAAAAGATTTTAAAACTTACAAACAATTAAATCAGTTATAATTAAATCAAATATACATAACAGATTTTTATATCATTTTTGTTTACTTGAAAAGGTACTCATCGTTGCAGTAACAAAGTGGAATCAGTTTTATTGTTGTGTTCGGTTTTTCATTTAGATCAATCTATTTATTAAAATTCTTATTCACTGGAAATTCAAAGTACTGAATAATATTCTTGGAATAAAACAATAATTTGGAATTATAGTGAATTCAGACAAGGACATTTTAGATTATATTATTGTGATACATCAAAAGACTGTTAACACATTGCCACATTCCAGACCATTGGCACATTAGCACATTCATGACCACAGGCATATCAATACAGTAAATATTGTAATTTATTTGGAATACAACTGGAATTCAATTGATACTTCATACATCTGGACTTTTAAGACTAGTTGGATTAAGTTCACAATACTGTAAATTCTTTTTTAAATTTTCACTTGGTATCCTGAGGGAATAAATTATTCTTGAAATTTACAAAACTTGCTTTTTTTAAATCTCTTTTGTAACTTAGTTTAAGATCATTGAGACGTAACACACATAACCAGTAATCTGTTGGGAAGTACTGTTTTCTTTATCTTGTCACGGGTAAGTATTGGCATATGACAGATAATAAGTCTTTGTCTGTCTGCATACTAGAAATACAACTATTTATGTCAACACATCAAATGGCACCATCCTGCTTCTTAGAGATCTTCTACTCAATAGAGCGTCAAAAAAGTAATAAAAGATGAACAAGAGTGTTAAGGTCTAACATATCCCTGTATTTACTAGAGTGAAAATCTGAAAAGGAAAACCCACATTTTCATTTCTTGTGTTTTAAAGTATTCAATTTATTTAAACACCTGCCAGCAAAAAAAGAAAACAACTAGGCAGTATTTCAACTATACTTATGATTCAATCAGTCCTATATCCATCCTTACATTTTAAAATGGCACTGAATGTTTGAACTTTGCTGCCAAAAGAAGAAGAAAAAACTATTTTAAAGACTTGTTCATGGAAAGTGTAACAAGGAATGGTCAATTAAGATTTTGCTGAACATCATGTATGATGCACTGGCACAACATTTTTCTACATCAATAATTTAAATTGTAGAACAGAACAAAACAACATGGACCCTAACAATTTGGATGATACATAATTCAAGTCCAGAAATATGTTTTCCAGAGTAGCCAATCAGATGCATTACAACTTCATTAATATAGATGCATCAGGTTCATGAAGAAGCTTGTAAAAGATCTCAAATGATATAAGCATATATTCCAAGTCTGATCAAATTCAGATAATATGGCTTCCAGAATGGTGAGACCCTCAGCAAATCAGATGCAAGATTACCTCATTAGTATGTATGGATCCCACTTATTATCATATCTATCTTGGAAGCTCATGCATTGAACCCATATTTCAAGTTTTATCACAATCAGTATACCTCTTGAGGGATAGCAACCTCAGCCAATCAGATGCAATAACACCTCATTAATATGTATGGATCCCACTTATTATCATATCTATCTAAGAAGCTCATGATATAAACCCAAATTTCAAGTTTGATCACAGTCAGCATACCTCTTGAGGGATAGTAACCACAGCCAATCAGATGCAAGACCACCTCATTAGCATGCATAGATCTGGCTCATTATGAACTTGTCCAAGATCTTAATGACATATGCATAAATTCCTAGTTTATCAATATCAGCTTAGAAATATGGCCTCCAGCATGGTAACAAGGTTAGCCAAATCAGATGCAAGTTCATCTTGTTAATAAGCATATGTCCTATTAATTACTGAATCTGACTGAGTTTTGGATGATATAAACCTATATTCCAAATTTAATTGAAATTGGGTGAGAAATATGGCATTCAGAATGGAAAAAAGTGAGCCAATCAGGTGCAAGATAACCTCATCGGTATGCACTGATCTAACTGATTTTTTAAGCTGGTTTGATTACATAAACCCACATTCTAATTTTGATTGAAATCAGATGATAAATATGATCTGTAAAACAGGAACCAGCAATTCATGACAGAGGAACAATGCATAAAGGCTGACACATGATGGACTCAGGGTCATACCAAAAGCTCACTAGGCCTTACATGCAGGTTAGCTAAAAATCCATCAGTAATTCAAAATATCATGCAGTTCAAGTCTAGTGTGAGAATTATATAATTTTCTATATCATGCGTTACAACAGATTTTCCAAAGCAATGTTCAGAATGGTCTGTGATACTTAGAGATTCTTAATTTTGCCACATTTATCACCAAAAAGCTAACCTTGTCTAAGGTATTTCACAGTGAAAATCATTTATGCTTTATTCCATTTTACATTACTCTGTACTAGCAAGATGTTATGTTTTTTAGTTTTTAAATGACTAAATAAGCCATTAATTTACTTAAAACTGTGTATACCATTTCTGTTCATAAGCATGTAAATGTGTACTAATCAAACTATGTCAATTTTGACTCAAAGCTATCACTTATTTTTAAAAAAATCATATAAGTTCATATACTGCAGAAGATACAGCTGAGCAAAATACATTACATACTGTGTCTATTATGTCCTTATAACAGCAAAGAATCAAACTTTAGAACCCTGCCCCACTGCCTATGATTCGTCCTGAGATTTTCAGAAAACATATTCAATCAGTTAAAAATACTGTAAACGTATCCGAGTCTGTGATTGTGTAATTATTACTGATGTTGTTTTGATGCATTTATCATTTCATATGAATATATTTTTAATTGGGTTCCTTCTAATGCTAACCACAAGCTTTATCATGATGAAATACATAATACTGCACTTGATGCATCTATAAAGCTGCCATACTAAAGTCTTAACAATTAATATGAAATCTGTATAGATGAGAACACTTGAATGTTGCATAAAACAAAACTTTATTCAAGAATAGTCACTTTTGTTATAAGGACATGGTGCAGATCACCTGTTAAATCCACCCAATTCATTGAAATTACATATAAGAGTTACCTGCACATAATGCTGACATTAAGACGTCTTTTGCTGCTACACATGTATACATAAAAAACAAAATGTTTAATTCACAATATCTCTATCTGCCTTCCATATTTCTATACATGCAGAAGAAAACTTTTGCATCAAAGGTAACTTTACTCAAGTTATTAACAATATATGCAGACTGACATGCTTACTTAAATAAATGAATTACACTGTTTAGCAATTTATCATAAATTTCTTTGTGCATCTGAAACAACCAAATACACGTATACAATGAACACATAACTGCACATCAACTGAATATGTTTCACAGCACAGCTCCACCACCTGACCATTCCAATCTCTGAAAAGAAGAATGGAGACATTTTTATGAACCAAACTAAATTTAATTGGAATTATTATAACTTATCATAAGCATTGTTAACCAATCATCAACATATTCATTCAAATGACCAAACTATAGTGAACACTATAATGACAAAACTATGTTGAAATACTATAATAACAAAAACTATATTGAAAAACTGTATTGATAAAAATGACATGAAACTATAATGAAATCCCATTCTAAATTCTTTAAAAATGTTATCTATAGAAGCAATCTCTTTCCATTTTTATACAATCTGATGTATGATGATTCTTGCATTGACCATGCATACTGGTACTAACTTCTACCATATATACTGGTACTAACTTCTAACATGCATCCTGGTACTAACTTCTACCATAATGGTACTAACTTCTACCATGCATACTGGTACTAACTTCTACCATGTATACTGGTACTAACTTCTACGATATATACTGGTACTAACTTCTATGATATATACTGGTACTAACTTCTACCATATATACTGGTATTAACTACAACCATATATATTGGTACTAACTTCTACCATGTATAATGGTACTAACTACTGGTACTAACTTCTACCATATATACTGGTACTAACTTCTACCATGTATACTGGTACTAACTTCTACCATGTATACTGGTACTAACTTCTACCATGTATACTGGTACTAACTTCTACCATGTATACTGGTACTAACTTCTACCATATATACTGTACTAGTTTCTAACATATATACTGGTATTAATTTCTAAGTCAAGTCAAACTGCATCAACTCAAATCTGCCATTGCATAATATGCTGGTATATCTGGGTCTATGCAGTTTATTAGAAGTTTTCAGAAGAACACAAAACTACATAAACCCTGATCTGTTGAAACATTATGTAATGACAGACCTGGATCTATGCAGTTTATGAAAGTTTTCAGAAGAACACAAAACTACATAAACCCTAATCTGTTGAAACATTATGTAATGGCAGACCTGGATCTATGCAGTTTATCAGAAGTTTTCAGAAGAACAAACTAACTGACTTTGATCAGAGGAAAGATAATGCACTGGCAGATCTGGATCAATGCAGTTTATTAAATGTTATCAGAAGAACAAACTACATAGACCTTGATTTACTCAAACATTATGCAATGGCAGAGCAGGGTCTCTAGAGCCTGAGCTGGATCTGAGTGATAACTGAGTTGATATGATATCAATTTAAGCAGGGTTATTACTGAAGTTCTTTTATATGCAAGTCTCAATATGTCAATGTATGTATATAGACCATCTTATAAACATCAAGTCAGTTTAGATGTATATATTTAGACCATCTTATAAAAATCATGTCAGTTTAAATGTATATATCTAGACCATCTTATAAACATCATGTCAGTTTAAATGTATATATCTAGACCATCTTATAAACATCATGTCAGTTTAAATGTATATATCTAGACCATCTTATAAACATCATGTCAGTTTAAATGTATGTATCTGGACCATCTTATACACATCACATCAGTTTCAGTGTATTTATCCAGAACATCTTATACACATCATGTCAGTTTCAGCACATGATATGCCTGCCTTGTGACTTTTCCCTGCTAATGGCACATGATATGCCTGCCTTGTGACCTTTCTCTATTAATGGCACATGATATGCCTGCCTTGTGACTTTTCCCTGCTAATGGCACATGATATGCCTGCCTTGTGACCTTTCTCTATTAATGGCACATGATATGCCTGCCTTGTGACTTTTCCCTGCTAATGGCACATGATATGCCTGCCTTGTGACCTTTCTCTATTAATGGCACATGATATGCCTGCCTTGTGACATTTCCCTACTAACTGCACATGATATGCCTACCTTGTGACCTTTCTCTATTAATGGCACATGATATGCCTGCCTTGTGACATTTCCCTACTAACTGCACATGATATGCCTTCCTTGTGACCTTTCTCTATTAATGGCACATGATATGCCTGCCTTGTGACATTTCCCTACTAATGGCACATGATAAGCCTGTCTTGTGACTATCTCTAATAACAGCACATGAATTGCCTATCTTGTAACCTTTCCTTACTCTAGACTTAGACCCCTCAGCTAAAGAATTGACTACAGTATGATAAGGTGTGGACCAAGTTCAATTTAAAATATCAGAATGGTTGAAAAAGTGAGAGCCTAGATAAGGAAGCAGGCCGATGATTATGTTATCACTTGTTTGGGACCATGACCTTGAGATGGGGTGGGTGGATGGATGACTAAATATGCAAGACACTCTAATGAATTTATATTTTCTTATGCCATGACTCTGAGACTGAGGGAGCGGCCAAGGCTAAGGTATGTTATACATTGTCTGATTAAAGTTTAATTGAAACATCTTCAATATTTCAAACATTATGTCCCAGACCAAGATAAAATTCAGAGTTACAGTCTTCCTTACTGTGACCTTTACCTTGAGGCAGTGGGCGTTATTATGGTATTTGACACAATGTCTATACAGAGTATATAACTGTCTAAAGGTTTCTTAAAATACTTTCTTCAAAAGCTAAACTTCTGATAAGAATCTACCACAGAATTAAATATTCCCTTGACCATAAGGCTACAGTATATGTTGCACTGTTTACTCACGATGATGAGCAAATTTTCATCAAATCCTCTCCAATGTTATGGTCCAGACAAGTAAATATTACATGTACCTGACGGATCCAAAGAAAACATAATAAACCCAATAATAACTAGTTTTGAAATTTTGAAAAGATTAAATTGTTTGAATATCAGGTTTTTTTTCCTCACAGCTGCAAAAAAAGATAACTAACGATTACTGATGAATTAACTGAATACCCCCATGTAAGGTATTAACAATCACATGGTAAGGTATAAATTCATTATCAATGTCACGAGATTAAAACTGCTCTTCTTCAAGTTCTGCATAATATTATGCAGGTAGATGGACAGAGCTACTGTATTGGGATGAAGGTGCCAATTTATAAATGAAGGAATGACAAAGATGGGGCAGCCATTCTTGCTTCAGGTAGACAGACAGAGCTACTGTAAGGGGATGAAATGAGGCAATTTATAAAAGAATGGAGGACAAAGATGGGGCAGCCTTTCTTGCTACAGTGGCATTCTACAGTTTCATATTTTGCATATAGTTAGATATTTATGGAAAAAGAATTTCCCAGGTTTTCCGCACTGATTACACTGTCTATTTAAAAAGACCTTGTATATCTTAGATGTTGTTAAAAGAACTTTTAATTCCATCTTTTAATTCCACATAATTTGGTGTATGACTGATTGGTACAATTTGGGTTAAAGCGTATACAGCTTGACTCTACTTCAGATACGAATCTTTCAAAATCTGCTAGCTCTGCTTTTTCACTTCCTGGACTTCACAGGTTAATTGTACAACAAAAGCTGACATTTTTTTCTTTTTATATATTATGTAATTTATTCATTGCACTTTGAGAACCTGGTACTGTCTAGTCTGGAAAAATTCATTTTCCCTATTTTAATAACTGCTACTGCTAAAGTCAGTGTACTTTAGACTAATTCAGGCTGATATTTCAAGCATATGAGAGCAGCCATGTTGGTTAGCTGAGTGCTTAGATCATGCACAATTTCCCCAAGTACAATATTCAGAGAAATTTCAGGCACAGTACATGAAAGTAACATTGCAGTATGCTAAGATTCTCTCAACTGTGCATGTTGCAAACGTAAACAACTTCACCTTACACCTGTCACTCTCTCTCAGAAGTACATAATATCTGTATAGCACCCATTACATAACCAGAGTCCTGAGCTAGATATATTGTTTACAGTTTTGTGGGGTTAAATGCCATTTTTCAGCACATGATAGGCTAACATGGTGGCCAGTATATTTGGTGGACAAAGAACCCGGGAAGACCCCAGGAAGAGGAAGCTACAGGCAAGTTTTCTCACATCTCTCATATGCTCATGTTGGCCAAGCTAAGGCTGAACTCGCATGGGTAGATGTGAGATGTCTGGGTAGATGTGAGATGTCTGGGTGCCTGAGTAATTTTGATGGAATTCAGCTCTTACCTTTTGTGGCATAACAAATGCCAACCAATCAGATGCTGTTGTAGGTAGCAGTCCCATGACATGACACTTGTACACTGCTATGCCAAGACAAATCAAATTCCCAAGCAAGTAGACAAATTTTTGTAATGGTGCCTGTCCTCCCTCTATCATTTTAAATGCTGTGGAAGACAAAACAACATATTATGAATAATAAGGTCAGAATTTCATTAGATGCAACAAGAACAAAATAAAAGAAAAGGTAAACAAAATGAAGAAAGTAAGAAGAAGAAAAAAATGAATGTACAAAAAGCACTTTTGGCTGGAACGAAATAAAACCAGTGTAGTCAATAGTTACACAACTCACCTCTACAAAGTTCTAAGTAGTCTTTAATTGACACTGTAAACATGATGCTGAAAATAAATTCAGATTAATGTGATCTTGAGAAAATAATGTTGGCCCCCTCTTCAAACTCTAGTTTTGTTTTGCAATTTGTGGCAATTAAATTTTAAAGGAATTGTTCAGGTAATCAGAACTATATAGCCAGTACTGTGCTGATGTACTACTAAACCATACACATACAGCATGATCCTGCTGCAGCACACTCCATTATAACATGAAATCAGATAGAACATGATCAAGGCATGGCTCCTAAAATTTCAAATTTATGTATTTTTCTTGTACCCTAAAAACATTTTCTTCCTTAAAAGTATGAAAAAAAACATTTAAAAAGTTTATTATCATTTTTGGGAAGAGATCATATACAAATTCTAAATTAAGACAAACATGGCATGGCTCCTGAATTTCATATACATGTATCTTTCTCTTCTTAAAAGTATGAAAAAATAATGTGTCAAAATTGTATTCACTGATCATGCTGGGCTTTACCAATGTCACAATTGGCAAATTTTTCCTTATTGGTAACAAAATATACTTTTTTTTTAATGACACTGTCAGCTGCTTAAACTTGTATCTTGGTTTTGTTGTGGAGAAATTTGAGGCACCATGAAAGAAACTGCTGACTTGATATAAATTTAAATGCATTGGATTTTATTTATTGCTAAATAAAAAATAATTTGATCATAATGACAATCTTAATAGTGCATTGTTATAACGTATTCTGCTTATATTGACATCTGATCTGAGTACTATATGCTGTTATACACTCCAATAGTCATGCTACCTGAGTACTATATGCTGTTATGCACTCCAATAGTCATGCTACCTGAGTACTATATGCTGTTATGCACTCCAATAGTCATGCTACCTGAGTACTATATGCTGTTATACACTCCAACAGTCATGCTACCTGAGTACTATATGCTGTTACACACTCCAATAGTCATGCTACGTGAGTATTATATGCTGTTATACACTCCAATAGTCATGCTACTGAGACTAGCTACAACACAACTGACCAACCTTTGAAGGCAGGAACAGTAACTACTACAATCAACCAATGATGGCTAATTCCTTTTATAAAAATATACCCAGAAAAAGTAGTTTTCCAGAAACTCTGAATTATCATTCAATATAAATACTAAGCAAATAAAAAACTCATTCTCAATCAATGTTCTACAATTATTTGATGTTGCCACCACAATAAGAATTGGGCATTTGTTTGGTCCTCCAAAGATGTCCTTTAGCAGTGACTTCAAAAACACAAGCACCTAAATCAAAGAAAGTCAACTACAATCTTTAATAATAACAAAGAACCTTTCATCAAAGTCAGCACCAAACTTAAATAAAAGCAATGGAATCTGATAGATTGTTGCATTTTATGAACTTACTGAAACATATTTATTGTGCTTTGAAAGTTTCCTATCAGCAGGAAAATAGTTTATGCCTATGATCACTACCAGTACCAATAGCGTAAGAATGCAAATTATATCTCTAATATTTTGAAACCATATATATCTGTCCATCAAGTTAACTGTATATGAGGTATCTCACAAAGATGTTTGCTAAACATTTTCATTTGTTCAAATGTTTTCATTTCCCTGTAAATAGCCTCATCACCTGGATAGCTTTGGCAAGATGATAGCTGTCTCCAGTTAACCAAATCTAGACCAATTTAAGTACATGTACCATGTAAACAACTATTATCATGTACTACTGGCAACAATACTGAAGTGGATTGCTTAGTGTAAATTGGATACTGATCAAATGAGGACTACCATTTATATATATATATATATATATATATATATATATATATATATATATATATATATATATATATATATATATATATATACATGTAAATTGTGTTTTCTAACAGCATGTGACTGATACATGAAATTTATATGTGATCTAAACTGATATTCATGGATTTTTCATACACATGTACAGTACTTAACAGATTATGGATTGTACTACACAAATGTAAGTTGTCAATATACAAGTGTATTTCAGAATGGTATGTCTTCATTTAATCAAAAGCACATATTTTTGTGCTCACTTTTATGATCCTCAGCCCCACCCCCAGCCATATTTTGGGTACATACATCATTTCCATTAGCTAACTGACTTTGCTGGTTATAACACAGTTCGGTCTATAACATGGTCAGGTTCTATGGATCCCAACCACTGTGTTATAGTGGGGTCACACTGTACATATATAAATACACACTGTGGCAGGGCATACAAGACGTAAAACAACAGCAAAGAACTATCTTTTCTATTATACCAAAGTACAGGTTCTACAACAAGTTGATCAAAATATATTCATGTTGTCTCTGTATTATGTTTCTAACAATCATAATCCTTAAAATTGGCTTCAAGAGCAAGAATCCGAGACTTCTAATTATTATAAAAACATTCAGTGAAGGTACAAAAGTTGTAATTAAAAAAAAAACATTAAAATACTTAATTATTAACATGTACAGCTTCACTTTCAGTATTATTCTTCCATGCTTCACCAGTTTTCTCTCAAATTTATTTTTTCTACAATGAAATTCTAGTATTAATTTCTTTCAGTGTATGTAAGGAACATTTTCAAACCTTTAGACAATATGCTGAAAAAATTATGGGATTAAATCACACCTGGCTGCTCCATTGACACATATAGGGTTATTATTGTAATCCAAGAAATAGAGATACCAATATTGGTACTAGAAAAACTTCTACCTAAAAAATACATAACACTTTAGACAATATGCTGAAAAAATTATGGGATTGAATCACACCTGGCTGGTCCATTGACACATATAGGGTCATTATTGTAATCCAAGAAATAGAGATACCAATATTGGTACTAGAAAAACTTCTACCTAAAAAATACATAACACTTAAATGGTTGGCAAGTCAAGAAGTTTTATTTGATAATGGTCCTCAAACACGTCATGAAGGATGATAATAAAATTTAGTTGTTGTCACTGGAATATTTTGTTATTAGGACCAAGGCTATAAAGGTTTTGTTATCAGGATCTGATATGTACTAACACAATACAATATAGGTAAAAAGACATCTTGTGAGGGACAGATTTAATGACTATTATACACACCCTGAGGCAATCATTTCGTTATAGTGTTAAAAATATGGGATATACAGATGAGCTATCATGCCTTTTTTGTTTTACGCTTTGTGGCTATGGAATGTTTAAACAAGTAGGAAAACAAAATGGCCTCAAATCTGCATAGGGTATTTATGGGCAACTTATG
Organism: Sinohyriopsis cumingii; assembly: GCA_028554795.2. Taxonomy (NCBI): domain Eukaryota; kingdom Metazoa; phylum Mollusca; class Bivalvia; order Unionida; family Unionidae; genus Sinohyriopsis; species Sinohyriopsis cumingii. The sequence continues at coordinate 150,009,841 of CM068838.1, read as the reverse complement.
TCCAATGTCCAGCACTGGTCATTTAAACTCATTTGTAGGTTATGTCTGGCAACAAAGCCATGAGCTATTATCGTTGTCCACCCCTTTAAGCCAGATTTACTCAATGAAGCTTATGTGCAGGGGTGTAAGCGCAATTATTACTAATATAAGTAGCAGAAAAGCATAATCTGAGCATAAAAGGTGTTATCTATATATATATATATACGAATGCCATAAACACAGTAAACTGTAAGAAAATTGTACATTTATTTTTGTTACTAACCTGGATCTTCAGCTATTCAAAAATGGGCAAAATCCATGTGTATTAGAACCAGAGTACAAACACAAAACACACTGACAAATTATTTATATTTAACACTCACTTTAACAGGTCAATATGTATAAACTTTCACTCAGTCATCATGAAATCCATAAATTCTGCAATGAGCATGTTGAGTGCTGTATCATGTTTATCATATTCTTCTTTTCAAATTTGTGAAGCTTTGCTAATTTGTCCTTTTTCTGATAAGACATATTTTGAAGTTTAGAGAACCATCTACTCTAATAATTTTCAGTCATAAAACATCATGAGAAGTCACATGCCTGTTCTACTTAACATCTGGCATCATTTTCTTTAAAAGTACAGACTGGTCCACTACCTAACCACATTTTCAATACAATGAATCAGTGAAGCAAAGTTTCAAATTAAAGAAATCAGTCAGTTTTCTTGAAAATGTGTCATATATAGTTGCTATAAATTGAAGATAAGGAAAGTACATATAGGTCTTCAGTAGAAAAATGTATTCCTATGCAGCAAACTTTCTTTTTTAGAATATCAAGTTCATATGAGTGAGATTAAAGAGGTTATAATAAAAATGACAAACAATGATTAGCATGTATTATGAAGCCACAGGCATAGAGTAACATTGCAATGACATCCAGCAGTAGAAGTATGTAGAAATCGAGAGCTAGGTGTGCAACTACGATTTCTCCAGTTACAGACCTTGTCTCTTATTGTATAATTATCATCTTAGTTTCCATGTTTTAGATGGGCTTCAATCATGCTGTTTTCACTAGAACATTATCATTTTAATATTTTTTATGTATTTCAAAATATTTGAGTAAGAACATAAATAGTGTAGTGGAGAAGTGTTGAGTAAAATGAAGAGAAAGGTTGCTGTTGTTGTCGTTGTAGGGTTTAATGCCATTTTTCGGCACATGATAGGCTATACATGGCAGCCAGTATTAATAGTGGAGGAAGAACATGGGAAAACCCTGGAAAGAACCACCGACCCATGAAAAGCTACTGGCAAGCTTTCTCACATGCCCACATTGGCTGAATCCAAGACTCGAACCCACACAGACAGAAGTGAGATGGCACTGATACGTAACGGAGAGCGCTTTAGACCACTCGGCCCCCAAAGAGAAAGGTGAGATCTGTTTTGCAATTCACTTGTCTATTGGTCATGTGCTAAATGCAAAAACTTCAAAAGTGAAATGTGGCGACAGTAACCTTTTGTTGTTGTTGTTGTTGTTGTTGTTGTTGTTATAGTGTTTAACACCATTTTTCAACACAAGAAAGGCTATCAATGGCACCAGTATAAATGGTGGAGAAAGAACCTGGGAAAACTATGCAATGAACCACTGACCCACAAGAAGCTACCAGCAAGCTTTCTCACATATCCATATTGGCTGAGCCCATGAGTCGAACCCATGCAGACAGAGGTGAGATGGCAGTGATCAGTAACGGCTTTAGGTAACCTTTTGTTGTACTAATAGAAATGCATAAAACTGATTAGTTCAGTGATTTTACCATGAGCAGAGCTTGAGAAATAAACTTAAGAACACATGTGATTAAGATAACTTATGTGTGAAATATGACTAACAGTGACTTCCTTTTGTGATGAAGGTGACACTCACAAATTGCACATCCTCACAAAGTTCCACAAATATAGATATAACAGTGTATATACAGAGTGAGGAAAGCCAATCTGGTCATGGGCTAAATGCAAAACTTAGCCTAAGACAATAACTTGTGAATTGCAGGTCACAGTGGCCTTATTTTCTTGCAAGGGTGTGGTGCCAACTGAGATGCATACAATGTTCTAGTCTGATGAGTTTAGCATCAACAGAGCTTGAGAAATAAAAATAAAAATAAAATCTCATCAAAGTACTCAAGTGTAAAATATGGGTCACAGTGACTAACATTTGATATGGGTGTAATACTCAAGATGCATCCCCTCAGCAAATTTCATAGTTACAGGTGAACATACGGTTGTGCAAACAGCCTGAGGTAAGTGCAAAAAAGAATGTACAACTAATGCAAATGAATGTACAAAGTCAGCCCTCTGGGCCTCCTACCGAGAAGGAAGGTATTATGTAACCCATTCCAAACTTATGCCTAGGACCTAGGATGAGTGGCTGATATGAGGCTGTACATATGCTTTATCTGTGTGGATGCTGATGTAGTACAATACTTAACTGTACTCTGTACAGGTGGATGCTGACGCAGAGGGAAATACAATACCTGACTGTACTCTGAACAGGTGGATGCTGATGCAGGGGGAAGTACAATACTTGACTGTACTTTGTACAGGTGAGCTAAAAATGAACACATTGCTATTACAAACTCAACTGCATGAGAAATGTCTTCATATGGACCCAGAATAATATCTGGCTATTAATTTATCAATCAATCAGCCAATGAATTAATCAACAAAATGCTTTAGACTAATCCCTATATGAACTACATAAATGCAATTTTTGATGAAAGTTTTGTTTGTATCTGATCTCATTCTGATATCCACCAGCATTCATCAATAATATCAAAATGAAACACCTGTTTTGGCAATTCTCTTTGTAATGGATAATAAATTGTTTTTTTTCTTGTTATATAGCTGTTATACCTAAGCTTTTAAATGTGAACAATATATGGAAACAGATAGGAATATTTTAAACCTTTTGTACCTTATCAATATCAAGGAATGTTTATAGAAATATGTGTTCCTGGGGCACAAAGAGATCCATGTGGAAATAGGAAGCTGTAATCAGTACCTACTGTAATGGAGTACTATAGAATGATTCTGATCAAGGCTAGGGGTTACATATATTGGAAACAAAAACTGCTTATAATCTCCATCGGTTCCACATTTGAGAAACATATTTTTAAAAATGTAATACTATAAACTAATGAAAGTGGACTCTGAATGGCCCATATGGAAAACTAGAAATGTGTTCATGCAACACAAATGTCCCATAATACAATACTCAACCAAAAAAGATGGACTCAGGGAAAGGCCTGGGTGACATTTTATTCCCCTACAACATTCAATGTGGGGCATAACTTAATTAAACCAATACAGTACCCTTTAGAGGGGAAATGTGACATGCTGAAATTACAATTTTGTGTAGACTGAGTGGAGAACTTAATTAGTATTCTGAAGGAAAATTACTATCCCATAAAGGTAGTAAAACTGAGCACCAAGTATGACTGTAGTATCAGACCAAATACTTACTGTTCTGTATGGCAATAAAAGCCTGGATTGGTCGGAAAAACATCATTCCCACCATCATTATCGGGAAGATGGATATGGAGTTGCCAGCCATCCACATTATAAATAGGTTCATAGGAATCTGCTTCAATGGCCCCAATGCAATATCCCAGGATTTCTACAACATACAAACAAAGACACATTTTTATTAAGTTACCACATGCAAACAATTTAGACCACAAGTCATTATTAATGATGACAGTTACGAATGAATACCTGCAAGGTATGTTTCATTTTAAGTCCGAAGAACAGTACAAAGTGGACCGATCCAGTGGCCTAGTGGTTAGAGCATCCACCTCAAATGTGGGAGGTCATGGGTTTGATCCCTGGCCCAGTCAAGCAGCAGAGGGGGCGAATCGGACATTTTGTCCAATCGTTATTTTGCTTAATTATTACTTTCTGCACTCAACGATCTAGTGTCGTCAGTGCCTGGTAAAAAAAAAACGACGTTGTCGTTGGGGGATCGTCCAAACGTCATTTGGTTTAATTAACACCTTCTGCGCGCCGATCCCCAGCGTCGTCAGCGTCCGGTAAGCACATCGACGACCGCGTCGATGTCATCGCCCCCCCTGCTGCTAAGTAGTTATTTACAATGATCTAACAAACAGAGTGATCACTAACTCCTCCTCCTGTAGATCAATTAGGTTATTTGACTGATCGGTAAGTCTAAAATTAATTCTCGTTAAAAACCGATCATGGCATCGCATATAGACCGGATTAATCGGACTCTCAACGATTAAAAATCCCAGAGGGGCTGTTGGTGAAAATGAATAAAGGATATACCCCTGTTGAGCTTGATTTGATTGCTTGGTATCTACCTGGTAACTCCCTTCGATAACATCGCACACTAGATTGATTGCTATCACCGATGCGATATTTACGTTGTATGGAGCAATATGCCTACCATCATCTCCGTTATCGTGTCTGAGGATATGAGTTGATGGACCGAGAAAATCATTAAGAGACTTTCTTAGTTCTGGCGCGTTGTATCCTGGAAACTTGAAATCGGGTAAATCGGCTTCTGCGATATTATACTCGGTTAGGAATTCTTGTTTACTATTATCATCGTTGCTATCGTATATTATTTTAACGATTAGTTCATTGATATATTCCATGTCTGATATAAGTTGATTTAACACCTCAACGTGTTTTTGTGCTTTTGTTTTCCGTAGTTGTTCTAGTTGCAATCGGTAATTATGATTAATTTCGATAAAAAAACTATCGATATCATTTAAATTAACTGTGAACACGGCGTGCAATTTAGGAATTTTCTCATACTGAAAATACCATTGCATGGTATTCCTGTCTTGAAATATAAACCCGCCGGGTAATAACGCGTTTTTTATAATAGACAACTTATCTCGATAACTGGGATTAATTTCATGATACGATTGCGCATTTGTGTTCAAGTCCGCGGGGATTTCATGAGGTGGATTCTCAGGCCATCCTAGTATGGTTCTTATTGAACTGTTATAAATATCAACCATATACCCCGGTGTGCTTATTTCAATCGTCGACGATAACGTCGGTTCATGAACCGTAATAGCGATTTTTGATTCCTTTCCTGTGATCGATTTTATCCTGCGTTGAAATTCTTTATTGATTTGTTCTATTTGGTATGACCCAGTTGGTATTGTAACCTCCTTCCAGTCTGGGGTTCCATCGGGTTTATTTGTCCGTGCAAAAACCAGCGAGTTATTAGGTTGTTGTCCGTTAAATGCTTCCGCTCGGATATTAGGCCAACTGTGATATACTCGCAATTTTGCCAGCGCTATTTCCTTCACTGGAACCGGCGATGGGAAGTTCACACTAAATTCGGGTTTCGTTGATGTTATCGATATCATACTTGTTTGTACCGGAGTGGTGTTCTCCGCGATCCGCTGAAGCAACTGAAACCCTTCGGGGTTCAGTGACATTATTATTATTCGTTGTCTTTAGTGTCTAATTTCAACAACCAGGTGGTTCCGGCTTCCAGTTGAAAATCCTCGATTTTTGACATCGCGGAGCTATACAACTGGACCATCGTGGAGAATTCAACATCGGATACGAACAAATTATCAATCGATAACGAGATCAACCCGGATAATTTCGAGTATGCGTCGGATACTATTTGATGTTTTACTGTATACTCGTTGAGTTTTTTCTGAAAACACGATGATATCTTCCTAGTGATTGCGTTGGCGACTCCAGCAATTGTTGTCATTGCGGAGACAGCGATTGGAACAGCGATCGGGGCTATCGTGGTTACCGTGGATAAAATAACACCGGCGCCAGCTACTATGCCCGACACTGAGTACACGACCGCGTCGATGGCGGTTATTTTTCGGCGGTATTTTTTTATTTTTGCACGGTATTGTTCGGAAAGCGTTTTTAAGTTCGCGGAGAATTCTTTTGCGGTATCGAATCGATATTGATGTGACGTCGGTGATACCTCTGATTCAATTACCCTGGTGGTCATTTTTATTTTAAAAGAGCTAGTGTTTTTAATTACTTAGATTCGCTGCAAATTCCACATACCATGTAATGTTTGCCCCGGCTAGATTTCTATCAATGGCATAAATTGTAAACAGTTCAGTTGCGTTCTTGTCTATAATTGTTGATATTGTATTGTTAAACCCGGATGAACTCGACGATAATATATTAAACTGCATCATTGAAACCAGTGTCAATCGATAAATGCCCTTAACAGTTGCGGTGATATTTACTGTATTCTGTGTAGGAGTCCAATCGAATGATCCATGCCGAATTGTGTATACTGTGTTGATGATGTTCTCATGAGGGGTTTTTATTTTTTCGAATTGCTCTGCTACTCTCGGTAGTCCGTCTTTAATCGTTTCAACATCAGTTCTGATTATTCCTACTTCCCGCCAATGCGCGTCTATATTATTCTTGTTCGCTGCAACATTAGTTTTGATTGTTTCTATTTCCCGTGTATTCTCGGTCATACTTTTTTTGTTCGCTGCAACATCAAGTTTGATTGTTCCTATTTCATATGTATGCACGTCTATGCTTTTTTTGTTCGCTGCAACATCAGTTTTGATTAATCCTATTCCCCGCCAATACGCGTCTACATTTTTTCTGTTCGCTTCAATATCGGTTTTGATTGTTTCTATTTCCTGTGTATGCGCGTCCGCACCCTTTTTGTTCGCTTCAATATCAGTTTTGATTGTTCCTATTTCCTGTGTATGCGCGTCCATATTATTTATGATCGTTGTAACATCAGTTTTGATTGTTTCTATTTTTCGTCCATGCGAGTCTACATTATTTATGATCGTTGCAACATTAGCGCCGATTATTTCTATTTCTCGTTCATGCGCGTCTACATTCCCTTTGCTCGTTGCAACATTAGTTTTGATTGTTTCTATTTCCTGTCTATACGCAATGATATCATTTATAGTTATTGTGATTTCATCCGGCCTGGTATTTTTTTTACCAAAGAATTTATCAAAGTTGTCATCGATCCTGTTAACATTTTTTCGTAACGTGTAAAATTGGCCCGACAGCGTCGTAAACTCCGAAATAGTATTCTTTATTGTTGCAAGATTTGGTTCGGTTACCGTCGGGGTCCCAAAAAAACTAGCGGTAGTGAGTTGTATATTGGTGACAGATTTTTTCACCCGCGCGTCGAATTCGATCATAGATATATTCAACGATGTAAGTCTGTCTCGAACGGATGTTATCTCATTCGTCACCTCCGATATATGTTTACCCGGTTTGAGTCGTCTGTCGCCGGTATACAACGCGATAGTGCCATTGGCGACATTAGGATGTCGCATTAAAACGTCATCCAGCGACACATTACTGGATTTCAATTTACCCTGGCGGTCTTGAAATACAACTATTTCACCTGGGTCAACACTTGTTAAATTCAACGTATCAGCGATTTCATCCTCGATTAGTTTTTTTATGTCATCGGTGGCGGCCGTTTCCGTGGGTTTTTTCAGCGCCGAAACCGGTCGTCCCCAAATATCAATCATCGTTATTGTAGAAAAAAACGACGTTTCTAATTAACCCGCCGGGCCTCTACGACCCCACTAGTGTATTCGTTTACAACCATATGAGGTGGTTTCCGCGATGATGAAATCGCCGCGAGTACGTTCAATACCTCACGGCCACATATCGGTGGGTCACTTAATCGCTGTGTTGGCAGCGTGGAATAAAAAACCCGGGCTGAACACGCCCGGATATACCGCATGAACTCTTTCGGCGGAGCTAACCCGTATGAATCAAAATAGACGATTGCACGCGGATCAATCGCGTATGCAACCCAATGAGTTCCCGCTCCGGAGGACCCATCGAGGTTAATTATACCGGTTTCAATATTCCTTGGTGCCGCCGGTAATTGATCCCTCATAAAACACCTCTGAAGTTTTTTATCGCTAACGCGTTTGCGGCGTCTATTAAATCAAAATTAGACATTGGAGTCATTGACTCAGGAGTCATTGACTCCCGAGTCAATAAACGGTTCCCGGTAGTCTTAGACCCTTTCCCGAGTACCATGAATACGGGGTTCCCGGTAGTCTTAGACCCTTTCCGGCCACGGGTCGTTTTTTTTTGTAGCCTTTCCCGGTTGCCTTCTTTAATGCCATCCCCGCCGCGGTACCAACGGCTCCTAACGCCGCCGCCTTAGCCACTGCTGGTGCGGCCGCGGCAATCAACGCTGGAATCGCAGCTAACAGCGGAAATATCCCACCGGTCTTTTCCATGTTTTTAATTGCTGCGGCTGAAAAATCTATTTGAACTCCCTTTTTATTCTTCATCGCATCATTGAAATGTTTTATTTGACGCGCCGTCAACGATATCTTATGATTACCACCCGCCATCTGCGACGGCTTCAGCGTTATTGTGGTCCCGCATTGTTTAGCCGACTTTGATCGTAATTTCTTGACTTGACCATCAGTCAACTCTACACTGACGACACTATACGAAATTTATTGTAAACGCGTTTTGTGCTTTCAATTACATGTTTTCCACTGGCGCATCAACGATTCTCATTCGTCCACCGACACCTTCCAACAGCATTGATTTATCGCTGAGAATGACAGCAACCGCTCTGTAATTAACACCACCCGTGGGGGCTATACGAGCTCGGAAGTGTATATCAACGACGGATTGTCTCGTTAAATCAAGATGTTCCAACGAAAAATAATAAATCGGATACAGGTTTTTAAAATCAAGTTGTGATATTTGCAAACCAGTGTCGACGTTTTGATCACGACCCATATATGACAGCAATCGATGGTACACACGTGCGATATGGTTGTCGCCGTAATTAAGCTGTATGTCCTCGGATGGTTCCTGTTGTCCGTTTATTCTCAGCGAAACATCCCTGACTCCTAATTGATCAAATATCATATGGCTGCGTTCTTGACTACCCAATCGTTCCCTATTCTGCAGCGCTATGAATATATGACGCGGGGCTGAAACACCCTGTTTTGATGCCAGGTGCCATGTAAACGTATCGGCGACGTTATCCTCTTTAGCATCAGTTGTTACCGCTAGCCAACTCAACAACGATTTCCCTCCCTGTTCCATAAATGCTAACAATCGTGCTTCCGTGGTAACTGATGGAGTCAGCACCGGCATCCACAATGCCATTTTAGTTAAAATGACTTTACCGGCAGCGACGCCAGCAGCACGCCATATTGCATTGTTATCATCGCCCCTTCGCGTCAGCGCGATTGTATGCTTAGCCCCATAGACAACTTTTCTGACATTTCTGCAGAATCCAAATATGTGATGGAGTGGAATCGCGCATGAAAACTTTCGGCGTTGTCCTTGCAACATTCCTACTCGTGTTGCAAACCCTAGATTAAAATTATCGTTAGTACTTTTTATAATATTGAAATCAGCGCCTGGTCTTGCCCTGCGGTCTGGGTTGGCTGCTTCAGCTTGATCAGCAACTGCGGTATCTCTTGCCGTCAGCACGTTGATGTACTGAAGATGATCAGCGCTATTAGCGGTGTCCTTCGCAAACATCATAGATGGGCCCGCCGATCTTGTATAATCATCCGAGTATCTCGCCAACCCAATTATCGTCGTTGCAACATCAACCTCGCGTTCTATTGATTCAATTTCTCGCCCGTCAATAAGATATCTGGCGCTCTCAAATAACGCCATGATACCGTTGTTGACGAAGCCAACTCGAACACGATGGTCATCTGCGTATGGTGCATTATCGGCGGCATTTGTCACGAGTTCTCCCTCAATTTCGATAAACGCTTCACACGGCAGAAAGTATTTACTGGTATCTTGGACCTGAAGTTCAATTCGCGATCGTAGGTCGGGTTGCGCTGCATAATAAGAATAATATTGATAATCACGGACAGAATCATCCCTGCGCACTGGGGCGTCCATGTCAAACGCAGGATCAGCGGTACGCGCAAACATTCTATTATTTATCATGTTGATGTTTTCAATTGCGATTTTTTCGTCGTAAATTCTTTGAATTTAAACCACTTCCCGCTATCGCGTTCATGAGCGCGTTGGTTGCCGCATCGGCGGATGGCGAAGTCGCCAACGACAGAGTCATCGCCAACGACTGAGTCGTCGCCAACGACTCTAATTTTTCTTCCACGGCGTTATTTATTACTTTACTGACATTTGCAGGCATCACTGTCGTTGATGGCATCTGTTTTTTTCTTGAAAATCTCTTGGATTTCACCAATGACATTAGTTTGTTCCGCACGGCTGAAAGCGCCTTTCCGGCAACATCTCCAATAGCACTAATACCTTTATCACGAATAACATCAATAGCCTTCATTCCTAATTGTTTGGCTAACGGCGCTACTTTTGGAGCCATTCTTGTGAATAACCCCGCAATGGTACTACCGAGACCATCTCCATAGTACGCGCGGTAAACAGGCAATCGCGAGTTTACCACGTAGACGAGTACTGGTTTATCATGGTTGTAGTGTATGATCATCCTTATTAAAAACACCAGTTTTCCAATTAATCATCCACGAGCTCGTCTATGAGCGTTCGATATGCATTAATGTCCATAATACCGCCTGCAAATAACCGCTTGCAAATATCAGCGGCCTCATTGATTATTTCCGGAGAGTTATTTCCGGCTCGTTTTCCTCCAATTAGTACCTCTAGCCGTGATATATCACTGAGAACACTACCAGGACAGGTAACGCCGTAGGATTCTTTACCAACAGAGTATCCCTTTCCTTTTTTTGGTTTTATACTTTTTACTTTATTGTGGAATATTATATATTTATTATCACGCAGTGGTAATGCATCTTTATATTTACTCGCTAAATACACTATTCTTGTCCAATCCTTTAACGACTTCATATTTTTCTCGTAACCGCTATTGATATGCTTCTTATCTCGTATGCTCTTAGCAAAATTGTTGGCAGCAAAATTAATTAATTCTTCATGGCTGAAGCCTCTAATTTCATCTATTGTGCTCTTCTTGAGTACAATACGGGGTATATTCTCCTCTTTTTCTTCCGGTATTTCTTCTTCCGGTATTTCTTCCGGTATTTCTTCTTCTGGTTCTCTTGCGGTGGCGCCTAGTTCTTCTTCGTCGGCCATTGTAACATAGGGTTCTTGTGGTTCGGTTATAGCGAGTGGTGGTGGCCTCCGTGTTGTAGCAGCCTCTATTTTTGCAGGGAGTGTTTCTAAAGACCTTTTTGTTTGTTTTGTCTCTGCCGCTATCTTTTCAAGCGCACCAAGAACGGGTACAGTTGCCGCCGTAACATCTTTGGTCGCTTTAGTTACCGGGGCAAATAACTGTTCACTTCCAACAGTAAAATCGGTTTGCATTTGTTGTCGCGTTTGAAGTTGTTCTCGGACCCTGTCTCGTAACGGTATGAACTTTCTAAGCGCTGCTAGCCGCTCTCTGGCTAGCCGAGTAGTAAGTGATTCAACTACCATTATTGTAAATTGATCCGCAATTTTCTAATTTTCCGCCGAGTGTACCATCGGGGGCTCCACGGAGTTTTCGTCTATAATCCTTCTAATGTTTTTGATCTTACTAGAAATCTCCCGGCGTCGTTCATAAACACGTCCGAGTTTTTTTCGTATGATTTCAACGGCAGTAAATAGTCCAATGAATGCATTTGCGTCATTGTGATACAAGTTTTCATTGATCGTATGTTGTAATCGTTTTATAAAAAAGTACTCGCGGGCCAGGGTAAAACGCCCCCGTTTCGACTGTTCGTTAATAATCTCATAATCGGATAATATTTTTTCACTGTCGAGACCATCAGATAATTCAATTCCTTGATTTTTTAATTTTGAAATCTCGGCTAATATATTATTGATGTCTTCGATATTCATTATTCTTATAAAACATCTTGTTTCTAATATCAAAAATTTTAATAAAATTATTGGGGGTCATTTTTGACTCCGTTTTTTGTATGGACAGTACAATGCCGTAAATCTCCACTCGAGTGTTGTGGCAGATTACAGGCATATACATATACTTAATTAAGGACATTCACATCTTGGAACCCCAAAACATACATCTCCGGGAGGGAGGCCTAGGGTGACAAACGTCATCGTAGACTGAACAGAAGATATGCTTGGGGGGACATCACTACATGTACTTAATTAAGGATAAATATATTTACAATGAAATGATTGATGGATGATGGGACGGCACAAGACAGTACAAACATAAAACGGCGGGGCGGAACTCTACGGCCAATTCAACCAATCAAAAGCAACCCAATTAAATTAACCCGGTTGCATGATTGTGAACAAAAGACAACCACACGCCCGGGTCAAGAGCGTGGGTTAGTTTTGATTAGTTGAATTGGCTTTCGAAAGCCCCAGGCTTATAACGAGTCATCTTATATATAAAGTGACTAATACAGCGGCGTCAGTCACAAGGTGTGTGTTAATTTGAATTCCCTTGAATCGTTAAATCCTTAAATACTTATTAATGGTGTTTCACGGCATTTAAATGAAACCAAATACTCAAATAAAACATTAAAAAAAAGAATACAGCTGTTAGATAACAGCGTGTATTTCATTAGTTTTCATCGTAAAATGATTAATTAATCGCAACATTAATTGGACTTCAAGGGACGTAACTCTTGTCATGCGACGCTATCACAAAACGAGTTATCTCCCTTTGATGTTATATATGAAAATCGAATTCTGTGTCCGGTCCTTTTTGAGATCGCTGTTTGATATACTCGTTCTGCTACTCTTCGTATTGAGGCGATACAAATGTCAAAATATTTTCCTGCCTCATTCATCGACTGAAATATTTTTTCCTCGTGAGTTGTTGTATCAAATGACTTTACGGGTTTTGCTTTCTTTGAGTATTTACCAGTTTCCCCTTTTTTGGTATTTTGACTTTGCGAGATAGCTTGCAAGTTTGTAAGAGAATTATCAGTCTTATTATTATTAATATGATCAATAACAAGCCCATTCTCGATTAATCCGTTAAATGCTTCAAATACCGCCCTATGAACAAGATAGATTTTTTTCCCGGAACCAAATATCAAATATCCGTGATTATTTACGGTACCAACCGGCTTCTTCAGTCTGCGGTTTCTAACAATGCCGTCGCGAGATGCCTCGTAATTAACGAGCACAGGATGCGGCTGAAATTCTAGGTCCATTTGTATAATAATACTACTTGTCTAATTTATTATTTGGTTTAATCATGAATCTTTCAACGTAGTCTTGGGGGGTTTTGATGACGAAGTCGGCGGTGGGGTCAATGACGGCGTTTTTTATTCGTTTATCGTAATATCGTTTTAGTTCCCTGTATCGCTTTCCGCCACAATTGATACACAACTGCGATTTTCCTCTTACACCGACGTGACAAACCAAGCACGGGAGGGGGCCAAGAGAACCATTACGAACGCTTTGTAAATGATACCCGCAGAATTCACCTCTACATGATTTATTGCACGGGGTTGTCGACCCAATCATCAACCGTTTGCATTTATTCATTATACTATATTCTTTCATTTAAATACTTGTTTTAATTATATGGATGAGTTTGAGAGATTAGCAGTAATTAAGCCCTGGAAAAATATTAAGTTCAATCTCGATAGAGTCCTCAAGGACACACCAAAAGCGTTAATAAACGATAAAACCCTGTTGAATAAAATACGCGATTGTATCAATGAATTCAAACGTGATGGTGCATCTCATAGTTGGTCAACATTTCGAATTGATGGTGTTGTTGATGCTACCATGAACGACAACCGCGCAGCAACAATAATATCACAACTTGACGGTAAAAAGTATTTCTTCAGAGTAAAATTCATTGTCCGGGTGGAATCAGGCGATTGGATCATGCGTGATAAATTTGAACCAGTTCTCAGCGACAAGAAAACAGTCACTGTCAGCCGCGACTCCAAGCCGGGGTTGTTAACAGGAATTGACAAACCATACTATGAACGAGCGTATCCTGAAACAGCAGTTGTTTATGGAATATACCCGTTAAATAAGAAACCTGATATCCGAAAACTGAAACCGATGAAACAGTCAACTGGGATAAATTGTGTAGCAGAACGAATAATAGAGCATTTTACAAATGCATGTCGAGGAAACAAATTGACTGATTTACGACGTAGCAAAATCAACCAGTGGGAACTAACCGTAAAAGAGCGTGGAGCAACCATCAGCGACACAGCGAGATTAGAAACATCGCTGAGATTTCCAATAACCGTTACAACGATAACCGGTGAAGTATTATACGAATCGAAGTATAAATCGAAGGGAGCCCCAATCAAAATTATTGATCATAACGAACACGCATGGACGCCCGTGATCACAATATTTCCACGGGATAGAACAGTAAAGTATATACCCGAAGAATTTTTAGGAGAAGAATTCTCCAAGGACGGTTTTCTCGCGGAGAGGAAACTATTTGATGCTATTGCCTACTTGTGTAAAAACGACCCTGTATCAATGTGGTTACTTCGCAGCGCTGAAAACGATGCGGATACCTTTGATCAGTTTGTAAGACCAAACGGCGAATTATATCGCACTGAAGCATTTCACAACAGGATGAAAAAAACCGCCATAGAATTTGAGGAGCATGATGAACAACTGCTAACAAATTGTTTTACGATTCCATCGGTTGTAGCTCATGTTGCAGCAAGGAAAAATGCGTGGAGACCAACGCGCAAGGAATTTCTGCCGGATGTACAATCCAGTTGTTTGGAGTATTATCACGGTGGATTATGGAACACTGAATACAACCGCGACGCTATGATCTCGGTTGATATGGTTGCCTGTTATCCAGCGAGTTTTCTCGGGTATGGATCCGCCGCTGAGTATTTCAAACGATTTGGACACCCCAGTCATGAAATGACTCGTGTTGCTATTAATGGACCACTGCCTGATTTTGATTTAACCGGATTTGCTCGCATAGTATCATTTGAATTCGCGGCAGGACTCCATCGCTGTTGCTATATTTGGATCGATAGACACATGGCTGAAAAGAAGTGGCTGCCAATAGCGCTGCTACGGTATATGATTGATTGTAGCATGCTAGTTTCGTTGATTGTCAGTGACGCGATTATATCATACCGGGCACAGACTGAAGTCTGGTTACCAGAACCGGAGCGTCTAGATAGCATAATTGACGAGTCCAGAAAAAACATTGATGCCGACGAGGAATATATCATCGAATGGTCCAGGAGGATATTTAACCAACGAAACCGCGAGGCAAAAGATCTCGGTAGAAGAATAATCGGTAAGTTCACACAAGGTGGAAAAAACTGCGACTACAAACGATATTGCTCACGGCTGATTATAGATGACGCAGAATATGATTTCGTAATCAAGGACGCAGTGGCAAAAAATAGATACGTGAACTGCAAAACAGCTTTCTTGTCCAATGGAACGAGGTTGGGTACAGTTGTTACCTACAGCGATGGAGACAGCCCGGCGTATCCACATTTGAGGGCGTCTATGCTGGGTTATGCCGCTATCAATTTATTCTCGATGATAAATAGATTCCCCGATACCGCGGTTAGAGTAGCCGTTGATTCATTTTATATTGACGTAGCGTATAAGGGAAACGTAGCCGAGTTTACTAGTCCGGACGAGAGTTGGGGTACATGGAGAATTAAAAATGAAATACGACGCGATTATTCCCCGTCAGCAGATGTCACCGTTGAGAACAACTACTTACGCGGTGATAAATTGTCAGAATGGTCTAATGCACCATCGTGTTCTGATCCAATTTGTAGACACAAGACGGTTTATTTAAGCGGCTGTGGCGGGTCAGGAAAGACGACTCGGGCAATTGAATTATTTCGAACGCGGGCAAGTATAATCGTGCTTACACCGACCCATAGACTAGCGCGAGAGATAAAACAACGAAATGTTGACGCCGTTACTTATCACAGCTTTTTTCGATACAGCGGCGGTGAGTGGACTCCTGATCGAATGGGTGAAAAATTTATTCCCGACATTATCATCTGGGATGAGATATGTACTGTTTCGTTAGATACTTTACAAATGTTTCTTGAGTGGTTGCTGCGCGCGAATACAGCGGTAATCATGTGTGGGGACCATGGCCAACCACCACCATTTGTCGGCGAGGGTCCACATGATTGGTTGAGCGGGTTCGTGGACTATTATGAAGAAACCGATACTGATTACCGAGCACTTGATGAACAACTGCGCGAGGTTAAAAAACTAATCAGATTACAGCCGGATAGAGTTCAGTGTGAAATAATCCGCGAGGTAATTCCGGAAACGCCGTTGAATGAATTCTGGGAAACATGGAGACCAAACGATTTGATTGTAGCGAGTAGAAAGATAGTCAGAGACACACTTCAGCGGAAGTTGTTTACGTTGCATAAGGAAAAGTTTCCAACGCATCCAGTGCCGTTATGTTATAGACCCGCGGACACACGGCGGCAGAACATTGAAGTTGAAATTCCAGCCCCAACAGCGTCGGGGACAAAAAAACAAATTCTCGTGCTGAATGATATCGTGCTCGTTGATATCGGTGTCGTCGAGGACGCGCTACGTGCTGATAAATCCCCGTGGACGCTAGGATACGCAACAACAATACATTCCTCGCAGGGACTAACCATCACGGACACAATTGTTTGGATAGTTGATAATCGCATCGAATGGTCGAATCTAGTCTATCTTGCAGTGTCCAGAGTACGAAGGATAAATCAGCTTCGAAGAATTGTTGTTGACGAAGTCAGTGACGAAGCCGGCGACAAAGTCACCATCGATGCAAGCGTCATTGATAGAAAACTCTCGAGTTACCGCCAACAGGATAAAAAAAAACAGCGGCGTTTTGATATTGATGCCGAATTAATAATCTCGCTACGACAACAACAGAATAATCACTGCGCGAGTTGCAATTGTATAATGAGTTGGCGTTATTCGGATAAAGACACTCGCCAATTTACCGTGGATAGGATCGATAACAGTCTCGGTCATGTCAAAAACAATGTGAGGTTGACCTGTCTTGAGTGCAATAGACGCAACGGCGCTAGTTAAGACCACGTGGGGGTAATTGAGTATCGTTAGGTATCACTTGTAGTTGCTCGCGTGTAAATCCGCGCTGAGGAGCAGTTGAATCCAGTCTATAGATCGGTGGTCTACCAGTTGATCGTGTTATCGTTGATATGTTATGTGTGGTAACACTCCAAATAGGATCAGTAGCTCTTTTTTTACCGCCTTCAAGCTCTCCTGGTTCATATAGATATCTAACAGTGACATCGCCAAGAATCGGCTTGGAAACGCTATTTATTTTTGATTTTCCGGGTATATACTCGTATTTAATCGCGTCGCTGGGCTTCATGTTGATTACTCGGGTAATCTCGTTATTTAACGCTGCAATTACACCTGGCAACCTTTTAACCCATTCACGAGATCGTTTTTCTTGGATGAATTCCTTCGCGTATTGATATCCAAATAACCGTTCAGCGAGAGTCCGATTGAATCGTTCAACAATTGCCTGATCACGATGTAGCGCAGTATGACCTCGTCGTATCGCGACGCTATGATGTTTCAGCGTTGATAAAACAGCGCCGCGAAATTCACTACCGGGATCAACTTGTAATAGATTTGGCCAGCGCAGAGGGCCTCTTCGATAAATTCTTTCAAACGCAGCGGCTACTTCAGTTGCCGACTTTGTTTTTAACGGCTCCGCTTGTTTGTATCGACTCGCAACATCAACTACGGTTAGCGCGTATTTGTAACCATTGTCATGCGGCAAAAATAGTATATCAGCCTGATGAACTTCATTAGGTACGCTGACATCAAAGCGCGAGAAGTTGATTTGTTTAGGCGGTGGTAGATAGATTTGCCATATAGCCTGTTTGGATAACCAATTAGCCGCAGTGGTCTTTGTTACCTTTGCAGCGCTTGCAAGCTTACCAATTGCGGCCTTCCCCTTCCAGTATCCTCTCGGAGAATAATAGATGGATTCCATGTTGTTATTATAAACGCTATCGTTTTCAATTACCAGCGCCAGAAGCTCCGCTTCCAATCATTAATTTACCTTTCATAGCCGATTTTACCAACCATGAGGCCAATTTTTCTTTGACGGATTTATCAGGAATAGCATTTAATGCGTGAATTAATTTTACATCCGCGATATGACGCTGTTGCAGATCGCTACTTTTGTAAGCAACATCATGAGCATGACACGCCTTATCGATAGCGTTTATTGGATACTCACCGGGTTTGGGCTGATTTTGATCATCGAGTCTAATATCTAATCGTGTTCCGGGGCCACAGTAGTTATATCCTGGGAGGTGTTTTTCTCCTGGATACTTTGCCCACGGTGTTCCGGGGAGTTTTGCCAATATGGCTGCGATGTCACCTCCTCGCTTTTTTTAAAAACATCTCCGGGTCTAATAGAAATAAATCTAAATTTCTTTGTACCGCATTGTACACACTTGCCAGTAAGCGCCGATCTATTATTTCTTGTTGTAACGGTTGTCATATCATTTGTGCCAGTACGCACTCTGCACTTCACACAATATAGATCCATAATTTATGTATAGAGATATGAATATAATTGATTTTTCGGCGACTAAAACAAGAGAACCAGTTAAGCATGTTGCAGCGTTACCAAACTCAATCCGGATGATTATCATCGGACCATCTGGATCCGGCAAGACGCAATTGTTACTCAATTTAATAATGAGATGGATGAAGTGGGATAAGTTGTATTTGGTTGCTCCTAGCGTAGATGATCAACGATGCTACGAGGTGTTGAAAGATTTCAACGAGAATGCATCAGCGATCGCTAAAAAAAATGTTATTGAGTTTATTACGGATATCAATGATGCACCGGGTATTGATGATATTGATGGCGACGTTAACAATCTAGTCGTGTACAATGATGTTATGTTAGACAATCAAAAAAACCCAGCTAGGATATTTTCCAGAGGCAGGCATAAAAACACTGACGTGATATATGTCACTCAACGATACACTCAGATTCCAAAAGTAATTAGAGACAACTGTAATATTCTTGCTGTGTTCAACGGCGTTGATACACACACGCTACGAAATATTTGGCAGACATGGTGCGGCGGTGACATGGACTTTAATGTTTTTCGAAACTTTTTTAGTCATGCTCAGTCGACCCCACATGGATTCGTAACGATAAATTTACATGATCCTCGGACACGATATCGTATCGGACTTGACCAAATATTCGGTTAGTTGTAAATAATTTTCATTGTAAGCAGCAGAGGGGGCAATGACATCGACGCGGTCGTCGATGTGCTTACCGGACGCTGACGACGCTGGGGATCGGCGCGCAGAAGGTGTTAATTAAACCAAATGACGTTTGGACGATCCCCCAACGACGACGTCGTTTTTTTTTTACCAGGCGCTGACGACACTAGATCGTTGAGTGCAGAAAGTAATAATTAAGCAAAATAACGATTGGACAAAATGTCCGATTCGCCCCCTCTGCTGCTAGTCATACCAGACTTACAAAAATGGTACTAACAGCTGCCTCACTTGCCGCTCAGCATTAAGAGGTTAGTGTTAGGACTGGTCAGCCTGGTGTCAGGATAATGTGACTGGGTGGGACATTATGCTACATGTCTGAAAAATTGTTTAAGCTATGTTAAAAATCCAAAGCACACACACTCACACACACAGTACAGCATGACCCCGCTATAGCACACTCTATTATAACATGAATTTGGATATAACATGGTCGTGGCGTGGCTCCCGAAATTTTATATACATGTATTTTTCTCGCACATGAAAAAAAATCTTTCTTAAAAGAACCAAACAAATGAAAAAACTTTATTATCATTTTGGGGAAGAGATCGCACATGAATAATACAAGATGACCATGGCATGGTTCTTGAATTTCTCATACATGAAAAAATAGTTTTTTCTTCTTAAAAGTATGAAAAAAAAGTAACATGTTTATCATGGGATCGTGTAGGGCTTCACCAATGTCACACACTGCAATTTTATTTTCCTTATTGATGGCAAAATATAGCATCTGGCGATTTTGTTCTATTGGTGACATTGTTGGCTGTTTAAACTTGTATATTGGTTTGGAGTGGAGAAATTCAGAGGTACCATGAAAGGAAGCTGCAAACGTGATATAAAATGCACTGAAATTTATCTATTGTTACATAAACAATTTCTTTGTCCATATTGACAAACCACCTTAACAGTGCATTGTTATATCATAATCCGCTTATGTTGACATTGAGCATGAGTACTGTATGTTGTGAGATATCCACATTTTTATTTGAAACACTCTGGTGGCCTAGTGGTTAGAGCGTCCGCCTCGGATGCGGGAGGTCGTGGGTTCGATCCCCAGCCGAGTCATACCAAAGACTTACCCAAAAAAAATGGTACTAACAGCTGCCTCGCTTGGCGCTCAGCGTTAAGAGGTTAGTGTTAGAACTGGTTGGCCTGATGTCAGGATAATGTGACTGGGTGGAACATCATGTTACATGTCTGCGGCATGATGCCCCAGTGCTAGACATCACTATAAACTGCCACACTACAGACATCGTAGCAATATGACTGAAAAATTGTTAAAGCTACGTCCAAATCACACACAAACACACACATTTTTATTTCTTGACATTTCTGGTAGTGGAGATCAACCGGATGAGGCATTATCTCGTAATCTATATTTCGTCTGATTTTTGGCTGATTGCTACTAATTAATATATTTACATAGACAAATAAAATTCCTTTTCTTTTCACTCAGAATTAAATCCTTCAGATCACATTTTCTGTACTAATCCTTGTCATCAGACCAGAACACCTGTATCTCTACTGTCCGTTGACCCTTTGTTAAATTTCTGACGCATGCGTGGAAAGCAGCATCACTCTGCTACCAGAAATGTAAAAAAAAAAATCTTACTTGTTGGTCTATTCAATAGGCAGGGAGGAACAGTCACTACAATCGACCAAACAATGGCCAATTCCTTTTTCAAAAATGTACCCGAATAAAATAATTTGCTGAAATTTCAGAGAAACATTACCTATGAAGCACCAACTGTTATGCAAACATCCTAAGCAATTGGAAAAAAATCAATCTCAATAATGCAATACAATTATTTGATGTTGCCACCACAATATGAAACAGGTATTTGTTTGGTTCTCCAAGGCTGGCCTTTAGTGGTGACATCAATAACGCATGCACCTTTCAACAAAGAAAGCCGACTACAATCTTCAATAAAAACAAAGAACTTTTCTTCAAAGGAAGTCAGTACCAAACTTAAATAAAAGCAAAGGAATCTGATAGATTTTTTCATTTTCCAATGTGACAGGAACACATTTACTGTGCCATGAACATTTCCTTTATGCAGGGAAAAAGTTTATGCTTACAAACGCTACCAACGGCAGCTTAAAACGCAAACTAATTTTTACCAACTTGGGACGTACTGAAAAGTAAATGTGCTTCATCATTCGTTATGTGACTGTGCTATGTTTATCCACTGAATTCTGACCTATATGACCTGTGACAAAATTATTGAATATTTTAAATATGTGTGTGTGCATTTTTTTGATGGAATTACTTGTAGATTCAATGTACGTGATGAGATTCGCTGGTGAGTACACTGGTGTTGATACTCTATTCATGCTATATATTAGACATGTATATCAAAAGTATACATGTATATGTACCAATCTGTGGTTCTCTAAACAAAGTAAAAAATAAAACATGTCTTCTCTGTTTTCATATTTTACCACCCGCATTTATTACTTACCCTAACAACCCACCCCCACCCACAAATTTCTTGGGGCACATGCATCATTTTCTTTGGCTAACTGACCTGGTTGTGTATAACACGGTTCAGTCTATAACACGGTCGGGTTCTATGGCTCCCAACTACTGTGTTATAGCGGGGTCACACCATACCAAGGACGAAAACTGAGATCCATTACAAAGGACTAATGCAGAATATATGTATCATTTCCAAAACCAAATACTTTTACAAAAATCATTTGCTTACTCTGGTGCTATTTTATGGAATAAACTCCCATTAGCCGTTTAGAAATGAATCAAAATGTGTTCAAAACAAAACTGTATGACTATGACCTTGAAAGGCAATTGTCATTTTAAATATTGAAATATATGCACTTTGGTTTGCTCTGTTAATATGCTTTGACATTTAATGTTTCCTGAGGACCACAGAGGAAAATAATATGTTATACTGAGTTAACCTACTAAAATATTTGTTATTATTATTATTATTAATACTAAACCCTGATCAGCTGTCACATAATGCACAGGTAGATCAGGGTCTAAACTGTCTATCTTGCTGATTACTCCAAACAAACTACATTGATTCAGACCTGTTGGTGTATTATTATGAGATGGCAGATCATGGTCAATGCAATTTGCAGCTGGATCCAACTCAGAAGCACGAATATACAGTGATCAAAACAACCACTCAAAAACTAAAGGAATTTTCTAAAGGCATTGCAAGCGGGGACCTGGATGAGTAATTTGTTGTTAATATGGGGATAGGTTCCCAATAACTCTGAGATTCAGACCTATTGCTGGCCTGAGGACAATACAAAATCAATGAATGACATTTTTAATATCAAAGGAAAAATATCAGTCATTATTTTTTTAATAGTAAGTGTAATCATTCAATGTTGCAACTTGATACATCGACCTCAAAGTAATTTTTTTGTGATAGTGTTTTGTTCACTGTGATTATCTGCTCCAAGCTGTAACTCTTTTTTAAAATTTGTTCTTGAAGCCAAAACAGATTCAGCTGAAAAGGGTGCTTTTGAAACTTCAGAACCCATATACAGTACTCCCTTACTATAAGGCTGTTGGTTGGTTGTTTCTTTTAATGCCACTTTTAACACATTATATCAAGCCAAGAACTGGGAGATTAGGTAATTCAATATCTGGATGGCCCTTTTATAAGGTGGGTGTGGTTATACATCTCATTCCAATATGTAATGGTAAAACACCTCAATATAATGTGACTTCACCTACAAGGTGGGTCCACATGTATGACTCATATAAGTTTTATAATGATGAAGTATCGGATTTTACACCCTAAAGAGTCTAACTACTGTTGACATCACCTACATGTATATATAGAAGTTAACAGGTGCTATCTCATCACTGACAGGTATTAGATCAGGTGATATCACCACATGAATGTGTAGCAGTTAACAAGTGCTATCTAATGCCTGACAGGTATCAGGTGACTTCAATACATGGAAGCTAGCATATGCTATTCAATGACTGGCAGGTATTAAGTCAGAAGATAACCTACATCAGTACACAGCAGTTAACACATGCTATTTAAAGACTGACAGGTGTTACTTCTATAACTATTAAAATATTTATCAGAAAGAAAGTGCAGCCAACAATTTAAGTAAAATCAACAATCAATTTATTTCTCTACAATACAAAACAAAAATTCAAAAGACAGAGTATTATGAATTAAATCCTAAATAATCCTAAATGTCTTATCACAAGTAAAAACTTAATGTTCCAAATTATTTCCAATAGCTTTGAATGTCTTGATGTACCACAATGATGTAATCCAAAATGTCTTTGAATGAGTTCACACTAGTTCCAAAATAATGTCTTAGTCCAAAGTCAAAAGTCAATGAGCACTTACTAATTCCAATGAACAATTTAAATAAATAATTCCTCTTTAATTAAATATGAACACTACTGTAAAACATAAATAGTTATTTATTTACCAAGTCCCTATATATACATATTTTCACTTGAACTATAACATAAAAGAATGTGAAGACTTTCCAACAGAAAAACATAATCTAACTGTAAACAAAACTGACCTTGAACTCTTGCTATGTAAACATTTTGTTTACAACTTACAATCATGGACAAAAATTAGCTATGTGAACATGTTTACAAATAACAACTAAATTATCTGAATGTACAATCTACAATCATGGACAAAAGTTTAGCACAGAACCTACCTACCTACCTATCTAGGTAAAATAAGAAATGTTGCCACTGTTGACAAACTTTTCAATAATCTTTAATACAAATGGCATAAACATTCTCTTTTAAGGCAATGATATGTAATAACTTTTGTTTGCCCACATGAATCTAGCATCTGTTTGATTTGCCTATATTGGGTTATTCCACATTGTGATCTTAATTACCTATGCAAATTAGCACAATGGGTTTCTCCCACTACAGCCTTCAAACAATTACATTAGCTACTGTGACAGTATCAAGTAACACATGAAATGGTGGTTTATACTTGTCCTCTTTGCCTTTTAATTGCCTCTGTTTGAACTACCCAAAGGATAGTTTTACATCAGCTCCAATCATAACTGTCAACAGTTTATACATGCTACGTGAAATAGATATATATTGTTTTATTTTTGAAGATATCTGAAAATGGTATTTCTCAAAACATGACCATGTCATGGGTTTTGCGAGCAAAAATAATGTTTTTAGGAAGAAACACTGTGTTATGGAAGGTCAACATATTGAAAATAAATTTCTGCATTTCATCAATGCAACTGAAGTTTTCTCATGTAAATAAGATGTTTTTGACAAGGCCAATGGGCACCTCACTTAGAATATAGGAGGGGCCCGATCTGAAATTAGGGGCCCCACGCGATTAGATATTTTGAGCACTGCTTAAGTGTTGAGTGATACTTTCTGTTTAACAGAACCCAAAGCGTGCACATGCATGCAAACACACACACCTTTATTTTGTTGATACAGATGTTTGTTTCGATTTCCCTCCCAGTTCTTTCTTGATTTATGGCATTAGCTCAAAATCTTTAATTACAACACCAAGAAAATTTCTTTTCATATGTTCATTAAGTGTGCTAAAATTCAGCCTCAACTGCAGGTTTAATAATTCAGGTGAGAAAATCTGCACCCACATTCCATGCTTGACCACACTTGACAATGAAAGAACATGAAATTTCTATCAAATAACCCACAATGGGTACTATCCCCTTGAATTAAACAAGTTTTGTCAACAATTCAGCTCTGAACAGTCATCTATAATTGCTGTGCACAATCAACTTCAGAATCCTGCACTCATTATTTCATTGGCACTGAGACAGTCCTCTCCTGTCATGAGTGACAAAGCTATCATGTGATCACTGACAAACAGTAACATGTCACTAACATGTCACTAACATTCATAGAAAATCGTGAGGCTCAAACATAAATGCATTCAAACTGACATGGTCCAGGAATCTATCCTGTACATTTGCATATTAAGTAATCCATATACACTGTACTGCTCTGTCTGGGAAGGTAGTGGCATGTGATGAGCGCTACAGTTCTATCCCTTTAAAGTGACCGCTTTGCAAGTGGCTGTAAGAAACTCATTGCCAAGGAGCCTAAAATGGGGTGTTTCTCCAATATACACAGCTTCCAATGATGTCAAAATTCCACAAACTTGTTGCTTTATGGTAGTGTGTTGAAGTAATTCAAAGTTTTGTGCCAAAATAAACAAGATTTTGAAATAATAGTTTGGCAAGATGGGTTATATTTTTTGAAGACAGAAGTGTCTTATCATCGCATCTTTGTAGATATGAATAAAGATGACAACATTTTTATTTGTGGATGTTCATTTCAGTTGTGTCAGTAGTCAATCACTGTACTTCTTTGCTTAATTTTGAAAGATGTCAGCTCATTAAAAAGCTGATAAGTGTTAATCTTATTATAATTATCAAGCATCAAACAATGCAGTGGTTGAAAAAAGATTCTCACACAAATTTATAAATCAATAAATTTAAGTAATTACTAATCATCACAGTCAACCTGACAGCTAAAGGTTGTTAAAATTATTGGGCAATGATTTACAAAAGCATTAAAATATACAAAAGCCACCAACACGTGCACGTGGCTTGACAGTGTCATCAGACAATCATTATGCAATCAGTTTGAGCAATGAATAATGTCGCCTATTCCCCATAAATGTAACCGCATTGTTCATCAACAATTATTCTTGCTGTAGTTATTCAAACAAATAGGTGTGTGAGTATTAATTACTGGGTATTTACATTGGATAATGGTACATGGAAATTTAAAACTTTTACTATTAAAGAGAGTCAAAGCTTGAAGCCTGGACAGTGTTAAGTGGACAAGCTCAATTCAGTAGCAGGACGCAGCTGAAAATTGATCAAATTTTTTTAAGCAATGAAGTACACTACTATTAGATACTTAATGCACATCTCAGCATGCTTCTAGTTACAAACTGGAGGCTTTGCTTTCAATAATTTTTTCTTGTGTATTCTGATTTGTACCAGATGAAATTCCAGTGGTATGAAATTTACACAGATACTGCTTAATGACCTTGGGGCTTATACATACAGAACTGTATGTGTGCTTCAGTTTCCTTATGTAATTGTGTGTGTGTGTGTGTGTGTGTGTGTATGTGCACTGAATTCAGACAAATACTAACAAAATGACTAAATATTATACTTCTATTTGCAAATTTACAATGGAATTATTATAGATTCACTCTTATGGATGCAGTGAGATTTGTTTGTGATTACACATGTTGATACTTTAACTATTATCATCCTTCAGACATATACTTCCTGTATATCTACCAATGCATGGGTCTCTGAATGAAGTAAAATATTCAATATGCAGTCTCTGTTTTCACCATTTCCCATTTAATATGCATTGATGTAAGAAGTTAACTGTGCCAAAGAAGCACACAGTTTTTGACCATTCCTATTAATCCACCCCAACCCCCATTTTTTGTAAAGCTTAGGAGATAAGCATATATCATTTCTTTCAGCCAACTGACTTGTTTCCTTGGAGCATGGTACAGTACATAGCCATGTCCTACTGTGGACCTAGACAACTGTACTATAGCAGAGTTTCACTCTGTGTGTGTGTATGTATGTATGTTTGTATACTTCCTAAATTTCAAGTCAAGCTTGACACCTGTTTAAGATTATGTACAGTAACACTAATGTCACATTTCTCACCTTGACAATGATGGCACTGTCTGGTTCCTTGCTGGCATGTTCACCCTGACTGACTTGACTGTCAGAATAACCATAAGGAGCTACACATCGTTCACTGGGCACTAACTGCTTCTCACTTTTCGATCTAAAGAAAACAGAAAACACAAATGAATTAGGATCCAATTTGTGTTGCTTTGATAGCCAATCAACTTCTCAAAACAACTGAGAATGTTCCACCTACTTGTTAGCATATATATTTTTTGGTTGGTAGAGCATAAAATTTGTAATCCCAAGGTCTTCAGTTTGATACCTTCTTAAACCAGAATAGGTTGCCTGCTTTGGTGTGTCCTTGGGAAATACAGTTAACTCCCATTTCTTTGGCAAAATATAGTCAATAATGTGTTAAAACTTCCATTAAAACCCAAAAAATCAACCCCCAAAAATATCAAATGCAAAAGTTGTTTTCTATGAACAGATTCCCAGTGGTCAAGATGCGTAAGTAGTTTGTGAAAATTTCGTTAAAATTAGAGTAGAAATTCAAAATGTTATATATAATATTGTACCTTGGCAACCCAGTTGTTTGGGAATTTCTCATCTAACCACTTAATTACGTCATGAATTACCACCTAATTACATCATGATCACACCTAATTACATCATGAATCACACCTAGCCTGCAAACTGATTGGTTAGAGATCCATTGTAATCGAATTATACTAAAGTTGATAGATCCTACCCATGGCTGGCATGTCAATTTGTACTACAGTACTGAAAATTGGGTTTAACTCCAGTTCTTGGAATGATTAATGCTGCCTGATTGTCGATACAATTATGTAATAGACACACCAGTTTTGTCAATGTTCAACACTAATATACAGCTATGACCTCCGGAACATAAAGTCAGTAAATTAATTTGTTCTCATTTTGTTTCCTGTATGTTTTCTTATAAGTATATCATACTAAATTTCCTAGTACTTTATGAAGTAAACATCTGGAAACTACAGTACATGTAATGTCCACATAAAAGACATGTATGCATTATTTCATTCAAAAAAATGTCTCAGTTGCACAATTCCTCCTATATATTTTCAAAGAGATGTTTAAAGTTTGTGCCACTTAAATCCATATAACAGCAGATTTGCAGTTGTGACAAAGACTTAATTTTTTTAATAATTTGAGACTGAATGATTTTTTTCAGATATTTCATTTTTGGTCTTGATGTTGGAAACAAATATTCAAGTCTTGTTGATGCAATATCTGGACTTCATTTCTGAAATCCTAAGGAAAGTGCTATCTCAACAGCATGTATCACCAGTCCTCAAAGAAACTGCTTTAGACACAAGCCCAGGGCTGGTGACTTTATACAAATCACAAGCCCTTACTCAAAGTCAACAAGCCCTGTCTCCAAAGTTCCATATGCCCAAAACTGACCTATTTTGATTTTACTATTTGTTTCACAATGCTGCAATTGCTGTACTTTAAATATGAAAATATAAAAACAGAATCATATTAAACTGACTTGTGTGTTTATTAAGATCTCAAAATGTTTCATGTAAAGCCAAGTCCAAAGATCAGCCATTGTCTAACTGAAGTATTGGTGTATTCATAATTCAATCAACAGTAGTGTTTACATGTCCATTAGCATCTGTCTTGGTTTATACAGTTCTCTTTACACTTTTGTTGTTGCTCATTAATATCTGTAAGCAGTGTTACATTACACTAATGGGGGCCCCTGAGTGGCCAAGTGGTCTAAAGCGCTCTCCGTTACGGATCACTGCCATCTCACCTCTGTCTGCGTGGGTTTGAGTCTAGGATTCGGCCAATGTGGGTATGTGAGAAAGCTTGCCAGTAGCTTCTTGTGAGTCGGTGGTTCTTCCCGGGGTTTTCCTGGGTTCTTCCTCCACCATTAATACTGGCCGCCATGCATAGCCTATTGTGTGTTTAAAAATGGCATTAAACCCCACAACAACAACAAGCATTTACACTAATGAAGCATAAGCAAGAGTCAGCTCAAGATGTGTTGCTGCTGATAACCCCATGCCAATATTATTTTCTGTTCAGGAAGAGTACAGGAAACAAGATT
Organism: Sinohyriopsis cumingii; assembly: GCA_028554795.2. Lineage (NCBI taxonomy): Eukaryota > Metazoa > Mollusca > Bivalvia > Unionida > Unionidae > Sinohyriopsis > Sinohyriopsis cumingii. Next base: position 149,980,867 of record CM068838.1, on the reverse strand, counting down.
TTCATGATATGGTAACAATACTGGACATCAGATCAGTACCATTTTCATTCAGGACCAAGATTCCTTTTAGTGAAAACCCTTATCCTAACATGACCATCCAACAAGATTTTCAAGTTGGCTGCTGTGGTGGCCATATTGGTTTTGAAGCAGCAACATCTTCATTCAAGACAAACTAGACCTCAGCACGAATGTCACTGTAAAGTTTCACTGCAATTCCATAAGTGGTATTGGAGAAGCAATAACAAAATTGGGCTAACAGATTAATGGACAGCAGATGATGAATGATGAATGAAATACAGTGGCCGTACCATCAGCTGTTCTGGTCTATGACCAGTAGAGCTAAATATGAAAATAGGATAGATGAACTACTTTTCTCTGTCTTTCTACTAGTCTTTCATTAATGCAATGTAAATCCTTGAGTCTCCTAGTATCCATGTCAACATGCCAACAGTTCAAAAACTACCTGAAGAAATGCAAAGAATCTTATTTAATGTTTAGAGAGTGAGGAATGCTTTTCTTCCACTAAACACTTAAAACGATGAAATGTGTTCCATGAGATCATTATTTCAAAAGATATTGTTTGGAAAAACTAAAAAACTGTATCACTTGATTACACAGCTTATGAGCTTCATCTCTGTTTTCTCTATTAAAGGAACTTTCCAGTTTATGGGAAATGATAACTCTCTGTCCATCATTTTCTTACACTTGGATTTTCCCCCTGAAATTCCTGATAAAAATCTCATGAATACTGAATTTTACAATGACCATACATCTTCTAACCTTCATGCCTATTCAATGGATTAACTGACAGATTAAGAGAGAGAGAGAGAGAGAGAGAGATAGATTTTTTAAATAGAAACTCCGCACATTAAAGCTTATTTCCATCACAATCATAAGTAGGGAAATTAATATTTTTATTCATGCAATTTAAAAACAAGAAAATAAACATAGGTTACAATATTGCAGGACATTTGGTTCTGCAGGTAAACTATGGGAAAAAGGGTCATTAAATTTTTTTCACTTAAAATATTAATGGTCACAGAGGAGTTCACATTAAAATTCTCCAAACAGGTTGTGACAAAAACTGCAGGTTTTTCAGTGATACAGCTATAAAAGAAAGCGCTGAATGGAATACTGTCCTCTCATTGGTTAAAACAAATGACGTCCTGTATTTTTTTATAACTTATTTTCAGTTGGCAATGAGAAGGTAGTATTCCATTCATGGTGTTGTTTTTGCATATTATGCGGGAACGATCAGGTACATGTCGAGCGGTACCGTGGGAAAATGATTTGACATTCCTTAAAAGGATGATATTAAGTCAAATGTTTGATAGGAATACTCAGTCGAATGCCTGAGTTAAACATTTGTACTCAAGCGGTACCATGGGAAAATGATTTGGCATTTCTTAAAGGTATGATAAGTCAAATGTTTGATAGGGATACACAGTCGAATGCCTGAGCTAAACATTGGTACCAAATTTACTACGCTATGCAAAATGTGGCTTGAAATAACAGCGTTTATTCTAAAATGGGTCGCGCGAGAAAGGAGAGAAGTGTCCTCCCTTATAGTTATTATATAGTATATGTAAGACAGGTCAATTTTAAGCGATGATACAATCACCTGTGGCCATGACAAGCTTCTCGTTGCTGGCAACATCAGCAAAGCATGTGTTCAGTGACACCAACATATCACAGCCCATTGTCTAAATACCTTGACTCTCTTCGTGCTCTCGAGCCAGCAACATCCGGAGCATTTTCAGCATAGGAACTATGTGCGTGCAGCATTTTTATGCAGTAACCGATTTATTGCATCAATGGAGTAAAAAAAAAAGCTCTTAAGAATGAACTGTTGAGTCTCAACCGATATGTGTGAATAAAATGTAAGTACAGTGAATCAATACAAAATTCTTAAATTATACAACTTGTGGTTTGATTTGGATGAACGTTACAACCACGGAAAAAGGTGATTCTCAGAAACAATCGAAAAAAGGGATCACTGGCCTAAAAAACCAGGTTTTGCAGATTTTCTAGTTTTCCGAGTCCACGTATTAAATACATACGATATATAAAGCATATCTTTCGACAAATATTACATAAAAATGTAAACATGATATACCGATATGCGCCAGTAAAATCAATTGTCCATTTATGCCTGCGTATATCTTTAGATTTGGACATTTTGCGATGTCTAATAGTTGATGAACCGGTTTAAAGTCGATCCTGTTACGGAGAGAAGTTACTAAAAGCAAAATACAATCACACCGGGTTTTCGTCGCACAAATTACGCCCAAGCATTATTAAAAGCCTCAAATTTAAAAAATTAAATTTAAACCGAGCATCATTTATAACAAATAAGTAATATATAAGTGGCCGATTTTAGCTCAGTCGCTATTGCTTTTTACTGATATTTGAAATTTAAAGTGCGCTAACACACACACACACACACACACACACACACACAACGGATAGAATACAAAACCTCAAAATATTTTAGCCGTTTCGTTTCACTCTGCTATTCAGCAAAACAAGTTTAAATTGCAATTACTCAATAGCTACTCAAAATAAAAATAAAAAAGAAGAAAATTACTCAAAACTACAGCAACTTCTCAAGACCTGGCCACTAAGCCTATATTACAAAACTGATAAATGCGACAGAAAATAGATGGGAGAGTGAATAACTAAAACAAAATAATAAACAATAAAGAAGATTGTTGTTGTTGTTGTAGGGTTTAACGCCATTTTTCAGCACACGATAGGCTGGCTATACATGGCGGCCAGTATTAATTGTGGAATAAGAACCCGGAAAACCCCGGAAAGAACTACCGACCCACGAGGAGCTACTGGCAAGCTTTCTCAATAAGAAATCAAATGCACGATTACTTCGATGCTTATCAAGATAATACAAGTGTTTTGTCAAGGAAATTAGTTATTATTTTATTGACTTAAAGAAAGATTTAAAACCAGACAACAAGTACAACGATAGCTCATTAAACACATTGGAAAACCTCATACAAGCAGCATGGTAAATACGTGATGAGAGATTACAAGCAGCAGGGTATATACGAAATCAGAGATTACAAGCAGCAGGGTATATACGTAATGAGAGATTACAAGCAGCAGGGTATATACGAAATCAGAGATTACAAGCAGCAGGGTATATACGTAATGAGAGATTTCAAGCAGCAGGGTTTATACGTAATGAGAGATTACAAGCAGCAGGGTATATACGTAATGAGAGATTACAAGCAGCAGGGTATATACGCACTGAGAGATTGCAAGCAGCAGGGTATATACGTAATGAGAGATTACAAGCAGCAGGGTATATACGAAATGAGAGAATACAAAAATGAAAGAACAAAAAAAAAGACATTGCGGGAATATAAAATATCACCAACCCAAATAATTTAGTACCAGTATTATGTGCCAAAAAAAAAACAAACTCAGAATAAAAATATTGATAATGAATTACGAATATGTTTAATAAATTATATAATGATAATATATAAATAAAACAGATTGCAAACACAATATTCGACAATTATATATAATCATATAGTGTAAAAATGGTATTTCGAAATTACAGTACTTTTCGATTCCGGAAATGTAAAGCATAAGGCCCATCAGGTAGTATATTAAGCATAAGGCCCATCAGACAGTATATTAAGGATAAGGCTCATCAGGCAGTATATTAAGTATAAGACCATCAGGTAGTATATTAAGTATAAGGCCCATCGGGCAGTATATTAAGTATAAGGACCATCAGACAGTATATTAAGTATAAGGCCCATCGGGCAATATATTAAGTATAAGGCCCATCAGACAGTATATTAAGTATAAGGCCCATCAGACAGTATATTAAGTATAAGGCCCATCGGGCAATATATTAAGTATAAGGCCCATCAGACAGTATATTAAGCATAAAGCCCATCAGACAGTATATTAAGGTTAAGGTCCATCAGGCAGTATATTAAGTATAAGGACCATCAGGCAGTATATTAAGTATAAGGCCCATCAGACAGTATATTAAGTATAAGGCCCATCGGGCAATATATTAAGTATAAGGCCCATCAGACAGTATATTAAGTATAAGGCGCATCAGACAGTATATTAAGTATAAGGCCCATCGGGCAATATATTAAGTATAAGGCCCATCAGACAGTATATTAAGCATAAAGCCCATCAGACAGTATATTAAGGTTAAGGTCCATCAGGCAGTATATTAAGTATAAGGACCATCAGGCAGTATATTAAGTATAAGGCCCATCAGACAGTATATTAAGTATAAGGCCCATCGGGCAATATATTAAGTATAAGGCCCATCAGACAGTATATTAAGCATAAGGCCCATCAGACAGTATATTAAGGATAAGGCTCATCAGGCAGTATATTAAGTATAAGACCATCAGGTAGTATATTAAGTATAAGACCATCAGGTAGTATATTAAGTATAAGGCCCATCGGGCAGTATATTAAGCATAAGGCCCATCGGGCAGTATATTAAGTATAAGGCCCATCAGACAGTATATTAAGTATAAGGCCTATCGGGCAGTATATTAAGCATAAGGCCCATCGGGCAGTATATTAAGTATAAGGACCATCAGACAGTATATTAAGTATAAGGACCATGAGACAGTCTATTAAATATATAAGGCCCATCAGGCAATCTTTTAAATCTAATTTAGTCAATTTAATATATGACATAAGTGTATGCTATTAAAACTACGGCCCAGTAGGTAATCTATTAAATACATAAGAGGTCTCGGGGCTGAGTGGTCTAAATCGCTCTCCGTTACGGATCACTGCCATCTCACCTCTGTCTGCGTGGGTTCGAGTCTCGGATTCAGCCAATGTGGGTATGTGAGAAAGCATGCCAGTAGCTTCTCGGGGGTCGGTGGTTCTTTCCGGGGTTTTCCCGGGTTCTCCCTCCACCAATAATACTGGCCGCCATGTATAGCCGTCCTGTGCTGAAAAATGGCGTTAAAACCTACAACAACAACAACAACATAAGGGGTCTCAAACTCAAACCACCCTGAGGGCTGTATGAGGGCATTTTCGATGGCCCAAGTGCCTCACCACCTTTGTTATCTCTCATGACAACAGGATACGGCTTAGCGGGCCACGTGTTTGAGACCTTTGAAATACACGGTTAATCACGTTGTCTATTAAATATAAGGCCCATCAAGTAGTAAATTAAATATACGACCAAATGAGTTAATTTATGTGTCAGTAAATAAGATGCATCAAATATCATCAACCACACGCATTGAACTTGCAGTGAACAATGAATCAAACATAACATTTCTTGGTATTACGGGCTCGTCTAGGCCCACCGACACCGTTGGGGAATTCCCTACCCAGAAGATGTTGAATATATGCCTCATCTGATATATTGTGAAGGAACACACCCACAACGAATGTCAAAGTCGTTTATAATACGTGTCCGAAATATGTCTCTTAATTTATCGCATATTCCTTTGGCAGCAAATAAATATTCTTTCATTATAACCCTTTCAAAACGTTAGAATACATCAGCAATAATCAAAAGATCCGTTTATAATATACTACAGGAGTCATAAAATTTTCATTCAAATTTATTGCAAACCAATGTGCCAAGAGCATAATCGTAATATGTGTTTTTCTTTCTTTCTAAGAATTGAATCATAATCTTCTAGTAATATTTCTTCTTGTAATCTTACACACCTATCCATATATTTACATGGACAAACACTCTTTGATCGGATTTTTTATTTTAAAAATATAGTTTTGTTTCTTGCAAACAGTTTGATTATTTTAAAATCATCATCTTTCATAGATTTACTTATATTATCAAGTTCAGCAGCAATGAATCGAGAACTATGAATTAGAGTTAACCAATCGCAAAAGACATATATTGTTCCATATTCTTAGCTATGCAAATAATGTTTTTATTTCAAGTTGAAGCAGTTCCAGTCATAACGAGCTCACCATCAAACACACGCAAAGTAAGGAAAAAATGGGATTTTTATTTGTTTTAGATGCAATAAATTTTAATTTCAAATTACATTTTATATGCGGCACCACGATATGTACCTTTTATATGACAGTGGTCTCTTACTTCGTCATTATTGAATTCACATTGTAAGATGTTAGTAGTGTATGGGGGTATATTGACTATGGGACTTTAGTGTTAAAATTGGTATATCAAAATTGGCGACAATGGGAACTTAAGATGGGGAAATTTAACATGGAGTAAATGGGGGATTGAACATAGTGACAAGGGACTGGGATACTCCAGGGACAATGGGACTTTAGTGTTAAAAAAGAGTATATCCCCTCCAGCCTCAAGGGGAATTTAACATAGGTAATTTTATATCCACTCTAGAGACAACGGGAATTTAACATGGGGAATTTTATATCCGCTCTAGGGACAAGGGAAAGTTTAACATAGGTTGGATCTGTATACGGACAAGGGAAATTGAATGAATTGGGTCTGTATAGGGACAAAGGGAACTGAACATAGGGATGTGGAGTGAAATGGTTTGGACTGTCTAGCGACAAGGGGAATTTAAGATGGGAAATTTTACATGGGCGTTTCCATTGTCCCTAGATAGGCCCAACCATCCATAGAATTGAACATGGGTGGGCCTGTCTAGGACTCACGGTACTAATCCAGTTCCCATAGTAAACCTATGCAAACACCATGATATTAAAATTCAATAACTTAAAATTTCTGAGTGCTCATGATCAAACCTATTTATCAGCATAGATGAAACGTGGCTGCCAGCATCTGTGTAGAGGAAAGGATATGAGCCGCGGCATTTTCTGGACCTGCATTTGTTTGAAACTTGTGCTTTCAATTCTGCACCAAAGGGTCAGGTGCTTATGTTAGTAATGAGTGTTCCAAACTCAAGTCTGTTAAAGGACTGAAATTCATCAATAAAACAATGTCTCTTTTTTTCTCACTTACAACTAGCTCAAAAGATTCTTTTTCCTAAAACATAACTTATATTATTAACCAATCCTGGCCAGCCAAAGCCATATACTCTATTTTATGTTCAGCCATTTCCAGGCTGGTTCCCATTTTTCTATATAATTAGTACCGTGGTGTTCTCTAGGGACGAGGGAAATTGAACATAGGTACGTAGAGTGAAAATGGATTCGGCCTGTATACGGACAAGGGAAAGTTTAACATAGGTTGGCCTATTGAGGGACAAGGGGAACTGAAAATAGGGAATGTAGAGCGACAATGGATTGGGCCTGTCTAGGGTCAATAGGAAATGAACATGGGTGGGCCTGTCTAGAGACAATGGTGAAATTGTATAGGGTCTGTCGAGGGACAAGGATGGTAGAGGGCCAAACACAAGGGAGACAGAGACAGACATATACTAATACAAGCCTGAGATTTATATATAAATCATTGCGTAGACCTTAAATTATGCTGGCGGTGTTCATAAATTTGCAGAATTGTAATGATGCTATAAATAATTATAATCAAGGAAAAGACCAATGCCAAATTGGATGTGACTAAAAGTAACGCTAAAATTACTAAATTGTCCCAGAATTTAACGGAAACTAAACATGTGCCTGAACATTAAGTTATATTGGTTTATACGAAAATGGATAAACCTAGTAACTATTTATAGTCTCAACTTGCGTGACGATCGTGGATAAACACACATGTATCTATTTATAGCTACAAGCTGTGGAAATTCCTATGAAAACCCCACTATCTATGTATAGTCACAACTTGTGGAAATTCCTTTTTTAAATCGCTAGTATCTATTTATAGTTACAGCTTGTGGAAATTTCTATGGAAAAACCCAAGTCTATATTTATAGCCTCAAATATTTCTAGCTTCAGAGACGACACTATACTGGACACTAGGAGAATAATGGTAGCATTGTTGCAAGTGGCTGACATGAATATGCACTACTGTAGACAGGTAGGTAGGTGAAATGAATTCGATAGGGACCAAGGGAGTTTTATAGGGACAAACAAAAATATGTTTTTTATATGAGAAAAAGCAAACACATTGATCGGAGACAATGGTTTTTTGGTTAAGAGAAACAAACACACAAACACATACATACGTACGCGCGCATACAAACAAAATACACACACATAAACGAACGCGTGCATACAAATACACACACTGATGTTTGTTAAGGGAAAGAAACAAACACACAAACATATAAAAACGTGCGCACGCACACAAACAAAATACACACACACAAACGAACGCATGCATACAAAACACATACATACACACAAACACTATTTTTTGTGTTTAGGGCAAAAGTTTTTTGTTAGGAACAAACAATCACACATACATACACACAAACGTACGCACGCACACATGCACACACAAAACCAAACACACACACACACACACACAAACACTATTTTGTTGTGTTTAGGGACAAGTGTTTTTATAAGAAAAAAATCACTTACACTCACACACAAACGTACGCGCGCACACACATACACAAATATACTCCGAGCTTCAGCTGAACCGAACAGGAGATCTCGTAGTTAATTATACATAAGTTATTTATAGATCTGAGTTGTCAGCTCGGCTAGTCTATGTGATCCGTTATGCTTTAGATGATTTATGTATTTAGGAACATATGATTAGGTACGCTATAGCTATGCGGATTAAAATTGGTGCGTAGCTTTAATGTCCCTACAATGTCCCTAAATGTGTCTCTCTAATGTCCCTTTTCTATGTCCCTATCTTCTTTGTATAGTGCCCCAAAGAAATTCGTTCGTCCCCCTAAAATTATTGTCACATTTGAGAGACCCTAAAACTCACTTACAGAAAATTGAAAAAGAAGGCTTACACCTACACTGTGAAATGTAAAGAGTTCAAGTTGTGTGCAAAACTAGAAATGTCACATCTGAATCTGATAAATTAATTAGCAATAACGGCAATATGGAGACCAATGACTTCATAATGGACAACTTTATTCATAAAATTGTTGTGGCTCTAAAGAAACCACAAATAAGATCAACACAGCTAAAGTAGTTAGCCAGGTCTTAGTAGACCAACTGAGAGAAATATTTACAAGTGAAGTCGAACTCCTGAAGACTAATATTATCACTCTAAAAATTTGTTTGGATAAAAAGGATGAAAAAATTCAACTCTTTCAGGATAAGCTGGGAATTTTGAACAATATTCCTCTCAACAAAGTATTAGAATTTATGCGGTACCCGAACGAAAGTAAGAAAATGAGAAAAGAAGAAAGAAAGAAAACGAAAGAGAAAACACTGATGAATTCGACCTGAAACTGGCCAGTGACTTGGGCGAGGATCTCACTATCAGTGATATCAATAGAAGCCACAGGGTTGAATCATTGCAACAGTAAAACAAGGCGATCCTGGAAAAATTTGTGAACTATCATAAATACTTTGACTCGATAAAGTCCAAACGTAACCAAAATTCCTGAAGTATGGACACAAAATCTTCATGAATGAAGATTTGACAAGCACTAGAACAAGAATCGCTAGGAAAGCAAGAAAACTGAAGAAAAAAGGAAAGTAAAAGTACGTGGACGTGGGATGGAGTTATTTTTATTAAGACAAAGGATGGCTCAGTCTCCTTTGTAAAAACATGGGTAATAATGAATGAACCAGTCAAAGAACTCAGCTTGAAATTTCTAATTAGCACACTACACTGTCTACAGATTTCGTACAACCCACACAGGAACACGATAAACAAAAATCCAGCCATAACATTATCCCTACTAACTCTGACGATAATGATGACTAGGTTGATGACACCCTCTTGTGATTCTAATCTCAGTGTAATATTTAGCTTTTATTCATAGATTACATGCATGCAACTAACATGTTACGTGTATTTTAATGATAGTTTAACCACACTGGTATATTTAAAGCCATTAACCAGCAGGCTTCTCTCTCTCTCTCTCTCTCTCTCTCTCTCAATAACCCTTGTTGTTATGACCAGATCGGTAATAGAAAAGCTCAAACGCAAAGAATGCCAGGAATTCTTCTTTCTTATTTTTTATATTTTAAACATATTCTTTTCTTTAATGATCTTCGAAACAATTCCAACCACTAGAAATGTTCAAGCTTACTTTTATATTTCGTGTATGATTTATCTACATGAAATCAGTAGACAATTATTGATTGTTAAATTGACTCTGTAATAGAAGAAAAAGTTTTCAACAAGCTTCCAGCTTTTTACTCAACCCCCATATAGATGATATTGGTATATGTGATACAGAAACATGTTTTCATGAATACTGTTCAAACAAACAAAAGTTTTTATTATAAAATGAACCAGTAATGATCAATCTCAGTTATTGCGCACAGATTGCAAATCGTTAACCTAATTCGGTATTGAAATCAACAATAATGTGTCTATATCGTTGCTCATGCATGTTTATAAAAGGAAGGTGCCACAGAAAGTAACGAGATATATAAGACTTATAATATACAACTTCCAATAAAAAACACAGGCGTGTCAATTGATCGATATGAATGTTCAAACAATCAGTATAGTGATAAGTCAAAGACAAGCATATTTTTGTATTATAAATTTACCTTAAAATTACAACAGCACAAATATTTTATGGAGCAAACATCGTATATCTTGAGCGATGGAAAAAATAGATGGATTTGATGATATACAAATATCATTCAACGTAGAACGACATACAAGGTATGGTTACGATTATAAACAAAAAAAAAAAAACAAATGCATGTGGAGGAGAACACAAAGTGGCAAATGTTAGATTTGCTAAGGTGATGAAAGCTAATAACGTCAACAGTGATATATTAATCAAGGATTCATCAGTGTGTGAAGTAGTGCTGGCATATTATATCTACCAGCTTTTGTGTTGTCAAACGGGTGGTGGGGGTTGTGGGAGTGTTAAGTATTGTTGTCTAAAATATATCAGATAGTGGGGTGGCCGAGTAGTGTAAAACTTTCGCCATTACAAATCACTTCCATCTCACCAATGCGTGAGTTTGAATCTCTGGCTCAGCCTGTCTATGTGAGAAAGCTTGCCAGCAGCTTCCCGTGGGTCGGCGATTCTTCCCGGTTCTTGCTCCACCAGTTATACTGGCAGCCATGAATAACATATGATATGCTTAAAAATGGAGATAAGCAACAACAATATGAATCAAATATTTAATAGGGAGTTATTGGTTGATATAAACATACAAACGAAAAAAAAATAGCTTGAAAATCACACAATGAAACTAAAATAAGAAAAATATCAAAGCCATCATATTTTTATTCACACGATTTCTCTAATAATGAGGGAGTTGTTTTAAATATATTCTAAACGTAATATTCTTATTGGCCAATGGAAAAATTAAAATAAAGATAGGAAGATATATTAATTCCAAATATTGGGGGGAGGGAGCAAATCAAAGCAATAGTATTACAATCAGGTTATAACCAAATAAACTTTGATAGCAGTGATACTGACTCAGTAACAGCCGTACCAATATTTACTCAACTTATCAAAACTGCAAAGACAGCAGTCAATTTGACGCATTTTTAGGCCAAGCCTTAAAGGTTAATGTTGAAGGAAAATAATATATCTTTTGTAACTTCATAATATAACATGTTGCCTAGTTTTAAGAATGTCGATGAGCTGGCAGAATATCTAACAAAACTCCGGTCTGCATATAAAAGTTGTTACAAACTGCTTGCGAACACATACCAAATAATCGCTCTCCCTTTCGCATCGGTTGGTGTGTTAAGTTCTGTAGTTGATATTCTCACTGAGCCTATTCGTGTAGTTTTTAACTTAACTAGCACTATAATTTTGAAGAAAAACTACGTTGTTTTCAAGAATTACTTAGGTTTGGTAAAGCAAATTATAATTCTGGTAGCCAGCATGTATTTTCCAAAGTAAACAACTTCCTAATCCAGAGGGTGATGCAGAACCTAAGATATTACCAACAAGACATAAACAACGGTGATGAAACCCAAACTTCAATCAATTAGCATTTATCAAAAAGTACTTGTCCTCTGTATATCGGGAAAGTTTTCCTCTTCTGATGCAACCATCCATTCTATTAATGATTCAAGGCAAAACAAAAGTTAACAGTTTAGACTGAGCATGTGTTCATATTCTTCAGATAAACCTATCACACAACTATCGTCAGCTCATTCACTGGAAAATATTTATGTATAGTATTTTTATTGCCTCTTGTAGTTGACCTTCATTAATTTATATGTGCATTTTGGCAATTATGTCAATAATTTCGTATGAAATTATTTCCTTCTTGCTTGTAATAACTGTGTAATTAGGGCATAATGAAGTAAACCATAATGTTGTTGTAACACTGCCCAGGTCACACGCAGTATCTTTCTTTTTATTATTATTTCAATCTGATAATTAACACATTTATCATATAATAATTTTACTATACCAATATTGCCTCCTTCAAGTGCATAAAACCCGCCATATATTAATGTTATAGTAATTGTAATCATGTGACAAATGTCTCGTCGTCAATAACACGAATGAACAATTAAGGTCTCACTGGATAGTTTCGTATTTAGATACCCCCCTAATTTTTAAGGTAGAAGGCATTAACCTAGTTATTACAAGCCTAGCATTTATAAATTCACACATAAGCTAAATCTATAATGTGGTTTAGATTTACTTTGAGTTAGGCTTGAAAACAGGTTGGCTTGTAGGTGACTGTCTGTCACAGTCAGATGAGCTTTGGAGATCAAATGCGAAACATGGGCTGCAAATAAAGTGCCGATTTGACATACGTATTTATGTGCGTTAGCTACAGTGGTAAATATCTAAAAATCTAGATGGTTGAGTAGTGATGAAAAGTATGCTAATTTGCTATAGTACTAGTGGGCTTTATTCATGCATAAGGCACATACTGACTCTTTTAGCTGCCTTGTTACAGGAAAATATTCAAAATAGCTATTTCTTGTCAAAAATGAATGTAAAATTTAGGGGTTGGTGGCAGTGTTGGTTCAGTATAAAAACCACCAGTTGCATCAGGAATTAACCTGATTACTGCAGTCAACATCTCACATGTATGCTTTCTACAAAAATCATTAGTTTGTTTTTATTTGTATCTTCAGTGTAAAATTATTCTCATTTTTCTGTAATTGGTCTCTGTTGGATGAAAATTCACCAAATAAACTGTCCATTGAGACCTAAGCGCTACAGAGGAAAAGGTTGACCCCTCCCTTTGAACAATAACAAATCTCAGTAACGGGTTGTCTTTGGCGCCAATGACGTTACACACGTTCGGAGTGTCAGATACGTAAACTTCCGATTCGGCTGTTTGTGAAGTACTGTTAAAATAAATCATGTTTTTTTTGAGAGGGGAGTGGGGGGGGGGCTTTATCCTTCGACGAATGACACTATATGATGAAACGGTGTAATATTTACAGCTTGGAGAGTACATACAATAAGATTGCATATGAACATGATTTGAGCATAAATGAACGGATAAACTCCACTAAGAGTATAAGTTCTGCATTCGCTAGGGATGATTCTAACATCGACGACCATCATTCTCTACTGACTGGAAGATACATTTCACCATGCAAGCAGTAAATGCAAAGGACACTACCTGAAGAGCAGGAAAAAGCGTGCCCGCCAAATACTGTATTTATATGCGAGCGTATTTAGTATGACCATTCCCCGTGCTCATTTGTTATTTTGCATGCTTTTGCTTTGATTCGTGTGGACTATATTCAATTTACAATCTTTTTGGGGTATATTTCGATATATTAAATACGACTTTTTAAAAACAAAGATAACGTTAATTTTTTTAAGTATTGCACGAAAATGCTGAGATATTGTGTATAAAAAACGCAAGAAAAAGCCTCAGAATATCGACACAGTTCGTTTTCAATTATATTTATGGAAGATCTTCAGCAACTATTTCTTAATAAAATAACCGGTATTCAAGTAAAGATCTTTGATCAATTTGTGTATCAAAGGAATGAACTTGTTTGCAGATGGTTGTGTCCTTTATTCATGTCATGAGTCCGAAATAGATTTTCAAGCATCAACAGTTCGAGAATGCCGTGTTTTATGATGCATTTACAGAGTCTTTTACATAAATTTTGATGATAAGAACATTATGCAATATAATATGATTACATGTCAGTATCATAATTATTAAAGGGGGAGGGGCAATTAAAAATGTGTTATGAATCACCTGACCGTAGTTTTATATTTAAGTCATTAAGCCAGGTGAATCAAAACAGAAAGAAAATGACACAATTAAACAGTTGAGGAACTGCAGAGAAAAAAAAAGTTCAATGAACGCAGAACAAAGATTACATTACATTACAAAGATTACATAAATGAAAATGAAGGAAACGAGGTCTGATTAGTCAGTATTTAAACAAACTGCATAATGTGTCTGGTCTGTATTCGTCAACTGATACAGAGGATACTTTAGAAATACCAGTCCAGAGGCTACTATAGAAATACATAGGAAACATCGTTAGTGTTATTTGCCAGTCTTCCGACAAACAGATATATACGCTGCACTTGCTAATGTTTTTGTAGGCTTTATGTAACTGTGAGCGATGGCTTGACTAACGTTCTAAGACACGCTTAAAGAAGTTATAAAACAATTGTGATACAAATAAATATTTTTTTTACTATCATGTCAGTTTTAAAAGCACAGAAGTTACTTCCATATTTCGTGAAATTTCGATAATTTTATATTTGTTAGTGAATATCATTTTGGCAACGTTACTTGGTCTCAGTTTCTGATAACTAGTACGTGAAACAACTGCAAGTATTCATAAACTTTAGTTATACAGTCTGCGCTGATTTGAAAACTATAAGCTCATCTTTACGGTCAGTTACTTTAGGATAATGACAAATCCTGATAGCGTGTGTTTTGCTGTGTTTGTTGTCCATGGTGCCTCGGAATTGTGCTTGCAGTTACTTACTGGCTCGATAATACTTTCAAAATAGCAACAGAACATACAAAGAATCGTTATCTTATTTGGTAATTTTTCAAGTTTTACGGCAGAGCCATTTTGTGTCATTCTGTCGATTGTGTTAACTGCTTTTATTGCATAATATATGTGATCTGCTAATTTTAGTTCAGAATAAAAAAAAGTGCATTTGCTAATTGCACAAGTGCATTCTACAGTACATTTTGTTACTTTAAGATGATACCAGTTATCTTCATTGTATATGATCAACATATTTACTCGAATATCTTTATAATTTCTGTTAATCTCGCCGGCATTCTACACTATTACAAACCCGTCTCAGCGAAGCAGTCCGATGTTCCCCATCTCTGTTAGTTCATATCTTAAATTCAGTTTTAAATTATTTCATATTTTTAATATTTTGGATTTTTATTAATTTAATGTTTATCTTCAGGAAGGTTATGGATCTGTGGCCTTTACGGATGATTGTAAGGGAGTTTTTTATTGACTTTATTGCACAAGAAAAACATGTGTCTTTTTTGGTTTGTGAAGGCGGGCTTTTATCTTTCCTTCAATTTAGTAAAAATATGTACTAATTTCATCTTCACCGCTCAATTTTGTCCACATGTAAAATACATCTTTTAAATAGCCGCAATGTACCAACATTTCCGGTCCAAATGTTGTTTCTATTTCATCAAACATTTTTTAAACTGTACTTTGTTTCGTTTTGATCATTATGTTTTTAGCTTTGTTCCGTGACACCAATCTACACAATGTTCAAAAAAATACGCTAACCTAACATTTACTATTCTGAGTTAAATATGCTACAATTCAATTGTCTTAAACTATGTAACAGAAAGAAAGCAAAACCAACACATTTATTACAATTAACAAATAATTTACAATGTGAAAATTGAAGGGAAATGTACAATATTGTGAAATAAATCCCCAAAATATCATAAATTTCCTACGTCAAGTTTATAATATTCCGAATGAATTTTAATAATCTTGAATGTTCATATATGCCAATAGTCTTGAATGAGCTGATGTACCAATAAGTCTTTATGTATCATAATGTTATAATCCAGAATGCCTTTGAATGAATTCATAATAATTACATAGTAATGTTTTAGTTTAAACTAAGGTCAATAAGCACTTTATAAATTCAATGAATAATTTAAATAAGTGATTCCACTTAAATTATATCTGAACAAAAGAGTAAACGAATCCATATACGGAACATAAAACAGGAATTAATAATTGTTTACCTCATTCTATATATACTGATTTCACTTGACCTAAGACGCAATGAAATGCTCAGGATGTGGTTCATTTTAAATGGAAAAAGTCCATCAAATTGTAAACAAGGTCGCTTCTAGAATATCCTAAGTTAGTAAATAAGGATAGGCATTGAACTCAGATCGATGTAGCCCCACGTCATAATGATCATCCATTCAAGAAGAGTAGTAACAACACGGGTTTAAAGACAATAGTTCATGTCAGTCATATAAGATGTAAGACTGGCAATATTTTCATTTACCACCAACTAGATATCATAGAAATATATTGGTTAAAACCCTGTGCTGATATAGCCATCTATTTTGGAGGAGTAGAGGTAACAATATTTTCAAATAGGCACCATGGTGGCCATATTGGGTGTTGATCATTTCAATTAAGTGCCATCCAAACACCAAAAATACACACTCTACTGATGAAAATGTCACGTCAAAATAACTGTCCATTTAACAGAGGTAGAGAAAACATGATTTCAACACAGTTACATATTGGACATCATATCAGCACAATTTTAAATTCAAGTCAACAAAACAGTATGCCAAGCAGCTTAGTGAAAACTCACATTTGCATACATGCATACATATATATACACTTACATACATGCATGCATACATACATATATACATACATACATACACACATACATGTATGTTGCAGAGTGCGTGCGTGTGTGTGATTTTGAAAGATCTAAGAAAAAATTTCATACACTGACTCCTCTCAAGGTTTGAAATATGTGCTTCTGGCGGATTTTTTTATTCCTTCTCCATACGTGATAGAGAGATACATCTTTCCATAACATTGTTTCATTCAGAGAGGTTAATAAATTAGATATACACTAGCAAGTTATGTCAGAAAATTGTATTTGAAAACATTCAGAGAATCAATTAAAATCATCTATTAAAATTTGACGTTATAAAAGGTTCTTTGTAAACAATTATTTACTATAATGAGATACTACAAGGACAAAATATTTTTTTCGGGGAAGGAGGAATGGTAATACACACGAATCAGAAAAGAGAAGCAATACTAAATAATGAAACCTGTTTAGAGTTAAAAACTCGTTAAATCATTCATTATTTTACTCTAAAATGACTTTATCCGCAGTCTTCAAAAAATTGAATTGATACAGCGGTCACCATTACGAATGAAAATATTTCAATACTCCTAAGAATGCAACTTAACTCCGTTTGATTACTGTATAGGTAAATAATAAAAATAAACAAAACTACAGTGAATGAACAATATACACTTTTATTTATTTTGGTTTTACTAGATTAATTAATAAAGAGAAACCACATTTAAAGAAAAATATTTTTCTGACGTCTGTTCACACAACCTCACTCCACCACGTACGTGAATAACAAATTCAGAAATTCTTTATTTGAGCCAGTCGAAGAATCCTAGATCAGAGATTTCCGATTTAAACTGATTTAACTCGGCTAGTGTTGCTTTCCTCATGGGAGGGCGTGGTGGACCGAGATTGGGACCAACCATTGGCATCAAATATTTGAGAGCTGCAACATTGTTGCCCCACAGCGAACCTGCAGGTGAAAGTAAAATTTCAGAGTTAAATTTCTAGAATGAATATTGTTACCTGCCACAGCCATTTGCAGTCAGTGAAAATAAGAATAGATACCTTTCTGTAGCATAATAGGTTACCACTTGTTGCTTTCGACCTTATCACACGGCCTTCATCCGAGGAATGGCATATGGACTGGAGTCACGTAATGGCATATCTGACAAAAGCAGTACAGATTTTGTCCAGAAAATTAAAAATTTGGAAGTTACTCAAGGGCAAATGTTTGTATCATATGATGTGGGGGCTCTTTTTAAGAGCATACCTGTTGACAAGGCCTTGTTAGTCATCCAAAAGAGACTCAAAAAAAAAAAATACAGAGTGGAACAATCGCACTACTTTGGTGTTAGAACAAATCATTACTCTGCTGAAATGGGTCTTCACTTATGTTGTCTATCAGGGAGAATTTTTATCAACAAAAGTTACGTGCGGCAATAGGTTCACCAGTGTCTCCTATTGTGGCAAGTTTGTATATGGAAGACTTTGAACTCAATGCCATTTCCACTGCAGCAAATCCTCCAGATGTGTGGTTTCGTTATGTGGATGACAATTTCGCTATGATGCATGATTACAGTATTGAAGAATTCACAGAGCATCTAAATTCCACTGATGAAAATATCCAGTTCACTTATGAAAAAATGAGGATGGGAAGTTGCCGTTTTTGGATAATTGTGTTTATCTTTTAGATTATTGGGACGGAACAAAAAATACCATTTACTGCAAACGTACCCACACAGACCAGTATCTGAACTTTAACTCCATCCACCATCTTGAACATAAGAGATCAGTAGTGAGAATTCTATTACATCGAGTGAACAGCATTGTTAATGTTGAGGAAGTCCGGGTGTTGGAGGTCGATTATATTAAGAAAGCATTGCCAACGGTTACAAAGACATGATGTTGGTGATTCCTGAAAATGAGTGGAGAAGGGAGGAACATCAGAAGGAGAAAGGAGACAAATGTGTAACTGTCCCTTTACTATATACTGGTGGACTCTCCGTAAGATTACAAAACAAATCTTCCGAAACCATGGATCTAATCTTATCCACAAACTTTCAAACATCATTCGCTCAACTTTGATTCATCCAAAAGCCCAAACTCCTTTGAATAGGAAGTGCTCGGCCATCTATAAACTCTAATCTGATAATTGTGGAAAAGCCTACATTGGGGAAACCGCTAGACGCATTGAAACAAAAGTCAAATTACACTTGGGAGCCCCTAGTGGCCGAGTGGTCTAAAGCGCTCACCGTTACGGATCACTGCCATCTCACCTCTGTCTGCGTGGGTTCGAGTCTAGGGCTCGGCCAATGTGGGTATGTTGGAAAGCTTGCCGATAGCTTCTCGTGGGTCAGTGGTTCTTTCCGGGGTTTTCCCGGCTTCTTCCTCCACCACTTATACTGGCCGCCATGTATAGCCCATATTGTGCTGAAAAATGGTGCTAAACTCTATACCAACAACAACAATCAAGGTACACCTGTACACCAACAGAGAAACCAAGGCTGACCATGAGGATGAAAATAAGAGGAGCTATTGAAACCATGGGGGGGGGGGCAGTGTTGAACCGTGATTCCGGATTGGAACTGCCGCCGTTGTACAGAAGGGTTTTGTCACTGTGTCAACATTTAGTTGATCACGTGCCTCTAGTCCAGAAGGCATTCCACTGATGAAGGCCTTGTAATAATGTTGAAATCTAATAAGTCATAAACTATTATGCTACAAAAATGTTTCAATTCTAAGTCTCAGAGTTAAATTGTTCTAAGTAATTTTAAAAATACAAAAAGAAAGAAAGAAATGAGTAAAATTTGTACAAATCATAAGCGGACAGAAATGTAACTTTTAAAGAGCAAATCTTAATAATGTGTTTGCAGTAGTTTCGACAAGTATTAATTTAATCCAACATAGCTACAATATTTTGACATTTCATTAAGGGGAAGCTAAGAGCTGCCACGCTGATAAAATAAAAATTTAAGAAAAAGAATATCAGCTTATTATGTGTGAACGTGGTGTAGGTAAACAATTTTCACTTTTCTTTCTAAATAGTGCCACCTACCATATCTGTACATGATCCGGCAAACTTGTTGTGATCTATATTGTTCCTTCCTAGCCTCAACAAGGTTAAGGTTGCTGATATGGCGAAACATCCTGTGATACACTGCGGCCATAAAGTTACATGTGCTTCCCACTGAACCGTCTGCACCTAGAGTCATTGCTGCCATGAGTTGCTAAAAGTATTAGAAGACAAAACATGAAGAGCTACGTAGAGTATCGCTACAAGTTGCACCACGCGCGACGTGCTATCTAGCTGGCTACCTGATCTGCTGTACACAAATTGAGAGGTCTAGCGAGTATATTTGTACAACAACCCACTCGTATACAACATGATTAAAACAAAACTACAGTCTCTCGAAGGGACTGATGTTATACTGGACCAAAACAGTTTCTTGGGATTTAAGATAGGAACATTTCTTCTTTTTAACTGTCTAGTGCTGAAACAATCTCTGATATTTGTCAGCAGTAACAAACTGTTCAATTCAGCTGGTGTGGTAGACATATTATATGTCAGCTTCGTACCATTTTCATTCAGGATGATGTGGACAACATTAAGTCTTTTGGTGAAAACCCCATGTCATAACGATCATTCATTCAGGGGTATCAGTGACAACAAGATTTTTAGGACAGTCGTCATTGGCAGCTATAATAGGTGTACAACTGACACCATTTCATTTTGTACCAGCTAGGCACCATATGACGTCAACTACTAAAGGGAGCTGCTGTGGCGACCACAATGTATGTCACATCTGCGCCATTTTCATTTAAGCCCATCTAGACATGCCAAGGACAGGTTAACCGTTCACACAGTCATAACTATTACAGTAGCTGAAGCAGCTATTGCTATTCCGCTTTTGCTATACAATTATTGCATCCTTGTACGTAATCGTAATTTTCTCTAACATTTGAGTTAGGTTTCTTTTTACAAATAGTTTATGTCACCTGTTCTCCAACTATGTGACAGGTTTACGCTTTCAACCCTTTCCAACTATTCAAGTAATAAATATGTTTCACTTGCATTTGTTTCTATAGTCATATCTTTTTAAGCTCTTTAATATATTTTTTATTTATTTCAACATTACATTGTATATACTGTATATTCGCTATTTAAACCTGTACAGCAACAGTATTTACATAAGGTCTTCACTATATTTCCTTCTGCGTAGTGAGTAATCTATTCAATGCACGTGTATGTTCCCAACTTGGAATTAATTGGTGACATTTGTCAATTATGTTCTCAACTTGTCCTACCTGTTAATCAAACTGTTTATTCGTCTCTATTATTTGCATCTCTATTTTCTTGTTACTTTTATTGCTTATTTTGTTGTTGTGAATAATAGGGTTTAAAGAGTATTGAAGTTGCGTCGCTGGGCTATGTCCAGACTTGTACGTTGCTATAGTATTCCTAGGTCTATCAATGTATCCTGAAATTCTAGTATGGTAGAAGTCAATTTTATAAGTCAGTTTGATAAAACCTTTTTTAATTTGTAATAAACTGGGATTCCGTCAGTCGTTTCTCTATTGAACCAGTTGCTAGAAGTTTTGTGCCCTGATTTTAGGATATCTTCAAATCAGCTACAATAACGGATCTACCACATGAATGTTTTCTATATATCACTATTCGAATCTCTATTCTTGTATTGCATATTTACTCACAAAGTCAAGGCATACTTCATAGCCTTGTTAAAATAGTTTCTCCAAATTACTTTTTCGTCTTGTTCTTCTTTTGAATATGAAACTAACCCATCATGAAAACCAACTCAGTATCACCAGCTAAATTTGACCTTGTTTTTATATTATATCAAACAGTCGTACAACTTTTTTTCAAATTCTTTCATTTTAAAACCTTTACAACCTTCTGCCATTAATCTAAGTTAAGCATGCGTTATTTAATGTGCTGACTGTGTGTCGAAAACATATGAAAGGCAATGATTTTATTGTTAGATAAATACACAAAGAACAACTTGAAAATAAATAAGCTTTTTTTGGTGTTTCAATGAACCTAGCCATGGGTAAAGACAAATAATGTCTGTTAACAGAAACTAGAGATCACAAACAGGAACTGAACATAGTTGATACAAATGGAACGTACCATGCGATACCTGGCACATTAAACAGTTATATTTTACATACGGAAGCTCGTGTTGTTCTATTCGATATCTCTGATCCGACCTCTCTTATTCCAACAATTAATTTCATATTTTATTTTATTGTTTACCCAATCAAGGCAACACCAGTATGTACGATCATCTCCTAGATAACAATAACCAAAATCCATAAGGAGTGTAAGGATTTCACATGATTACACCTCTGACACTATATCATAACAGGATGTGAAGCAATCCGACGGATAAAACCCATTATAATTGTAAATAAGTTCTAAAATGCTATCTTAACTTTCTGTGTTACCAGTGATCATAATCTGAAGTACAACTTAAAATCCTAGACAAAATTTAAACACACAATATAGATTAAATATACATAACACGTTTCATTTATTATTCAATATCAAGTCAACCAAAAGAGGAGGGACATGGAACGACATTATCAACATAAAGGTCTTCATAACTAAAACTTTCAGGTTTATGGTAAAAGTCAAATAATGAAATGTTAAGTAAAGAAATTCCTTCAGATCGGACGTTATGTTTTAACACAGATAAAAGTCAACAACACAAAGGAACAACGACAAAATCCGTATCACCTTTAATATGACAAAACCCAATTCCAAAAATGCTCATTTGATCTAGCTTCTGCATCACATGTGAAATGACAGCGACATACTTCGTCATAACAGAGTTAACCAACAGACAAATAATAAGTGAAAAAAAATACTATTAACTCTGTTTAACGTCCAGTGCCTAATCTAATCTCACAGTTGTCTATATCATGTTTTTGAAGTTATTTGGATGTCAAAAGATTCACCCACAAACATGAATACTTGATTAAAACTAATTATTACATTTTCACCCAATACTTTCGCAGTCGACTACTTGGGAGAACTAAAACTTTACAAAATTGAAACAAAAAAGAACAAATATTATCAGCACAATTTATCCTCGAACATTTACTTTTCTCTACCAATAGCCTACATAATGCTTGTGAAAAACTAGCATGGCCCACCATCAAGCACGCTACATCATACGTTATGTCGTTACAGTGAAGATGCACCTCGCCTTCGGGAGAAAAATAACAAGATTTACACTCAGCAAAAATAGTTACTTACTCCAAGTCTTATACTTTATGCATATAATTGAGAGAAACACATCCAAGTTCCCCACCGTTATATCCTGCTCTGTCAACAGAGAATACTAGATTGATTTAATTGTTGTTGTTGTTGTGGGGTTTAACGCCATATTTCAGCACACGATAGGCTATGCATGGCGGCCAGTATTAATGGTGGACGAAGAACCCGGGAAAACCCCAGAAAGAACCACCGACCCACGAGAAGCTACTGGCAAGCTTTCTCACATACCCATGTTAGCCGAATCCTAGACTCGAACTCACACAGATAGAGGTGAGATGGCAGTGATCCGTAACGGAGAGCGCTTTAGACCACTCGGCCTAGATTGATTTAATGATTTTAGACTACAACAATTACCGAGATTAAAAATTACTTGCTGAGAGAGATCGGACACTATTGTAGTGTTAGACATACATACAAAGTTCTGAATATGGCGGAGAAGAGCATAGCACGAGTTTCTGGTGGTTCTGGAATAACAGCATGTGGATTAGGGTTTCTGTTGTTTTGCATATGCTTAGTGGAACATTATTCGATTAGTTGCAAAGGCTTTCAAGGAAACGTGGATAGAAAATAAAGTTTTAAAACACTATGAAATAAGAACACCTGCCATTCATGATAAGTAAGGTGACCACTGACAACTAAATAAACCAAAAAAGAGATATTTTAATAATCAACCAATATACAAGGCACAAAAACATAAAAACACTCAGAAATAACAAACAATACCAAATATTAACATGGCGGAGCCTCGCTGAAAGTAAGCATAGAGAAACTGAAAAAGAAGTTTAGACGAGCATATAGTTATGGAATGATACCTAATATTGAACAATATTTATGGTCAATCTAACACATGATACCCGTGACGACATAATCTAAACTGGAGGAGTTACATAAAAAATTAAATCCGTCAAGATGATTGAGATATTAGAAAGCTATTTAATTGCTGACTTGAACAATAGTATAACAATTAACGCTAGTACACTGATTTGCAAAAGCGATGATTTAACAGAGATAACAACAAAAATAGGGAACATGAAAAGAAAACATAATGTACATCAAAGCAATATGAATCAGTGAATACAACTTAAGATATATTTATTACTGATTTACGTTAAAAGATAAAAGATGTTACATTTTACTGGATTTTACAAAAAGTACGTGTCGAAGATGGTCAATCAAAACTATGTACGACAGAACATTTTGATCAAGAAGTGGTTAGTGATATAGTTGTGATATAAGATAGTATGAATGAAATGGAAAAAGATTAAACCTCTGAAAACAATGCTTAACTGACATGAAAGAGAGGTTAACGATGGAGAAAGGTGGATTCAAACTTAAGTAGATACCATATCTCTTGCATTGAGACGTTAGACTGGTCCGGCATGTAAATTTGAACTGAGGACGGAGATGGGTACAAAAAGTCTTGCACTGGTAAATTGAAAAAAATCAGATCAGTGTCAGGTGATGCACAAAATATTTGTACTAAATCTATACAGTTTGCAATGGATGTGACAAGGGCCTGTAGAGGATCAGATGTTGACTCAGACCATGATATAGTGATGGGCAACTAAGCACAACTAAGACTGGACCCACGATACGATATATTCGGACGCACAACTGCTGAAAATAATTGGAGTTCGCCATTACCTAAACCAAACAGATAACAGGCTCTTGAATCGCCGGTGATGCTTGCTCTATATTAAAAAGTGGTAACCAGTCAGAAGCACAATTAAGTCAACCTGTGAGGAGATGCTGAGATTCTCAAGAGCTTGCTATCAAAAGATTCAGTCCGGAAGATTAAAGACAGGCACGAAATCAAAAAGAGATTTGGCATGACTAAGACAAGAGCACAGAAACAGCGTCTTTTGGAGGAATAAAAAGGCAAATAATAAGAAAATAAAAAAGAGCACAAGGAAAGATAAGAGGGAACTTGCTGACAAACTTGCCAGAGATGCAAAGAAAACTGCGAAAATAAATTACATGAGGACATCACACGGCAATCACGGAGTTAAACCAATATCAGCAAGTGGAAAGGATGGGAATATCAATGGAAAATCGGCAGAACACCTCGACAGATGGAATGAACATTTCAGCAGCTTGCTCTGGTACACACATGTGGAAAGGCCACCCATCACGGAAGAGGGATAGGATTTGGACATAAACAAAGGGTCCATTACCAAAACACAGGTCATACTTTAATCAAGAAAATCAAGAGTGGTAAAGCCCTTGGTCAGTAGAACTTCCCACCAGAAGCCTTAAAAGAAGATGCCAAAGTTATATCAGACACATTGATTGACCATCTACAGGAAATATGGGACAAAAAGATGAGCCGCATGAGTGGAGGGAGGGCTATGTTGTCAAGATTTACAAGAAAAGAGAGCTAGAACAGGAGAGGTATTCAGCCCCCATCTCTAGCAAACAATTTGCTCATAAGGCTGAGTTTGAATCGGACCAGGTTTGCGGTATAATCCAGGCTGAGAGAAAAACAAGCAGGATTCCTGGCTGAAAATAAATGTACTGACCAGTCAGCAACACTCCACGTTTCCACAAAACACTTTTTAGATTTGCAGTAACCCCTGCATATAAATGTTGTAGACATCAATAATCACCATATGGAAAATTCTGAGGTACTAAGGCATCTCAGAGAATATTGTCAGGATTATCTAATGTCTTTACAAGGACATTACCTATCATATCATACACAACGCAGACGTGTCCACTTATTTCTCTGCAGAAAATTACGTCTGGCAAGGCTGCTTATGCTTTCCAGTGATCTCACTAATGGTAGACTCGGTGATGAAGATGGTAAAGGACCAACCACGAGGATTACCTTGGACCTTAACCCAGAACCTGGAAGATCTGGACTTTGCATATGATACTGGACGGTAGTCAACACGCACTCCAGTAAATGCCTGAACTACCGGCCCGGAGATCAATGCCGACCAGACAAAATGCTTGCCAGTCTTCAGAATGTCGACAAGTTCACATACCTTGTCAGGATCGTTAACACATCAAGTGGAACAGATGAAGACGTCAAATCCAGGATTGACAAGGCATGTCACGCCTTTACCGCTATGTGTCAGTTTGGAGGAATGATAACATCCACCTGCAAACAAAGCTTAAACTGTTCAACTATAACATTAAATCAGTACTGTTGTACGGGGCAGAGACTCGGATACATATACAAACTTGGAACATAAGCTGCAGGTCTTGCTCAATACATGTCTCCGACATAACCTATTAGGAATTATGCCTAAGAACACAACAGAAACCCACAATCGACACCATTAATATGTGCAAGCGGAGACGGACTGGACAAACCCTTCAGAGAGACTAGTCCACCATCACTCGTCATCCCTTGGATTGCAGCCCTAAAGGCAAAGGCAGAAGAGGAAGACCAATAATGACTGGTAAAGAATCCTGGACACCGAATGTAAGATCATCAGCATGTTCAGGACGGAGGCAAAACAGATTGCACAAGACGATGACAAATAGAGAGCTGCAGTGAAATCCCTATGTTCAAGAGAGAACAAAGAGAAATGATGATGATGATGATGATGATGATGATAAGAGGTAGCGTGTAATAATTTTAACTTACTTATTGCATCAGTTTGTTATGCTGAAGCAATCCACACTATACAATAAAAAACGGTAAAAAGAAGTGCCATCTCTGGACAAATTTGAATCACAAACCAAATGGTTATGAACAAAACGTAAAGATATATGCTTTTCACGTATATTTGACATTTGATTTAGCGTCCGCCTGGCTCGGCTCAAGGCAAAGCAACTGCAATTGTGATCGTACAATAAGCATACCACGCAAAAAGGCGACGCGGAGCAAGTTTTGTACCTCCTATGCAAGTTGCTTCTGGCAGGAATGTTCGCTTATATTAATTAAGTTTCATGAATGTACAGTATCACGTTGGTAGCATTTTATCGTGTAAAATTTTTATACTGGATTAGGCGATTGAATATTTGGATTGTTATTTATGTTCTATCAGGGATGCGAAAAGGGTTGGGTAAAAAAAAAATATGCCGGCTAGAACTCCCCTATCCATCTTTGTTTTATTATTTGTCGTCGCATCATGTACAAGTGGGTTGGTGTAAACAAAATAAACTAGTTAGAAATCTCAACTTCAATACCAGTCAGTCAAATCAGATAGCCGTCATTCTCTCAATAACAGCTTAAACATTCTCTTTCTTTCCTTTAGTTCACTTAACAGTTCGCCTTTTACGTAGAACATTATATAAAATGACACCTCACGTCAATTTATAATAATTTTGAAAATGTTTTACTAATTACGCTCTTTTAGCACAACAAGTGAGATCTAGCAATGTGTATTATATTGAAATTTTCAGGCAACTCATGTGACGATGTAAACCCGTCGTTGAAAACATTGAAATGGTGGACAGTATTTAGGATAGAGGTATTTCCTTGCTTGCATGGCTATCTGAAAAATGCATTTTGTTTATCAGTTTAGTCGTTCATTCTGTTAGAATTAGCAATAACTTGGCACTTATTTTTATCTTCAACATCACCACAAAATATCGTCCAATCTGCCGTGAGCTCAATAAGGAGCAGAAAATAATCGTTTGGAAGTTTTTTATGCTATTTTCTTACCAGTACATTGACAGGGTACATTATTTTCTCTTTGGTTTATTTTCTTGTTTGTTTGTGTGTGTGTGTGAGTGTGTGTGTGGTTGGGGTATGTGTGTTTTATATAGCTTTTTTGCTAGATATTTATTTATTATAACTTTTCCATACCTCATCACATCCAAACATTACGTTCAGTTTGCCGTCTGCTCGATGTGGAGCGGGAATGTTGAGGATTCCGATCATGTCTACCAGATCTTTGGATGAAAACTTTATTCCAACCAAGGATGGGATCTCCTGCACTGCTGCTCTCATAAAATCTTCCATGTTCACTAAAACAACGTACAGTAGATTATGAGCAAGAGGTCCTTGAAAGGATTGACGTTCCACTGTGCCAAAAGAATTTCCAAGAATTCAAGATAGAACCATCTTTTCCTTTTAGTTGTTGAGTGTTCAAACATCTCCGATTTTATTTTAGCAATAACAAGATTTTCAAATTAGCTGCTGTGGTCGATGTCAGTTTGGCACCATTTTCGTCTGTTTTGATGACCATGCTGGCGGTCAGATCGGCGCCATTTCATTTAAAGCCATCTGGACATCGTAACAGGTATTCTGGTGAAAACCCCATAACAATATGACTTTCTGTTCAAGCAGACATGTGATAACAATATGGCTGTCATGATGGCCATATTGGATGTCGAATTGACAATATTTTATTTAGCTCCCATTATATATTATAAAAAGATTTTTTGTTGTTGTGAAAACCCAATGTTGATATGACCATCCGATCAGTGGGAGTAGCGATAATAATATTTTAAAGACGGCCTCCGTGGTGGCCATATTGGATGTCCGAGCAGCATCATTTTCATGTAGGATCAAGACTAGCTTTTAAAAAAATAAACAAGCAAACGAATAAAGAAAAAACGAGTAAACAAACTGTATGATACCCCTCCCGGAGGAAATCTTCTCACCTATATATACATAATGTTAAAAGTTTAACAGGGAGTAATTTTTAGCAAGTTTTACCATACAAAGCATATCTGATCTAACTAAAAGCACAAACGTCTACTTGTCTCCCATGATTCGTCCATACTGGATACATCCATGGAATATACTTACGCTCGACCCCTGTAACTGATGGAAGATGATAGTAGTAAAATGGTAATTCCGGTGCTGCTGCCGCTATTTTCTTGCAATATTCCAATAGCGAGTCTGTAAAATGCGAAAAGCAATTACATTTATTTCTTTATTCATATGATATTTTTAAGGGATTGGACAAAGTATCCTCTCCCTATCCTTTGACAAAAATACGAAATCATGAAACCATTACATTTTAAACAATATCTATCATTTGTAAGTCACTTTTGATATTGCATCTTGAATCAGTGACAATTATGTTATAACGAACACTGTCACATAATGGCATCGATACGACGTTAGAATGATCCGTACCTGACTAAAATGTCTTAGTAAGAGTCTAATGATGTTGTTTGTCTTTTTTCTTAGTTTATCGTGGTATAAACTGTCAGTTGCCGAATCACACATCAAATAACGCCTGAAGGAGTGTGTTGTTTTGTTTCACATACGAATTAATAACTCTTGGATTTTATGCTCTCACGAGTTCATTGTGACTTGTGAATCGTTATTGTCCAGGCACATGAGTAACCAATTTTCGCGTCTTTAAATCTATTTACGTGTTGATTAACAGTTTAGGCTACCTACAGGGGTTACTTACAAATGAAATTAAGACTATCGGTAAATGGTTACGGTGATGAAGGTCCAATAGTCAAACAGTGCAAGACGTCGACCCTGAAAGTTACGATGGAGTGTGTAGCGGATCAAAAACCCACCCCACATCGTACCTATCAAGGTCGCGGTCTTACATTGTAGGACTATGAATCAAGTTGTTATAATGTTAGTCTTTGAAACCCTCTCCCCTCTTCCCAGTCCCTATATCCATTTACCTAGTTTTAAATTCATTTGTAACGAGCTGCAGTGAAAGTGCTGTAGCCATGATGTTCTTGGCAGATTTTGAGTTTCCCAGCTTTTTATTTTCAAATCTAGTCCCAAAAATAAAGATTATTTATATTCATAAAAACAGCAAAGATGTGTTATTTGATTGTCAAATAAATTTATTGAATTTTCGAAATAAAATATAAACCCACCGTTTTTATTTCGTTTTAAAGGCGTGCAGTGTGTATGCCTACCACTTCAGTGTTTACGTTAGTTATTTTGCATGTGACTCTATTTAAAAATGTTATTATAAAGTCTATATATTATTGAATTAACGAGATGTGCGCACATTAAGTGCATGTACCTCGGTTATTATAAAGTAGTTTATATAGAAATAAACACTGTTGGGTATGATCACATGATTATTTTCTAACCAATGGAAATATTCCTTTAATATATCACCGGCTGCAACTGCAATTATTCCAATATCATAGGCCGGTAAGTAGTAAAATGTGTCTCTCGACTGGTTAGTCAGTTATTCGCACAACAATGATGTAATACCTATAAAAGCTAATTTAGAAACTCTCAGCTGAAACGTTCTCTGACAACTGAGTTACAGTTCCGGTACTCGATATTATAACATTACCTTAGCACTCTATATGATTCTGATTAGTCCAAATAAGCCCATGAAATTCTTGCGCAGTATTCTCTTTACTGATTGATTGCGATCGTGGGAAAATTTTATTACCGTGCCTACTGGAACTTTTTGTTTTCACTATTATTACTAACATTTTGGCGGCCATTCTTTCCAATCGACTGCCCAAAAGGTATTGCGGCAAAAAGTCAAGTCTGTGTGAATATGGCCTATTTACCCCCACATGGACCAAGGCTCGCAAAAGCTGGACGTTATTCAACTCTTTTATTAAATTCAATATTAAATCATTACCCATTTGAGATCCTCTATATTTCTAATCAAAAATCAATACATCTCTTTTTTATTTTCTTTAAAATTAATTTAACGTCCACCACTGTTGCTATGTTATTGTCTGTTGCGAGGCATTTCCCATTCTGTTTAGAGCTATGTGTATGACGTATGAAATAACATTATGACGTAACAAATGAAAACATTTTTGCATGCATCCAACCAGCAGAAAGTCACATAAATACTGAACGGACGTACTGGATCTGCCCGGTTGTCAGAATAATTTCACGTAACGTTTCCAAACAACCATTCATTTTCGGGATGGGGAGTGAGAGTTGGGCGGTCTTTCGAACCAAGATATTTTTTATATTTGACCTCAAGATGTTTCTTTTTCAACTAATATATTAGATATGAATAGTTCTTTTGATCTAAAAGAATATTTTTTCCAAGCTATTTGAAGTCTAGATTTTGTTTCTTCTCAAAATAATCACAGGCCCTCTACCCCACCCCTCCGAAAATTAAATGGTCGGTTCCTAATAGGTAAAAAGTTGACACTTTTGTACTTTTTTCCAAATATGGCGGTTCATAATTATCTCCAGTTTTACGAGCACTGGATGTGTGACACAGTTGTCAGCAACTTATATGCTACGGAAACATCACACGGGGCATCATACGGTGATGTCACAATGGCCATTATCAGAAAATAAAACGATGGCATACAATTTTACATATAGGTTACCCCGCAGGTACTACAAACCGCTAATGCAATGATGACGGTCATAAAGGTCTAGACAAAGTAAACACTTAATCAAGGAAGATTCTTTTCTGTAGTGAAATGTGAAGATAAGTTGATTTTATTCTAATTACATAAGTACTTGCGTTTACTAGAATGATTATATAGCGAATCGCTGATGTTGGTATTAAGTGAAGGATGGTTCTGACCTATGGATGTTGGCCTGAAGAACAAGGACGGCACGGTAGCTATAGCATCGGCGCCAGCACCAACAGCATGACGAACCTGTAAGATCATTTCTTTATATTGGATAGAGGAAAGTACAAAGATTCACGATTATGGTCTGTGTCAAGATAACATTCATTTTGAATTTTGCTGTTAAGTGTGTCGAAGAAAAACAATGGAACGATATAGAATCTCTAAGACTGCCAAGAACGGACAGTCACATATTTTACTGATGTGCTATTTAAGTCCACACTATCAACATAGCGAACGACATATACCTAAGGCAACATCATCTTTGGTATCTAAACGTTCATGGCTGAAATAAAGTCTTGGACCATCTATTTCATAAGCGATTCTTCCATATTTGCTGTTTGTATAGTTTTGAACTATTCCAATTAAAGACAAAAGAACAAATTCCATTTTTGTAATTATAAAAGAATGGCATAAAACTAAACCTAGCAAGGATAATTTCTTTACAAATAATCAAACAACATAGTAGTTAGTAGTCAATGCATGAAAGTATCGGCGTCCAATTCAAATTATTTGACATGTGAAAGTAAACTTTATCAATGGAGATGTTAACCCCTTACCATTTCTAAACTATCGGGAAGATTCAGGGCTCCAACCTGTACTACTATAGTCTTCAACCTGAAAAGTAGACAGACTAAATTCAAAGAAATCGTTGCCGCAAGTTCCCATCTCGAATACTATGTGGGAGAGGATTTCTTCCTAAGATGGACTTTTTGGGGCTTGATTCAAACACTTTATAAGATACAAGAAGTATAGTCGATACGTAAGGTGGCGCTCTACAGTTTCGTATTTTGCATAGGGAGGGTTAGAATTTTAAAGAAAACGAATTTCCCCGGCTTTCCTCACTGGTCATACTGGCTATTTAAAAAAGACCTTGTATATCTTAGGCATAATTCAAAGAACCTTTAATTCCCTTTATTTGATGTATGTTTGATGGGGTAATATGGGTTATAGAGTATACAGCTTGGCATTACTCCAGATGTGCACATTTCAAAAACGTGCTAGCTCTACTTGGTCATTTTCACTTCCTGAATTTCAGAGGATAATTGTATAAAAAAGAGCCGATAACTTTTTTTTTTACATTTTATATATTTGGTAATTCATTCATTGCACTTTCAGAAACTTGTATTGGCTAGTCTGGCAAAATTCATTTTCCCTATTTTAATAGCTGCTATGGATAGTGTACTTTTGACTAATTCAGGCTGATTTGTTTAGCACAAGGGAGCAGTCATTTTAGTTAGTAATATGCTTAAATTATGTACAATTTCCAAAGGTACAATATCCAAAGAAATATCATCCACATTACATTAATGTAGCATAGAGGTATGACAACATTCTCTCCATTGTGCATATATTAAATGCGAACAACTTCACCTTACATACGTCACTCTCTCAAGTACATAATAACTGGTGGGTGCCCCCTAAGGAGGAAACTATGACGTGCTTCGTATAAAGCTCCATAGCAAAACTGTTAGAGCTCCAACGTTAATAGTAACTGCGTATTTAACTTCTTACATGCGTATTACAAATGGTGGCTATATATAATTTTAAAAATACCCAAGATAAATAACAAATCAAGTTGCTAAGTAAGCGATTAAAAATTGGTATGCAGATTAAATACACTTGTAAATGTTTAAAATCGCAATCAACAAGTGTAGTAAAGTAAATATCAGATCGAATTATCTTTTAACTGACTATTGCTCCGCGGAACACCGATATGGTTGGATGTCTTCAGTACATACTAGAAAAGAACAAGAGCGTATTGTTCAGTGAGGTCAAATGTGAGGTCTAGAGATGATGCTTGTTTTATTCAGAGCTATGCCTCGGAGAATCTTGGGTGAAATTCTCAAGGTTCTTTTTCCCCCCAGAATGTTTGTCAGTAGTAAATGGGGATACCGTAGGGACTAGGGGACTTATGATTAAAAACATGGGTTTTGTATCGTAGGGACTATAGGAAAAAATCCGTTGTACTATAGGGACAACATAATGTTATTTTCCCATAGTCCCTAGAGTACAAATAACTTTACAAAAAATCATAGGCATTATAGGGACAAGGAAATTGAACATGGGGGAAAAATAACATTAGTTTCCCATTGTGGCTCTACAGTCAAAAGGGAATGGAACATGGATGGGTTTGTATAGGGACAATGGAAATGTAACATAGGAATACAGGACCGGTACTTGGGGGACAATGGGACTGTAACATGGTGGGTTTGTCTAGGGACAATGGGACTTTAACATGGGTGGGACTATAGAGAGACAAAAGGTATTAGGACTGTCTAGGGACAATGGTAAAAATCACGCTAGAAATAAAACAAACTGTTGCTTTACTATTCACAAGCCCCTAACCAGGGTGTATTGCCTATGTTAAATTTCCCCTTGTCGCCAGGGACTGTCTAGCGACAATGGGAATTTAACATGGGAATTTGAACAGGGATGGGTCTGTATAGCGACAGGGGAATATATCTTGGGGTTTGTATAGCGTCAAGGGAAAATGAACATGGGAGATGGAAATAACACAGACAAGAGACAAACACTGAGTTGACAAGCCAAATCTAACCCCAAGCTCTATTATCCACACAGAAGGGGAAGGTTAAATAACCACACACTCTACTATCCACACAAACGTACGTGAGGGCATACAAAACCCAATCATATACTATCAACACAAACGTACGTGAAGGCATACAAAACCCAATCATATACTTTCCACACACGCTAATCAGCCAAATCAAACCTTAATCTACGATCCACACACGCTAAGCAGCCAAATCAAACCCCAATATACTATTCACACGCTGACAAGCTAAAAACATAACCACAATCTATGGGCAGGGTTATACAGTGCAATGTCACTCGCGTCATTCTTCAACATTGTTACAATTTTTTTTTCCAAACGTGTCTTTTGGTTTTAGATTTCAGAGTTAACCATAGGCAGGGTTATACAGCGCAATGTCACTCGCGTCATTCTTGAAAAAGCCTTGTGTTTGTTTCCTTTCTTGAAAAAACGGTAGATCTAAGGTTAGAATTTTTCCGTGACACATTGCAGTGCCAAAATAAAGAGAAAGCTACGATACCTGAATTGTACAAGCTCGTCCACTCCAGATTTTATTTCATCCACCGATTTACTGATTTACAATTTGTAAGGATGTAAGTGTTTCAAAAAAACAAAATTACATGACAAACGGAACATTTCACAGAAATAGGGTGATTACTGGTCACAGTTTTGGAGAGGTATCTTCACACGGGAACAGATACCTTTAAGATTTCAAACAACACTACTATGACGGAGAGAGAGAGAGAGAGAGAGAGAGAGAGTTATTCCTACTGTAGAACATATCAAGACACTTATGTTTGTTTTTACAGTCTATTTTCGTGAAGAAAGATTCAAAGAAACACTCATTCCACTCAGATAATCACAGCCATAGAAAAATTTCACCATTATTAAATATCACCAGAGTGAACTGCAGATTTAGGTAACTAAAATTCCCTCCTGTTTTTGATAACGTGGATGTAAAGTTCTCACAGAATAGTTCATCCAAAATATGCTGTGATGTATTTGACTATAAAACTGATACAATTTCTGCGGGATCGCCCAGGGTACGATTGTTTTTGCGTTAGTTTTACTTTTTTTAATTATTTTATTAATCGACTAGCAGTGAGACACGACTTATCTCGACACTGTGTGAAGAGATACTGAAGTCAATTCGTAGTGAACGCGGTCAGAAAATAAGTCTAGCCAATGAAATCGTTTATGATGAGCGATGCATTGTTTTGTTCGAAGTTAGTGTGGCAAAATAATGCCTACGCTCTTGCATTGTTACCATTGCAGTGCAGACAGACTGAATATGAACTTCTGTTGTGTATTGTACCATTTCTTCTAACCGTATCAACTACTGAAAGGTCACAGTACTGGTTCACTTTTCTGAAATTGTCAATTTCTTTTTTACCTCACTTAAACAGTTTGACATACACACTCACATAGGTGGAGACAGAAG
Organism: Sinohyriopsis cumingii; assembly: GCA_028554795.2. Taxonomy (NCBI): domain Eukaryota; kingdom Metazoa; phylum Mollusca; class Bivalvia; order Unionida; family Unionidae; genus Sinohyriopsis; species Sinohyriopsis cumingii. The sequence continues at coordinate 149,945,354 of CM068838.1, read as the reverse complement.
TGTACTGAGTGGCATGGATTTTTTTTTTTTTTAAATTGTGAATCTGGGGTTTTTATGAAGTAAATAAACTAAAGTATAGTGAACCTCAAGGATGGTGACCCAAGCTGTCTGTCTATTGATGCGTGTATTTACTTCAGAAGAAATAGGACTTCTAAAATAACAAAGATATACGGCAAGCATGATTAGAATGAACACATCGGCAGCCAACTGTAGGAACAAAGGGGGTGTTTTCCTTCACGTCCGTGTAACTTAGAGTTTCAATCCTCTTTTGTAGGGCTTGAAATAAAAAACTGAACAAACGTAAGCATTTTGCTCTAGATATTTCCATTTTGCAGCAACAGACTATACAGCATAAATACTGTTACAACAAAAGAAAGCCTTAAATCTTCTAGCAAAAACGTAATCTCGACATTCACACATTGGTAAATGGAATACTGTTTCTTTTCTAGGGTTTTAGTTAGCCCCTATGTTCTTATTCTACAACAAAGAGACACTTACGTTTTATGCCAGGTCTATTCTGATCCAGTGAGAGTGAAATGAATAGTGGACCGTAAGACACACCCCTTTATATAGGCGCTTGGTCTGCCATGGATATGAAGTAGCCCATGGTGTTTAAACTTTAGTCATTTGACGTTTTGCTATCAAGATGAAACGATTGAATCATTTCGAGAAGAAAGAAGAAGAAGAAAGCAAGAGGCAGAAACGTGATCCATCGCCTCGTACCATTGCTGAAGTCTTGGCACAAATTCATGCCAGTGATTTTGAAGATGATATGAGTGAACCAGAATCGAACCCCAGTGAGTCTGCACCTAACCCAAGTTCACCAGTCAACCCTGAAAAGTACTATCACATTCGAGAGACGGAAAAGAGACCCTCTTGGAAATTTAGAACCACGACTTACAAATACACGGTGAAGATTAAAGATTTCAAGTCCGACGTACCCTTGGAGAAAGCAGAAGGGTTCATCACCGAGGTGTGAGATTCTTTGCTCACCACACTCAAGCAACAATGTCAACCCAAAGAAGACGATCGCTTGGGACTATCCATATATCACGACGGTTTTAAATCCCCTGTTTGGATCGAGTTTATCAGACCCGCAGAACTAACCCCTTCCAAAGTCATGGACAAGATACAACAGGTGCAACAATCCAAGGACCAGTTTGACATCACCGATGGAAAAGCCACAGTGAAAATGACCCACACCTCTTCTCCTCAAGGGAGTGGTCGCAAAAAGGTCTTTATGGAGAACGGCCTTCGTAGTATTAAGCGTAGCCTCGTCCAAATTCACAACCCTCAAGACCAGATGTGTTTAGCCAGGGCTATCGTGGTGGGACGAGCGTATGCCGACAAGAACGACACGGCAGACTGGAAAAGAGCCTGGGAGAACATTCGAAAATCGAACCGAGCCAAACAACGAAACGAAGCAGAACTCCTGTTACAACAAGCTTGCCTGTCCAAAGACACACCCTGTGGCATTCCTGAAATGCAAAACTTGCAAGATGTCCTAGCTCCACGCTACACCTTGAAAGTGCACCCTCAAGAAATGCGTGGGCCTCTGTTGTTTCGAGGCCAAGATTTTAAAGATGGAAAATACATTCACCTTTATCATCACGAAGAACATTTCGATACCATTACCACCATCACTGCATTCCTATGATACGGTTATTATTGTGAGAAATGTGACTATGGCTATAACAATCGAGAGCAACACAAGCATTGTGGATCGAAATGCTCAGGATGTTTGGCCTCTCAACCCTGTCTGAGCGAAGGGCAAGAAACAGTGCATTGTCCTGTTTGTCTGCGCACGTTTGTCAGCCCTGCCTGTTACCAACAACATCTGAAGACGCAAGGTTCACAGAAGAAATGCGCTTGTTAACTCCTGAGATTGTGCCCTACGTGTGGAGAAGGCATACGTACCAATAGTACCAAGACACACGTATGTTCAGGAAAGAAAAAATGTCACATTTGTCATCACATCGTGGACTTGGAACATCAATGCTACATGCAAAAATACCAACCCCAAGAAGAGGAAGATGACAGAAACAAAGGCAATTTCATCTTTTTCTATTTCGAATGCATGCAAGAGACCGGCACTCACATTCCTAATTTCTGCGTGGCTCATCGAGCGTGCGAAAAGTGCATTCAAGAACCTATCGTGAGTCATTGCCCTCACTGCAGTAAGATTCCTGGAGGGCGTGAAAAAATCTTTCGAGGACCCAAGACGCTAGAAGATTTTGCCCAATGGGTCTTAGACCCCATCGACGAAACGTGGAGCCAAGAGGACATCGAAAGTTATGGTAATTGTCATCGTCACGCCACAGCGATGGCTCACAATTTCTCCGGATACGATGGACAGTTTCTTCTCAGATACTATACAGAACATGGCACCGAACGTCCTAAAGTGACTTTGAACGGAGCCAAAATCATTTTCATGCAAGTGGGACAAGTACAGTTTAAAGATTCGATGAGCTATTTGGCCATGCCTTTGAGTCGAATGCCTAAAACGTTTGGAATGACAGAAATGGCTAAAGGGTACTTTCCACACTTTTTCAATACCAAAGCCAATCAACACGCCGTTCTACCCCATTTGCCTAAGGCTGACTATTACGACCCCGACAACATGCATACCGAACAACGAGAAGCTTTCTACGCTTGGTACCAGGCTCACGCCTCCGACCCTTTTGACTTTCAGGAAGAAATGTTAAAGTATTGTCGTTCCGACGTGGACATTTTACGGCGTTGCTGTGGAAAATTTCGAGAACTGTTCATGGAACACGGAGGGGTCGATCCTTTGAAAGAAGCTTGCACCATTGCCAAAGCGTGTTCCTTAGTGTACCGGCAACGATTCATGCCTGAAAACACCGTTGCTGTCATCAGTCCTCAAACGACCAACTATGTCAAACGTCAATACTCGGTCAAAGCCCTACGCTGGTTACATTACTTGTGCGATAAAGAAGACAAATGGATTCAACATGCCCGCAACGGAGGAGGCGAAAAGACCATCGGAAATTGTTCCGTGGATGGCTGCGACTTAGAAAACCCCAAGATCGTGTACGAGTTTAACGGTTGCTTATTTCACGGATGTCCCGTCTGTTACCCTGACCGTGGCACTAAAAATCAGTTTTTACAACGAACCATGGAAGACTTGTACCAGGACACTTGTCAGCGACGCCTAAAGTTAGAATAGCAAGGATACCAAGTGGTGGAAATGTGGGAACACGGATACGATCGCCGTTTGAAAACCGATCCCGAGTTTAAGCGTGTCGTGGAAAGTTACAAGCTGATGGACCCCCTGAACCCGAGGGATAGTTTGTACGGAGGAAGGACAAATGCCACCTGTTTGCTGTACCAAGTCGACGAAGAGAAAGGAGAAGAAATGAAATACTTGGACGTGTGTTCGCTGTATCCCTACGTGTGCAAATATTGTCACTTTCCTGCAGGGCACCCGCAATTGTTGACGGAACACATCGACCTGGCCAACATTCGACAATACGAAGGCTTGATCAAGTGCAAAGTTTTGCCTCCCACCGACTTGTACCATCCCGTCTTACCTCACCATTGCCAAGAAAAACTGATGTTTCCTTTGTGCCGAAACGTGCAACCAAGACCAACCTTGTCATCACACCCAGGAAGAACGAGCCTTGACGGGAACCTGGGTCAGCGTAGAATTGTTCAAAGCTCTAGACATGGGATACCAACTGTTAGAAGTGTACGAAATTTGCCACTTTCCCAAGACACAACAATACGACAAGGGTGACCCCACTCAGATAGGCATTTTCGCCGACTACGTGGATGCCTTTTTGAAACTGAAGCAAGAAGCCAGCGGCTATCCTTCCTGGTGTCACACTGCCGAAGACCAAATAAAATTCAAAGAGAAATACTGGGAACAAGAAAGCATCCCTTTAGACCACATCGAGAAAAATGAAGGCAGGCGATCGTTTGCCAAAGTGATGTTAAATTGCTTGTGGGGCAAAATGGCACAACGACCGTGTTTACCCAAGACGGAATATTTGACAGAACCTTCCCGCTACTTCCAGATGATTCACGACAAAACGAAATTCATCAAAGACGTGGACGTCGTTCGTAAGGATTTGATCTTAGTCAATTACGAAGAAGATCTGAACTTCGTACAAGACGATCCATTTGGAAATGTCATCATTGCGGCTTACGTGACAGCCCATGCTCGCTTAAATTTGTACGAAGCTTTAGAACTGTTAGGGGATCGCGTCCTGTACTTTGACACGGACAGTTGCATCTACATCCATCGCCCGGGTCAGCAACACCCTAACATCGAAGGAGACCGATTAGGAGCCTGGACAGACGAACATCCTGATGACAAGATTCTAAGTTTCGCCAGTGGCGGTCCTAAAAATTACGGCTACGAATACCGTGACAAACAAGGAGAAGTGTACACGAAGTGTAAAGTGAAAGGATTGACTCTGAATTATCGTACCAGTCGAGTGGTGAACTTTGGCGTATTGAAAGAAGCCTTGCAGTCTGGAGAGGATGAAAACTTTAAAGTGACCACCCACCAACCGAACAAGATTGTACGTTTACCCACTCACCACATCCTCAGTCGACCCTTGGAAAAAGTCTATCAAATCGTGTACCGGAAGCGAGTGCGTCTTCCCAACCACTTTACTTTGCCGTACGGTCACATCGATATCGGACAGTATATCAAAAGGAATCATATGCAAGGCCAATAGTAAATGGTCAAGTGTCAGAAGGACCCGTTACCAAGGACAACCATTCCCTTTAGGACAGGACTGTCGTTTACATTCCCAAAAGACCCTTTCGGGAGGACACTCGTGTGACAATACCTCATGTAAAGACTGTCAGAACATTACATTCTGTCCCTTAAGACATCTTAGTGACCAAACACATGTTTTACAGAGACTTGTTTCTATTTCACTTTGATCGTTTTCATGTGCCTTTTATCGTTGTACATAACTATTTGACTTTGATGTATTTTAGTCTTTCGTGTTTATTTTCGAAACCTCAATAAACGTGTCCTGAAAAAGTATATAAACTCTTGTCTTGTCTGTTTTCGTGTCACAACTGATATTCCTGACACTATGGCTACCTCTGCTGTCTCTGCTCCCTCTTTCTCCACTTTCAGAGTCATCGCCGAACACTTAGATCGTGCCATTTGGGAGGCTTTGTATCTTCGCCATCCCTTTAACATTCTCATTGCTGGACCTAGTGGTTCAGGCAAAACCGAATTCGTCAAACGTTTGATCGAACATAAACATCATTTGATCGATCGACCACCTCAACGCATCGTGTGGTGTTACAAAGAGTGGCAATCGGCGTACAGTCTCTTGCGAGAAAGTCAAGGTGATTCCATCGTGTTTGTGGAAGGCATTCCTAAAGAAGACGACGGAATCGTCTCTGACTCCCGTCAAACCCATTTGGTCATTTTCGACGACATGTTAGGAGAAGACGAAGAAGAAATTAAACTGTGGTTTACGCGCAAAGGGCATCACCGTAATGCCAGTGTCGTTTACATCACTCAAAATTTGTTTCAACAAAGTAAAGCCCATCGTACCATCAGTCTCAATGCTCATTACGTGGTCTTGTTTAAAAGCCCTCGAGATAAATCGCAAGTGCAAGTCTTAGCCAAACAGTTAGGAACGCCTTGGCTCACTCAGGCGTACGACGATGCCACTCAAACTCCACATGCCTATTTACTCGTCAATTTGAAACCCACTACCCCCGATGACTTGCGATTTCGTACCCATTTGTTTCACCACTGGTGTCAAGACGGAGGGCCTGTTCTCTACACGTCCCCGTCCTCGACTTAACTTCACTCAAAAAAAAATCTATAAAAACCTCAGACACTTTTTGTCAGTTTCACACAGCGTCAACATGACGTCCCTTCAGTCTCATCTTCCCGTCAAATTGGTTCGTGCCTTGTATGGCATCAGTCGAGAAAAAAATCCACAAATACGAGCTCGTGTCTTAGAAGCCAGTCTCAAAGAAGTCTTACGATGGTTCACGGTGACAGCACTTCAATTACTGCAAGGGATCATTGAGATTCCTCATCAAACCAAACGCTTTTTTGATAGAAACAAAGTCGCTTTGACCCAACTGGCCGATCCCCGCATCGACACTCCAACCAAAAAGCAAATCATTTTGAAACCTGGAGGGAGTGGTACTCTCGGTGGGGTCATCATTCGCTCCCTCTTAAGATGGGATCCTAATGCTCCTAAAGTTCTCCCCAAGAAAAAAGCCAAACGAAGCCCCAAGAAGAAAAAGAGCCACTGTGTCAAGACCAGGTCACCACCCCAGAAAAAGAAAAGCCCACAGAAAACACGCAAGAGAGGCACTTCAGCTAGGACTCAACCATACATTCGCAAACCACGACCTGCAAGGGCGGTGACCGAGTCTCCGGTAGCCTCAGGTTCATCCACTTCTCCGTTGATGACACCACGGAAGCCCGTGTCTCCAAGAACTTCTCCTCCAGGGGTGACACCCTCCTCCTCTTCCTTAGTGCCAGTGGCCGCTGCTCACAAAGTACCTGCTCCCAAAATCAAAGTCCAAGAGAGATCGGGCATGTTACAGAGTTTACTGGATTTGTCCAAGCCAGAACTGACTCGATTTAGTCCGTTGCGAACCCCTCCACGACGTGTGATGCCTGTCCTCAAGTTGATACGAAGTAAAGACAATCAGTGGCGACGCGTTCCAGTATAAAAATGACCTGAGACAAAGCCTGGGTATCAGTGTTTTTGTGCTCCTGAAGAACCAAAGATGTCATCCCCCAGAAAACATCTCTCTTCTAAACCCCAAAGAAAGAAAAGTAAGGACTACCTCCTCGTTTAGTCAAACATGGGGACATGTTGTCTGTCCTGTCCAAAGCTTCTCCACTCCTACGAAAAAAACTCATTCAATCAGCCTCCAAAGAGGTCATCGATACCGTGTGCGAATGTTGTTTGAACGTCTTGAAAGGCACGATCCCTTTGTCCAAACACCAGAAACAATGCTTAGGCAAACATCGTCACGTTCTTCGCCAAATGGTTCAAAAGAAAATTTCCATTGGACAAAAGAAGAAGATGTTGGTGCAACGTGGAGGAATTTTACCCCTCTTGTTAGGCCCATTGCTGAAAGGAATCTTGGGAACCATGTTGGGAGGCCTGGTGGGAGCAAGATAAAAAGGACCTCTGAAGTCCCAAGATCTCAGAATTGATCCTTGACATCGAATGGAAGGACGAAAACTAGCTTTAGTGCCTTAAAAACGATGGATGGAATACCATCGTTGGCAAGAACAACGCACCCCGCATTTACCTCCCAATCCCCATTTGAGCGAGATGTCCCAGTTACAACACGAATTGCAGTCGTTAATGGATCGCCACGATTTGTCCGAAACAGAAAAATCGCAAAAGTATGGTCAACTCTTGCAACGATTGCAACTCTTTCACCAAAAAGCTTTAGACGAAACATCTCCACCCACTCTGAAAGATTTTAAGACCTTGATGAAAAGTCCATCCCAAACGCCACTACCAACCACCAGTACCACCACCATCCCCAGGGATCGTGAGAGACGCTACCCCACGAAGGCCTGAGGAAGAAGAGATACAAGAAGTCTTTCAAACACCGTCAGCAGCTCCCATTTCTAGTAAGATTGCAGCGTCCTTGTTGACCCCATCCCCCACACCCCAACGAGAAGAAATGAAAGCCTGGGTTAAAAAGATGATGTCCACTCCTCCTTCGACAGAAGTGAAAAAGAAAGAAGGGAAACCAGAAGTGAAACAAGAAAAGAAGGCCATTCCATTACCACCTCCACCACTACCTTCGACTTCTACTCCCGTAGCCCATCGGACACGTAAATCCATTTCCAAACCACCCTTTTGGCCCGCCCACAGTAGCATCACCGAAGAGTGGGTGACTTATTAATACACACACAAAAATGGAGAAGGTGTTACCAGCATTTACTACGATCCATCCCATCCTGCAGGTTACGGAGGAGTTCAGAAATTGTATTGTGCTTCCAAAACTCGACTGAAAAGTCTCCGTTTACCTCAAGTGCAACGATAGTTACAAGAACAAGCTACCTACACTTTGCACAAACCCATTCGACGCAAGTTTTCTAGAAGTGGCACCCTAGTGGAAGGCATCGATCAGCAATGGCAAGCCGATTTAGCCGATGTCTCTCATTTGGCCACCTACAATCGTGGCTACAAATATTTATTTTGTGTCATCGACGTCTTTTCCAAATTCGCCTGGGTGGTACCATTGACTTCCAAATCGAGCAGCGAGTTAGTGCGAGCCCTGCAACAAGTGTTGAAACAATGCGGTCGTCACCCTCTTCGATGGCAAACGGACAAAGGCACCGAATTTCTGAACCAAGCTTTCCAAAAAGAATTAAAGAAACGTGACATTCACTTTTTCACCACCGAGAATCCCGAAACCAAAGCCAGCATCGTGGAACGTTTTCAACGCACTTTGAAAGAACGCATGTGGAAATATTTTACGCATCACCACACTCTGAAGTACATCGATATCTTACCGCACTTGGTGCAAGCGTACAACCAATCTTACCATCGAAGCATTGGACGTGCCCCGGAAGAGGTGACTCCCGACAACGAAGTGCTGGTTTCTGATCGCCTGTTTGGTAGGTCCCCGACCGTGGCTGTCCCCAAGAAAGGTGAAGTGTTAGCCGTAGGAGATTGGGTGCGCATTGGCAAAACCAAACGCACTTTTGACAAAGGTTACTTACCTAACTGGACCACCGAATTGTTTCGTGTCACTGGACGAGTGCACGGCCGTCATCCTGCCGTCTATAAATTGGAAGACATGAACGGAGAAGTGCTCAAAGGAACGTTTTATTTGCCCGAGTTACAACGTGTCACCAAAAAAGAAGACGACGTGTACGACATTGAAAGCATTCTCGAACGCAGAACCCGTAAAGTGGGCAAACGACGTGTCAAAGAAGTCAAAGTACGTTGGAAAGGATATCCACCCAGTTTTGATTCTTGGATCGACGCTTCGCAAGTCATCGACTATAAAAAGAAGTGACCATCATGCCCTTTCACACAGCAGACGCAGCTACGTCGACCACTCCTTCACCCAGTTCTTCTCTGCAAGATTTACAAAAACAACCCTTGTGGGTGTGGTGTGGAGAACGTGTGTCTAAAACGCAAATCGTCTTTTTCTGCCAAATCTTCGTGGTGTATTGTGTCATCGGTGCAGCCATTGCCAATTTGAGTTTGCAACAAGGAGACAAACAATTGTGGACCATTTTATTGAGCAGTTGCGTCGGTTACCTGCTTCACAATCCCTCCCTGAACTTCTCCTCGAACGGGAACAACGGGAACCTTGTGTCCAGTGCTAGTGCCAGTCACCACTCCAACAACAACAATAACCCCATTTTGGGCGGAGACACTCCTCTGACTTCCAGTAACCCCTCGGACAGTCACAGAACTCTGGAATTATGAGTCACCCTAACCAATTTTACTTAACCTTACCCAGTGACAGTTCTATGGAGGTGTTTCCCAAGAACACGTTGTGCTGTTACACGGCCAAATTACCTCAGGCCATCCAATTAGATCACGAAACCCATTGGAAAGTGGGTTTAGTGGAAATCATTCACCCGACCCAAGTCCTCAATGTCCTTCCCAATCAAAATTTTTTTACGGTGGAAGTTCATGACGAGCAAATGCAAAAGTACTTGAATACCCATGTCAAATATGACAATAAAACCTATGATTACAAAACTCAAAAGTGTACCTACCACTTGTTCGTTCCCCCAGGCTATTATTTTAGTGGTCATCATTTGGTCAGCACCATAGCCTCCAGGTTTAATGGAGTGTTTCTTAAAGCTTTGGAGAGTGTCAGAAAAAGTGTCACCCTGGAGTACCACAAAGTAGCTCGTCGCTTCCTGGTGAAATTTGAGGGAGGTAAAACGATGTCTATTTTATTTTGTTCTGAATTGTTTGGCATGTTGGGCGGGGACATGGAGATGAGAAAGAAATTTGAGCAAAAAGGTGAGCTAGCAGTCATTTCCGACAACGATTCTTTTAGCAAGTTATTTCGTTCCCCGGTAGAAATGAACCAAGGACTGAATTTGATCTTTGTGTACTCCGATGTGGTGGAGTAGAATGTGGTGGGACACACCTCCGCACCGTTACTGCGTGTCATTCCTTTCAAAGTAGATTCTGCCACGATCGCTGACGAGGAAGGTGGAAACACTTATCACGTTCACCGCGAATTTGTACATCCTCATTATTTGCCCGTCAGTAAGTCTTATTTGGACACTGTCAACATTGCTATAAAAGAAGATCTGGGACAAAATATTCCATTCACCAAAGGAAAAGTCACGGTGAAACTTCATTTTCGAAAACGGTTCTCTCACGACTCGTAAGTCATGTTTCCAGTGTACCGAGGGGTTGCTCGACAGCGAGGACACGATTTAGGAGATATGTTAAAATCGGCCTTTCGTTCGGTGGCTCCCGTCTTGAAACCGATGGTGGCACGAGGATTGCACGCCTTGAAAGATGCCGCACTGACGCAAGGCAAAGAATTTCTCCAAAATGTCATCATCGACAAACAAAACCCTAAAGAAGCCTTCATGAGGGCAGGCAAAAATGTCTTGCTGCAAACGGGCAAAGACATTTTGGGTCGACGAGAAACACCTATAAATGCCCTGAACGCTACCGATTCAGGCATTCCCGCTTCCCTGACTCCACAGCAAGGACACGGCAGAAAAAGGCGACGAAGAAAACACCCCTTCACCAGTCTTCACACTTCTAAAGCTAGAAAGACAAAGAAAAGAAGAACCGTTCGAGACTTAGAGTTTTTGATTACTAAAAATTATTGAGACACAGAAAAATGATGCACCGAGAGTCTTGTGCCTGTTCCAAGTCGGAACTAGATCTCTTTGCCATGCCCCCTACCATGATGACGATGCAAGAATCCCAGTGGGTCGAATTTCATCCCGTCTCCTCTTTGACGGAATCAGCTCCCATTGAGTTTGATATCAAAGGTCAACCCGAAGATTACATCGATCTGAATAGCAGTTACCTGTACTTGAAAGTCAAAGTGATCAAAACGGACAACATCAATCCAGGAGCCGATGCTAGAGTAGCTCCCGTCAACAATTTCATGCATTCCTTGTTCAGCGAAGTGGACTTGTACTTGAATAACAAATTGGTCAGCAGCAGCATGGATACTTACCCTTATCGAGCCTACCTGGAAAATCTCTTGACGTACGGAAAAGAAGTCAAGAATACTCATCTGGATGCTTGCGTGGTATGGAAACCTGACACAGCGGGTGAGAACACGTTTAACGACACAGTCCTGACAGCAGATGACGATCCTCACAATGTGGGGTTTAATGACCGTCGTAAGAAAATTCTGCAAGGGCGAAGTTTAGAACTGATGGATCGTTTGCATTTGGACATGTGGTTACAAGAAAAGTATCTGCTAAACGGAGTGGATGTCCGCCTGAGACTGAATCGTAGCAGTGCCGCTTTCCATTTGATGGCCCATGCCAACGAATACAAAACTATCATCCAGGAAGCCAGGCTGTACGTGCGTCGTGTGGAAGTATTACCTAAAGTTGGAAACGACATCAGTCACACTTTGAGCAGAACCACCGCCAAGTATCCGATACGAAGAGTGGAAGTGAAAACGTTCACTATTCCTGCTGGACAGCGATCCATGATCGAAGATCATCTCTTCCAAGGACAATTACCCAGACGTTTGATCGTTGGTATCGTCAAGAAATCAGCCTTCAATGGACTTCACAACGAAAACCCTTTCCAGTTTCAACATTACAACGTAGCCAAAATCAAAGTCAGTCGCGATGGCAAGACCTTGTGTACCAGACCCTTCGAACCTAAGTTTGGTGACAGGAATTATTTGAGATCGTACTTGTCCCTGTACGAAGCCACCGGTCAGTTAGGAACCAACACCAGTCACGGTATTACGTACGAGGATTATGCAGGAGGCTATGCTTTGTGGGCTTTTGATTTCACTCCAGACCAAGGCAGCGACGAGGGACATTTCCACCCTATAAAATCCGGCCCTATTCGTGTGGAACTTCAGTTTACTAATCCTCTACCTGACACAGTGAACGTCATCCTGTATGCCGAATTTGACAATACCCTAGAAATCAACAGTTTGAGAGAAGTCATTCTAGACTATTAGAAGCCATGGAAGACTGTTCTCCCTCTTTACCTAGTGGAGAAGCTTTGAAGATGGAATGTGAGGAGACCGTGGAAGGAGAATCCCAAGACAAAGACGAAAAGGACATCGTGATCAAGTCGAGATGTCCAGAACAAGAACAGCAATTGGTCTCCTACTGTGCTACATACCTGGCAGACACAATTAGGATATGGATGAAGCATGATTACTATGGATGTCAAAACATCAGTCAAGAAGAAAAATTCAACGAATATCTGGACGAAGCTTGGAGTCTGTTTAAAAAAGACGTGTTACGTTGGTGGTATAAAGACTTGCGTGAACATTTCTGTCCTCCATTAACGACTCAAGAAATCCATTAGATCAAAGCCCTCTTTGACAAATTCAAAGAGAAAGTCGAGATCGAAATTGATCACTTATTATTAGTAAAAGAACATTTAGTGACTTATTTTGATCGTGATTTTTCTAGAAACGATGAGAAAGTAAATCGTTGATTTTGTGACTAGTATGCTTATTTTGTTGTCTTCAGCTAGGAAACGTAGTGTCCATCCATGACTCAATGACTTGCAACAGTGGAAATCTCAATTTCATTCACCAAGTTGTCTACCTAAAACAGTGTGAAAAAATGTTTGTTATTGAATTGAATGATTATTGTTGAAAAAATGTTTATTGTTAAATTGAATGATTTGTTGAAAAAAAATTGTGAATTGTTAGTCTTAAGTGATTTGAATAAAAATGTTGTGTTTTGAAAAAAAAAATGCCTTTGTCGTTTGTTTTGTTATGGGTATCATGATTCATGCTCTTTGACTTCTCTCTATCCCTCCCATGTCACTAATTTAGCGTTCCGACTCGATCTGTTGCTGCAAAAGGAAATATCTAGAGCAAAGTGCTTACGTTTGTTCAGTTTTTTATTTCGAGCCCTACAAAAGGATACAAGTTTGTCTTGAAAGAGGATTGAAACTCTAAGTTACACGGACGTGAAGGAAAACACCCCCTTTGTTCCTACAGTTGGCTGCCGATGTGTTCATTCTAATCATGCTTGCCGTATATCTTTGTTATTTTAGAAGTCCTATTTCTTCTGAAGTAAATACACGCATCAATAGACAGACAGCTTGGGTCACCATCCTTGAGGTTCACTATACTTTAGTTTATTTACTTCATAAAAACCCCAGATTCACAATTTAAAAAAAAAAAAAATCCATGCCACTCAGTACACTTCTGTCTCCACCTATGTGAGTGTGTATGTCAAACTGTTTAAATGAGGTAAAAAAGAAATTGACAATTTCAGAAAAGTGAACCAGTACTGTGACCTTTCAGTAGTTGATACGGTTAGAAGAAATGGTACAATACACAACAGAAGTTCATATTCAGTCTGTCTGCACTGCAATGGTAACAATGCAAGAGCGTAGGCATTATTTTGCCACACTAACTTCGAACAAAACAATGCATCGCTCATCATAAACGATTTCATTGGCTAGACTTATTTTCTGACCGCGTTCACTACGAATTGACTTCAGTATCTCTTCACACAGTGTCGAGATAAGTCGTGTCTCACTGCTAGTCGATTAATAAAATAATTAAAAAAAGTAAAACTAACGCAAAAACAATCGTACCCTGGGCGATCCCGCAGAAATTGTATCAGTTTTATAGTCAAATACATCACAGCATATTTTGGATGAACTATTCTGTGAGAACCTTACATCCACGTTATCAAAAACAGGAGGGAATTTTAGTTACCTAAATCTGCAGTTCACTCTGGTGATATTTAATAATGGTGAAATTTTTCTATGGCTGTGATTATCTGAGTGGAATGAGTGTTTCTTTGAATCTTTCTTCACGAAAATAGACTGTAAAAACAAACATAAGTGTCTTGATATGTTCTACAGTAGGAATAACTCTCTCTCTCTCTCTCTCTCTCTCCGTCATAGTAGTGTTGTTTGAAATCTTAAAGGTATCTGTTCCCGTGTGAAGATACCTCTCCAAAACTGTGACCAGTAATCACCCTATTTCTGTGAAATGTTCCGTTTGTCATGTAATTTTGTTTTTATGAAACACTTACATCCTTACAAATTGTAAATCAGTAAATCGGTGGATGAAATAAAATCTGGAGTGGACGAGCTTGTACAATTCAGGTATCGTAGCTTTCTCTTTATTTTGGCACTGCAATGTGTCACGGAAAAATTCTAACCTTAGATCTACCGTTTTTTCAAGAAAGGAAACAAACACAAGGCTTTTTCAAGAATGACGCGAGTGACATTGCGCTGTATAACCCTGCCTATGGTTAACTCTGAAATCTAAAACCAAAACACACGTTTGGAAAAAAAATTGTAACAATGTTGAAGAATGACGCGAGTGACATTGCACTGTATAACCCTGCCCATAGATTGTGGTTATGTTTTTAGCTTGTCAGCGTGTGAATAGTATATTGGGGTTTGATTTGGCTGCTTAGCGTGTGTGGATCGTAGATTAAGGTTTGATTTGGCTGATTAGCGTGTGTGGAAAGTATATGATTGGGTTTTGTATGCCTTCACGTACGTTTATGTTGATAGTATATGATTGGGTTTTGTATGCCCTCACGTACGTTTGTGTGGATAGTAGAGTGTGTGGTTATTTAACCTTCCCCTTCTGTGTGGATAATAGAGCTTGGGGTTAGATTTGGCTTGTCAACTCAGTGTTTGTCTCTTGTCTGTGTTATTTCCATCTCCCATGTTCATTTTCCCTTGAAGCTATACAAACCCCAAGATATATTCCCCTGTCGCTATACAGACCCATCCCTGTTCAAATTCCCATGTTAAATTCCCATTGTCGCTAGACAGTCCCTGGCGACAAGGGGAAATTTAACATAGGCAATACACCCTGGTTAGGGGCTTGTGAATAGTAAAGCAACAGTTTGTTTTATTTCTAGCGTGATTTTTACCATTGTCCCTAGACAGTCCTAATACCTTTTGTCTCTCTATAGTCCCACCCATGTTAAAGTCCCATTGTCCCTAGACAAACCCACCATGTTACAGTCCCATTGTCCCCCAAGTACCGGTCCTGTATTCCTATGTTACATTTCCATTGTCCCTATACAAACCCATCCATGTTCCATTCCCTTTTGACTGTAGAGCCACAATGGGAAACTAATGTTATTTTTCCCCCATGTTCAATTTCCTTGTCCCTATAATGCCTATGATTTTTTGTAAAGTTATTTGTACTCTAGGGACTATGGGAAAATAACATTATGTTGTCCCTATAGTACAACGGATTTTTTCCTATAGTCCCTACGATACAAAACCCATGTTTTTAATCATAAGTCCCCTAGTCCCTACGGTATCCCCATTTACTACTTTTGTCACCAGGCAAAACGTTTTAACGCTTTGAAAGAACCTTGCAAACTTTGGTTCCAAATAACTGTCTTGAACGTTGTCAAATTCGGTTAAATTTTTCAATGTTTTGTGTTATACAATACACGTACGTTTTATAATACAACACATATGAACGCATAAATCATAGTTTTTATGTTTCATAAATTTTGTCCCCCAGTGGCTATTGAGTTTTTACAATTTCCAAGATGTCCATAGAGAAAGAATATTTCATAGCACAAACTGTACCTGTTCTTTCCAACTTCGATCCACTTTTCCACAACCTGCTTTCGTTCCTCTAATGTTAGAGACATCCCTTCGCCCGTTGTACCATTTACTAAGAAAATGTAAATGTTCCCGCAATATGCATTTCAAGGAATCCAGATAGCATGTCATCTAATTGTATTACTTTTTGCAGTAAATCATAAAATTATTAAATTTACAATAAAAGTTCACTGTATTCATCTTTTCTCTGGAATCAGGGGCATCTCTGTCATTATACGTTTGTGCCTCTGTGTGTGTGTGTGTGACTTGTGATCACAATAAGCAAATGAAACACGCGGCATGACATAATGATACGCCTTCGTAATAATTAATATAAACCATGTGCCGTTTTTAAAAAAATCAGATATTGGCAGAGACTTTGGGACTATATTTTTTGGCTAATAAGGCCAAATTATTGCAATATAGGCCTGCTAACATTGATCCTCTGTTCCATGTCCTAAACATAAACTAAACTGAGAACCAAGGGAAGCCTGGGACAAATGCCAATTTATTTAAATACCAGAAAAGAATCTGAAACAGAAAATACTCTTCAGAATGCGCAACAAAAATGTTTAAAGGCTATTTTTATCTGTTTTTCTGAACCAGACTCTTTTTACGGTCCATCAGCTATTTTGTATGTACTGTATTATAAATTTTGTTGTCTGGTACCATGCTTTGTTCGTAACGTAAGGAAGACGTGAAGATACCAGACTATTGATACATAAATTCGGACTTAAATTGTTTGCCCATTGTTACTTACATTTAGACGCATTGGGATTACCCATGTACAGACTATACTTAAAGATGTATTTCTAGGACCTATTGTCGGAAGAATTATGTGTTTGCTATTTGATTAGTCTTATATTTTAACAAAATCCCTTAATTCTCACAAACTTTAAAGCCCGAAGCATTTCCTAAAAGTTATAACCTTATAAATATTCGGTATACTTATGAGGTTGATGGGAGGGACCAATATTACAGATTTCAAAATTCTAAAATGCATACATTAGTAGAATGTCAGACGTTTCGTACTATGAGTCAGGGTTCGAGTTTTTTGTGTGCTGAAACTAAACTTTTGAGAACACGGAGCGAGGGAAACTAACAATACTTCGTGCAGCTATCACGAATAACATTATTTGGCCCACCAAGCGCTAACTTTCAACATCTGTGGCATCAGGTTCGATTGTCGATTTGGTAATGTAAAAAATTAAAGGTCAACTAACTCTAGTCAAATGGTCTTCTACAAGTACTAAATTTGGAAGACCATCGCAAGCCACCCCTGTACCGCCCGAGTCCGCGTGAGAAGATTGAATGTATCTTACCGTAGATTTGGTTGACATCGTTTCTAACTAGATGTTCGCAGTATTCTTCAAACTTGTCGAAGGCGATATTCCTAATTGGAAATAGAATTTTCAATATATATATATATATATATATATATATATATATATATATATATATATATATATATATATATATATATATATATAATATTGTAATGGGTTGACACTACTACTAACACCATTAAAACAAAGGTATATTTATCATTTCCATCGTGAATGGAGCAATCATTGTCACCTGCTGTCGTCATCAAATCAATAAAGAAAAAAAATTACCGAAAAAAATATACGTTTTACTGTAAAATTCACATTTATATACCGAAACCTGTGTATTAAGTCCTTTCTTCCAGTTGTACTAAG
Organism: Sinohyriopsis cumingii; assembly: GCA_028554795.2. Classification (NCBI taxonomy): domain Eukaryota; kingdom Metazoa; phylum Mollusca; class Bivalvia; order Unionida; family Unionidae; genus Sinohyriopsis; species Sinohyriopsis cumingii. The sequence continues at coordinate 149,927,905 of CM068838.1, read as the reverse complement.
TATCTTTTTCGGTTCTTCGTTAAGGACTGTAGTGTTTAATTTGGGCATAGCGCTGTGCCTTTTCTGTAGCAATCTGAATCTGTATTTTCTTTTTCGAAATCATACAAAAAAGTCTCTAAATATTTTTGATCAGTAGGATGCTAGGATGCGTGTTTTTAGAGGTGCATGATACGCGTATTTTTTTCTTTGTTTGTTTTGTTCTTTTTCTTATTTGTCGCATTTTGTATGTCAACCATCTATATATAAAAAGAAAAGTAACCCCTCAAATCGGAAAAAACCCGTTAACATAGGGATTCTTATTTTTGAAGATGGAGATTTTGTTAACATCTGCTTTCAGTAACACCTAATCCATTCTTTCATATCTACCCAATACATAGTTACGATCGATAAGTATCAACAATATTTCTAGATTGTTACGAGAATAAAAAATGGATCAAATTTCATTACAATTTCGGGGAAAATGAATTTTTTATTTGTAATAGTGTAGAAAAATACCCGTGAAAGCAGCATTAAAGGGATAGTGTGAACTGAACCACGCCTATTTTTTTAAATACTGCAAGGTCCCTGAACACAGCTTTATTTCGGAGCTGGGTTATGGTTATATTTCAGTGCTGAACCAATCGTTTTGTGACATATAAAATCTTGCATCCCTTCTAGAATACTTCTGGACTACTATTGTTTTAAAAACTAAAATAACTAACATTTCGCTGATTATAGGATATCTCGGAGTTGCTTGAAATCCTATTAGAGCTGGGTGGTTTTTGATCGCGGAGTACTGAGTTGGTCTTCTTGTCATGTGACCTACTTTATATCACGCGGTGGTCCTCAATTAATTATTTTCAAGAGTAAGAGAAAACTTCTAACTGTAAGTGTCTAACAAGAAAAATTCAAAAAGTTTGCTCTATCAAATTTGCTCAAAATAATAAATGCAATTCCCTAAAGTAGAGCATGATAACATTAAAATTGATGTAGTACAATAAATCAATGTTGTACTCTGTACCCAAGTATTCCACAGTGGCGTTATCAAGTTATCGATTGTCGGTACGTCTGACTGCTTTAATCCTGTGTTCAATACGTTTTAGAGGAATACTATATCGGGTTGCATAATAATGACTCTCTTGTTTAAGCCTACTTAATCCATTTTAATCTTAATGACTGGTCCAGGGATTTGAGAGTATTTTTTGTGCTTCAAAATAGTGGTCCAAAAATGTCCTCATATCCCTAGATGAATTTTAAAAAATCAATATGATCTTTTCTTTGTGGTCACTATGGTCAGGCTCCGAAGTATCACTATTGCCCGGACTTTGGGGGTATTTTGTAAAATAGGAGTGGTCCAGAAAATTTAAAATATAAGCATATGAGATTGCAAAATTTTGTTTATAATGTTTGTATTTATGGTCGAACAGTCGCTGTCGCCTCACAACTTATGACATTGGCCTGGGTTGTGAAGCTGTGTGCATGATGAAGCCTTTAGGAATGCATAGAAAGCATTCAATCGGTCAGTGACCCGAGCAGCTTACTTTATAGCATTCTCCGTCTGTTTGACAAACACTACCAAGTAATCAGAATATCTGGAGGACAATGAAATGTTCACGCAGATTGGAATGTGTTAAAACTGGGAGACTAAACTACCGTATATACTAACCTATAGCTCCTGCCCAGCTGCAAACAACAGTGACCATGATCTACCGTCCCATAATGCGATGACAGGTCAGGGTCTGTAATGTTTGTTCTACGTAAAAGTCCTAGAAAACTGTATAGATCGAATTCTACCGGTCCATTATGGGACGGCATATCTGGATCTATGGAGTTTGTCAGCGCCGGTAGATCTAGATCTGTGCAGTTTGTATGAGATGGCAGATCTGGGTGTATGCAGTTTGTGTGCGATGACAGCTCTGGGTGTATGCAGTCTACAGTTGCTCTGACTTGCATGCAAATATATACGGACCGTCACAATTCCTTGATAAACTTGAATGAACTCAATTGTATTCTTTTAGATATATTTTCAAGTACGCTAACGTGACATCCGGGTATGGGGTGAATTGTTGAGTGGGTATGTCTGTGTGCTTACCCATTGTCGTCAAAAGGTGTAAATGTTGCTGCCACCAAACCCTCAAGCTTGAAAGTGCTTATCTGCCAAAGAAAGTCACACAAATACAATGACAGCGAATTAAGCAATTGGCTTACACATTTTGTCTCTGACAACTATATCTACCTGATAAAACCCTTAAAGTGAGAATGCATCTGAACAGCCATGGTACATGCTAAACCATGAAGCTATAAACTTATGACCTTCCTTAATCATCTAAATTTATTAAAGTATAGTCTTCAACTTTGCATTATAATCATTAATAAATTGTATTGTCCACACGCGCGGGGGGGGGGGGGGACGGGATACCCGCCTTTTATTTACTCTTTCGTCAATCTCTCTGCGGTACTCCACAACCGTTGGTGGAAATTTAGCAAACTTTTTAAACAGATTGCCCAGAAGATAACTACGTACTGCGGGAATGTGATTTGAAATCGTCAAATATACAAAAGTTGTTAATTGAGACATGTTTGAATATTTTTAATCAAATTTCAAAATTCCAAATGAAAGTATTATCACATGTAACTATGTATTTATTACCTATTGGTTGTGCTTAGACGATGGAATGATGAATGGATGGTCGATTCGGTTAAACGTGCAATGTTTTTTTGCCAGAATCCAATTCATACCGTGAATATTTTTAATATCAATATATTTAAAATAATTAAAAACATTACATTTAATAAACAACATAAAAATGAAAAATAAAAATAGAATAATCTGTTATGAAACAGTTTTAAGATTTTACTTGTATTTTTTATTCACATAGCACAGGGGGCCCCGAGTGACCGAGTGGTCTGAAGCGCTCTCCGTTACGGATCACCGCCATCTCACCTCTGTCTGCGTGGGTTCGAGTCTCGGATCCGGCTAATGTGGGTATGTAAGAAAGCTTGCCAGTATCTTTTCTTGGGTTGGTGTTTTTTTTTTTCGGGGTTTTCCCGGGTTCTTCCTCCATCATTAATACTGGCCGCCATGTATATCCTATCGTGTGCTGAAAAATGGCGTTAAATCCTACAACAACAACAACAACAACACATAGCACAGTGCAGCAAGCTGAACTAGCAAATAACAGTAATTATAGCTACTTAATGGACGCAAGCTTTTTATTTCATTTTTTATTTCATGCTCATCTCTCTCTCTTTCTCACACACACACAGACACACACACACATACATACATACGTCGCCTTAATTTCAGTGTCTGTGTTTGCCCCACCCCCCACCCCCACCCCACCCCTCCAGCCATAAGTTTAGGAGGAGAAGTGAGGACAAACACATTTCAGGTCGCGAAACCAGGCCCGGCCCTAGGATGTGCGGGGCCCAAGGCAGCAAAAGCTGTGAGCAAAAAAATTGCATTGCGGAGTTGATTTCCTGAAAGCACGGGACCCAATGCGGTTGCCTCGTTCGCCTTGCCCCGAGGCCGGGCCTGCGCCAAACTCACACGGCATTTAAGAACCAGAGCACGTTAGAGGAAGCAACTGCTTACTAAAACAACCCGGTGCAGTGTTATAAACCAGTATGGTCGCCCTATCTAGACGCCGTTACGGAACCAGGCAAACTTTTTGGATACGAAACAACCCAGTGTCCGATTTCAGTACCAGACAAAGTTCGCGAAATTGTTGGGTGTTGGGGCGATCAAGAGCATAGGGGTTGGAGTAAATAATAATAATAATAATAATAATAATAATCGTGGGTTTGTCATGGCAGGCCATGGAAGTAGCTCTAAGTTAGCCGCCAATAGCTAAAATTAAGAAAATGGACTTTCAAAAAGATCACCCGAAACAAATGTAGTAACAGATCCCAAACCGTACAAAGTCATATCTTGACCGTACGAAGCACATCTTGATACGGATTATTTATAGCAAAACGGGCGAAGGGGTGTGTCTTCGCATTTCTTATCTATTCCATATTACACGATCTCTTTTCAAGCATATTAATTAATACGATGCCGTTAGCTAAGTGCACCACGGCCTTTAAACATATCATGGAACGAAATAAGATATATTTTACCTTAGACATTTTATCTTCAGTGCTAATGTAGACGGTGTGCTCTGATTTTACAAATCTTGAAATACTTTAATCTTCTATATACATGGACTAAAGTCTGCGGGCAAACTGCGCATGTCTCAATGCCATCAGCAGATTACTGGCCAGTTATGACCGGAGACTCACCGCTTACCAAGAAACTCTGGAACAAGGATGTTGATGTTTATCACGCAAATAACGAATTGTTGGCCGGCTATTCAAGCTCACATGCTGTCGTGAGCTATGGTGAACCAAACGGGTCAACACTATTGATAACCTTGGCAAAGGGATCGTAATTACCGTTGCACGGTAATGTTAACACTAGTGTTGTTGGAACGGCATATATATTCCTGGCAATGCTATACACGCTATATTAAGATAACCGTGCGACTGTAATTTTTGTTATTGAAAGGGTATATTTTAGCGTTGCAACGATAGAAGTTACCATTATGTACGACGCTGACATTACTGTTGCATCGGTAAAATATAAATTGCAACTATGAAATACACAGTGCCCACCTAGTACTAATATTAGTACCCTTACTCGTATTTCGTGGACAGGGTACTAACATGAGCATATACGTGTTAATGGAGCAATCACACCCGGCGCTCTTTTAGCCTAATAATAACACTTTAAACATATTCCTTGCATACAATCCAATAAATTTAGTAGTCCTCTTATTTAATACCGGAAGCATCGAAAATCATTGTAGAAATAGTTGCTAAATCTCGTTTACCTTTTTTAGCTGATATTTTTGTTTAGATCGTCCGCCATATTATTTCAAATAATGATTACTTCCGTTCTCAGCCTCGTTTGTTTGAGTGCCATATAAGGACCTTGACGCCTTATTTGGAAACGTAAACAAATCGTAGTAAAAATTTGGCGCCGTTTGGGTCAGAAATTCTGCGCATTAAAAGTAAATACGGTTTATCGGCAACTTTGAAATTCGACCAAGAAGCGATTATTCGCCACTTGTTTGATAATACTATAGCGTAGAATATCCAAAATATGGTCTGGCAAGCCTTACGTAGAAAAGGGTCACGGCTAGAGTCTCGCGTTATCTGTCATGGCGGACAGGATAAGGTTAGAGTAACCATGCCAATTTATTTTATCGTGTAAGGGCTTATTAAATTCAAAATAAGCCAAACTTCTTTCACAGTATGATTATACTTATATAGTTGATTTCTACACTGTTTGTTTTTCTGACTTTGTGATGTTTTTTTTTTGCTCCATTACATGATATGGGATCAGTTCGTAGCCTCAACCACAACAAATCAAGTTGAGGCTACGACATCGCAGCTAAGTGCCCACCAAGACAAGGGGAAGAGAAGGGATTTTAGTACAAGGACAAAGGAGACGGTTTCCAAAAACTGCAGACAAATTCCAAATATTGATATCATGAGGACAATGAGAGCTATTCTACGTATCAAATGAAAAAAATGTGGGAAAAATAAATTTCAAAGAATAAATTATACTTCTGTATCTATAAAATGTGATGAATATCTAGAATTTGTTTGTAAAAAAAAATGTAAATGAAAACACGTAAAGTGATTTTAAAAAAAAAACAAAAAAAAAAAAAAACAAAAAAACAGCTGACGCTGACAGGCATGTACGTCAAGTCCACGTTTAGCCCGATAAATCTGCTCTCAAACCAGTACAGATACTGATAGAAGTACGGCCACCCAGTAATGTCCAATAGTTCTGCGACTGGGAAACGTAAAGAATCAGATTTAAACATTGCTGCTCCACAATATTTTCAGGGTGTCCAAGTGGTCTAAAGCACTCACCATCTCATCTCTGTCTGCGTGGGTTCGAGTATCGGTATGAGAGTTAGCTGCCAGTAGCTTCCCATGGGTCGGTGGTTCTGACCGGGGTTTTCCCGGGTTCTTCCTCCACCAGTTATACTGGCCGCCATGTATAGACTATCTTGCGCTGGGAAATGGGGTTAACAGCAAATTGCCTGTATACGTCTATACGTCTATTCAAAAGTGTTCACGAAAAAGTTATTTCTTGGGTGAAAAAAATGTGTCATCTCCAGGAAGAACGTCCCTGTCTATTTTTTTTACGAAAAGAAGGTGTCAGTACACGCAAAACAATTTTTCACGAAAAAGTGTTTATTTTTCTAATCAAAGAGAAATCATCATAAATTATGTGTCACGTTCTTCAAAGAAAAAGTACTTTTGCGATTTGATGCACGTCCTTTGCGAGAAAACGTAGACTCGTCATAGAAATGTAACTTTCTTCATGAAAAAATGTCATTCGTCGTCTATGCAAAATGTGAACGAAAAAGGGTTGGTTTTATTTTCGTGAAATAATCTTTATGAAAATCGAAAAAATTTCTTCATGACAAATCGCTTCAAGTTTAATGTTTGGCTACGGCAAGTGTCAATGGCCTTTTATTGTATGACAATTTTGTACGGTATTTTAACGAAGAAAGGTGTATACAGTTATGACAATTATTGACTGCTGGCCACTATGAGGGAAAGAAAGCAGTAGGCCCTGATGATGACGAAGAAGAAGAAAATATGGGATGATTAGTTCGAGACAAGCGCCATTTAACCTAAGTATGGGTACAGGCAGATTTGAACCATGGCTGACTCTGACCAGACCTATTCGGGTAACATTACGGGCTGATTCGGGCTATAATAAGCTTCGCCTTAGATTTAAATGTAACGTTTATAAACGTTTCAAATGTTATTGTTCACATTATTACATACATTAGTATGCTGGGTTGATCATACTGCATTTAGCAAACAAAACCCCACTGGCACAGTATAGAAATTAAATGAAATAATATCAAACAGTTTATCCTACATTGAATTGTTTGTGAAATCGTCTCAGAGCAGCTCGTTCACAGTCATGGAAAAGAAATAGTTCACTTTATTTCACTGAGAAATAACATGACTACCAATACTAAAAAAAATATGAAAACGGACAGTGAAAATAAATCATATATCGTTTGAGTATGTTAATTCTTTTGTTGGATTTATGTACAATATATCCTTATCCTATATACTATACTATATACTAATGGTGCTAAATTTTATATGCTTAAAAATGAGACTGGATTACTATCACACTTAGGACCTTATTCCATAGAATATCATACATCAATATAACGAGTCTCTAGTCTCTGAGGTGGTGGACTTTATATTACTTATAATAAGAAAATAATAATGTAACAAAAATGGCGTTGTTTTCTCTTTATAAAGACGAAATATATTTTACTTATCTTTGTTTAAAGCACGGATTGTTCTTCATTATGTCTGAATTAATACCGTATTATTTAATTTTATGCAAATTACTCACACAAATAATCGTGAAGAAGCTCATGCAGTAAATATTCTTTCGTCATAATACTGTCTATGTTACGGCTTTTGTTAGGTTTATCTTTATACTGAATATTGTACTATGTACAAACAGAACCAAAATAAAACTTGCATCCTAAAAATTGAAAGATGGGTTCATTGGCAGTTCGAGGAGGCCATTGCCCAAGTTGCCAGATGAAAGGGGCGCCGTAAACAGCTTTTTTCTTTTTAGCAGAAATTTAATAGTATTTCATCTTGGTCCATTATTGAACCATGGGCAATTCTTCACAAGATGTATATTTCGGGGCCTGGAAGGGTGGGTGGGTTGGTAACATATATAAAAAACTGTTATCTATAGCAAAGTAGGGGCACCACTAAAGAACATTACCTCCCAGCGCATTTAACCCTCGCGCCGTCACTGCTAAGGTTCTGTCAAATCAATAAAATATCATGTGTCAATACAATATAATATGTCTGTAGTTTGCTAAATTTGTGGCTGTCGTAATAATTATATAAAGGAATGATAACGTAACTAATTATGAAAAAAAGGATAACGATACTAAGATGTCAATGAGTAGTTGGAAGGGTCTTTCGGTGGTATCCAAAGTAATAGCTTCACGACCATAGATTATCATTTAGGGGCTACTCTGGGGCATAAACGGAATTCATCTATTACCCTAAATGCCATACAAATGTATTGTCATACGCGCTACTCTGGAGCAGAAGGGAAAATGTAATGTCACAATTGTTCTTTGACAATCCAACACACCATATATACCATCTAAAACGTGTTGTGACCAATTATAATCCACCACATCACATATGCTATCCAAGAAGCAGTGTGTAGTAACCGATATCCCATCATATATTATGCACCCCTGTACCATCAATATTTAGTGTGTTTTGACACACTGTTCCATCATTTACTATACAACACCCCAAACAATACAATCAACACACCGTGTATAGCGATGAACACTCCGCCATCTTCTATCCAACACCATACACTATACCAACCAAACGCCGTGTATAGTGACCAATGCTACGTCATCTACTATCCAATAACCCACACTCTAATATACAACGTGTCGTGTGTATTGACCAATAATTCTTAATCTACCATCCAACACCCCTGACAATACCATCAACATGCCATGTATAGTGACCAATACCCCGTGTTCTACGTTCCAATACACCACATATAATATCTAACACGCTGTGTATAGTAACCAATACGCCGTCATCTACTATCCACCACCCGACACTATACCATCAACACCCCATGTGTAATGACGTGCTGCCTAGGGAATAAATTTATATAACCGAGGTTTATATTTAAAGCATTACCTATTCCTCAGACCATGTTGGACGTGTCATCAAATATATTGTACTGATGGTTAAAAATAGTTTCAGTCAAGAAACCAACCCGTACCAATGGTATAAATAGCATTAATCAAGGGAACCAGCTCAGGATAATCTAAAATGAGGTTACTAAAACTTGTACTAAGCATCCGAACTGTCGCAGACTTGTGTTGTCACTAAAAGAAAACTCCGAAAAAGAATGTAAAAATGTCAAAAAATCAGCCTGAACTAAATGTAGCACTAACATTCCGAAGCTGATACTGACAGCAGTAAAGTAATCTTCAATTTGTCGTTTGATTTCAAATTCTGTATATGCTGCGGTAGTCAAAGATGATACGAGATAAAATTCTACCCTTTAGAATTCTTGCATTGTCATAATCTGGATTTGAACGTTCGAAATAATTTCGGTGTATCATTTTCCTCAGTTAGTAATCAAAAACGTCAAATTCTCTGCGGTGGTTCTTCTTTTCTTATTCCTTTCCCAGGCGGCTGCATGTCTATGAGCTCTCAAGCGATTCAACTTCTTTTTTTATTTTTTTCTGTTTGAATCAACACGTTTTCCTGATTTCATTAATGCTTCTTTAAGACTAGGTTTCAGGATGGTTGATGCCGCACTACAAATTGATTTTAACAACATATATCCTAAACCATATCCTTGTTGTCCAGCTACTCCTTGGTGTAAAATATGCATAATGTACATTTCACTGAAGAATCATTGTTGTAAATGTAGTTGAACGGTGACTTTTCCTTTAGAGAATACAATATTTTGCCCAAGATCTCATATTATACTGATACTGACACAGCCGATATACGATTTGCTGACTTACATATATTTGATCTAGTTTATCTTTGATTTAATTTGTGTTTGGTTTGATTTGATTGTTTGTGGGTTTTGGAATATTTTTATTTTCTTTACATGTCAATGTAATGTAATTTTGTTTACTAAGAATATGATATTTTAAAAGAAAATTCAGTCTAACCTGAGTTTTTCCTTCGATACATAATAATACAAACACTTCGTGTCTATTTTTCACTTAGTTCCTGGCCTTGATTGAAGGTCAAGTAAACAACTTTTTCTAGGAATAAAATGATTGGTTCTTATCAAGGACATACAGGAGCTGTCTGTCTTTAACATGTAATCATGATCGCGTCATCCTCTATTTCGCAATTAGGCATTTCCGAAATTGCGAAATACTTAGTATAAATAGTGATGTTGAGAGAGAGAGAGAGAGAGAGAGAGAGAGAGAGAGATCAGAGTCAGGGGGTTTTAAACACTTGATGTCAAGTTGTTTTCTTCTGTTGTGACCAGTATTGAAGTTTTGAGTTTTTAAGTTATATGTTAATTTTTCTTCAGAATTATTTGGACTCTAGAAGATTAATTCGTTTCTCTGGAAATATTATTGTATTCATACAGAACTCTTGAACAAGGACTTTTCTTGGAAAATTTTATTTCGATTTTCAAAACTGTAGGATTAATTATTATGTTTCTACAAGGAACTGTAGACGTCAACACAGTACAGGCTATAGCATACATCATCGCCTTCCATCTTGAATTCTTCGTCGGAACACACCAACGTCAAGTTAAGTCCTTCCTTTAACTCAATATGGAAGCAAAAATACTTGTAGATTCGATTAGTGTTGGTTGGTTATGTGTGTGCTATGTTCGCGTTTCGCAAAATGAGAGGATCGTATTTGTAAAATTGTTTTTGAACTTGCTAGTTGAATATTTCGACGAGCAGAGTGGTTTGATCTTTAACACATTCTTCACCTGAGCGGGATAAATGATCTTACCAAACTTACTTCCCGATGAGCTTCGTGACCCAATTGTACGTCTTGAGGTAATTGGGCTGTGCAACAACATTAGTTGTTACTCTGAATCTCACTCATAGCAGTGATGGTAAGGTTCTGGTCTAAGTGGTTAGAGGGTCCGCCTCGGATGCGGAAGGTTATGATTCGAACCCTGGCAGTAGTGAAGGGGGATCCTATAGGGTCTATGGGACTTATCATTAAAAATACCCTTGGGAACATATAGGGTCTATGTAAATTTAACATGGAGAAAAATCGTGGGAACATATAGGGTCTATGGGAATTAACATGGCCAAAAATCGTGGGACAATATAGGGTCTATGGGAATTAACATGGCCAAAAACCCTGGGACAATATAGGGTCTATGTAAATTTAACATGGCCAAAAACCCTTGGGACTGTATAGGGTCTATGTAAAATTGAAACAGGGAGGGTCTCTATTTTTTAAAAAAAATAAAAAAAAAAAATAAAAAAAAATAAAAACAAAATAAAAAAAGGGTAGGCAATGGAAAGGCTATCTCTTTTCGAGAAATATGGGGGCCCTGAAAAGGGCCTTTGGGTTTTCTTCTCTTCTTCTAATTTCTTTTTCTCCACCAAGTTCTTATTTTATCTCCTACACTCTTTTTCTTCTCTTTTTCTCCTCCTCTTCTTTCTTCTCTTCCTCTTCTTTCTTCTCTTCCTCCTCCTCTTCTTTCTTCCTCTTCTCATTTTCTTCTTCTTTTTCAATTTTTTCGTTCCATTTTGTGACGATCGTCGATAAATACCTATGTATCTATAATCAGCTGAAATTCCTATGAAATCCCACTATCTATTTATAGCTCCAACTTGTGGGTTTTTCCTTTGGAAAATCCCACTATCTTTTTATAGCCTCAGCTTGAGTGACGTTCCTGTTTATGAATTCTAGTATATATGTATAGCTACAAAATGTGGAAATCCCCAAGTCGATATTTATAGTCTCGAAATTTCCAGCGTCAGTGACGTCACTGTACTGAACACTAGGGATAAATATCAACAGTGTTGCAAGTGGCTGACCTGAATGCACGCTACTGCAGGTAGGTAGGTAGAGTGTATCTGATAGGGATAAAGTGAGTTTTATACGGACAAACAGAGACCAATACACACACCCACACAACGTACGCGCGCGCACACACACACACACACACACACATACACACACACACACACATACAGAGGGAAGAGGAAAAAACAAACCCCAAATATACTATCAACACAGAAGGGAGATGATACAAACCCCAAATAAACTATCCACACAAACGTACGCGAACGCATACAAACCCCAAATATACTATCAACACAGAAGGGAGATGATACAAACCCCAAATAAACTATCCACACAAACGTACGCGAACGTATACAAACCCCAAATATATATCAACACAGAGTGAAGAAGTAAAAGTTTTTTGAAAGCACCTAAGCCCTCACCTGCAATGACCAACTCTGCCAAACACCTACACCCCACCCCACCCCACCCCCCACTCCCAACACTACAAAACCCATTTAACCCGTTATTTTATGGCATCAGTGTGTGATTTAGGAAACATCAAGACACAAAATAATGGAGGAATAGACTGACTATTGTTTACCGACTTGCATGCCTAAAGAGCGTGCGTGAAGGAAAACATCCTTCCATTTCAATTCTAACTAAAACATGATCCAGAGGGATAGAGATAGGTGAAAGGGCACAATTTCATAAAGTGTGAGTAGAAAACAAAACACGCCATCCTTATTATACAATGTCAAGACCAAGAGACACGTACGTGTTCTTTCTGGTCTATTCTCTTTTAGAAGGTAGTATGAAATTTCACATCAGGGCCAACGCATCGGCTCACATTGTCAATTTTTCCATTTCCATGTCTTTACTGGCACAAGTTCTTCATCATCTTCAATTTCTTCTTCTTCTGAATCCCTCTTCTCTGTTTCGTCTTGTTTTTGTTTCTTCTCTTTTCTCGTAGGGCACTCTGAATTCCAGTGTCCTTTCTCCTGACAACGATATTAGGTATCTTGACTTTTGTCTCTCTTTCTTAGACGAAGCAGGTATTCTGGAGACAAATACCCATTTACCTTTGCAGATATAGCAAACTTCATTAGCACTTACACACTTTCGTATGACTCTCATCAAATCAACGATCAAAAGAGTAAGTTTTGTTGCCACTTTCGCATGTGAATTATGCTTTCGTATGACTTTTAGCAAATATTTGACCAGCAGGTCGATCTGTGCTGACTCTTCCATCTTCTTGATCGTTTGAGAGCGGAATGAATACTCTGACGCTAAGACACTCTCCTTATATACAGGGACCTGCTGCGTATGAAACCTAGTCAAATGTAATTTTGCAATAAGATGAAACGATTTCATTGAGGAAGTAAAAAGCAATGATGTACCGTATCGCCTCACACAAAACCTGAAGTGTTAGTTCAAATCCGTGTCAGCGATTTCGAAGACGACATAACTGAGCTTTAATCAATGCTCTCCAATTATGCCACAAAACCACGAGTCCTGATTCACGCCAAAAGAAATTTCGTTCGGTCCATAAAAAATAGTGTCATATCTGAGAAACGCAAAAAGGAACTTCCAGAAAACTGAGAAAGACGGCTTACACCTACAACGTAAATGTATGAGTTCAAGTAGTGCGTAAAACTTAGTCAAATTAAATTTTTATAGTCAAGACGAAACGATCTCTTTTCGAACAAGAAAGCAGACACCAAGCGACAATGGCAATCCGTGTCACACAACACTTTTCAAAATGTATATTATCAGAGGTTTGTTCTAGCGATCTGCACGGTTAAATTAAATGTTGATGTATTTTGCAATAAGACGGACACAATTTCCATGGGATCGCCCATGGTACGAATGTTCGTGCATTAGTTTAATTTTTAAAAATATTTTTTTTATATAAATCGCCTATAGGATAGACCCAGTAAAGCATGGCCATTCTCGTCACTGTCTGAATAGCTACTCAAGTCAATTCGAGCGAACGCGGTAAGAAAATAAGTATAGCCAATGAAATGGCTTACAACGGGTGATGCATTGTTTTGTTCTAGGACTGTGTGGCATAATAATCCCTATGTTCTTACGTTGTTACCATTACAGTGCAGACAGACTGAAATGTGAACTTACAAGCCCTCTTTGTGTGTGTTGTACCATTTCCTCTTACCACATCAAAATACTGAGCGTCACAGTATTGGTTCGCGTTTTCAAACTGACCATTTTTTTTATATCTCACTTAAACATTTCGACATAAACACTCACACTCACATCGGTAGAGTCAGAACAGACGTGTTACAGTATTGAGGGGCATGTTATCTTTTCGTTTTCAAACTAATAAATTTGGGGCTTGTATGAAGTAAAGAACCGAAAGTACAGTGAAACTCAAGGATGATGACCCAATCTGTCTGTCTATTGATGCGTGTATTTACTTAAGAAGAAATATGACCTCTAAAACACAAAGAGATACGGCAAGCATGATTAGATCAAACACAACGATGTTTTCCTTCACGCCCGTGTAATTTAGAGTTTCAATCGTCTTTGAAGACAAACTTGGTCTCCTTTTGTAGGGCTTGAAATAATAAAAGAAACTGAAAAATCTTAAGCACTTTGCTATAGATAATTTCATCAACAGACTAAACAACATAAATACCGTTACAACAATAGAAAGCCTTAAATCTTCTATCAAAAAGAAATGCATGAAAAAAATTAAAGATTAACGATAACTAACCAATGAAACCGAATTTAACAAAGGCAATGACATGTGAACAAATGCCTCTCACTTTGGAAAGGTAGGCGAATGTACTCTGTCATGCACCATCAACTTGAAAAAAATTATAAACAGAGAGAAACCTGAATTCAAAATTCAGTTGTTTCTTTTTCTTCAAAATTGTTTCGTTTCTTTTTTCTTTTTTTTGGAACAAATCTAAGCACTAATATAGAGTGGAAAAGGGAAAATGCACATACAAGCTTTGATATTTCTGAAAAAATGAGGGGATATTCCTAACGTTCATAACCACCTATATATGCTTGGACTTGTCTGTGACTTATCCACAAAACAAGATGTACATATTTCTGGTCAAGCTGCAAGTGTGTGCGTGTTTTTGAAAATGGTTAAAATGGGATATACAATTTTCTCGTGACACTTATAAAGTGAAGAGTCTGTGCAAGTGTCAAAAGCCAAAGTCATATAAGTTTTGTATTTTGTACGGCTTGTAAAGATTTCCACTTTAGAAAATGTGAAGTATCACAAGTTATTATCACAAACAGAAGTGGAACATAGGGGCTTGCAAGAAAGAAAATAACCCAGACAGTTGGTGTCATCAAGAGTGCTAGAGACGGTACCCGAACTTGCTTGCTTGCTTACTTGAATTAAAGTGATTTTCGCTCTAATGGAGCATGTATCACTGGTTTAATAACGCACCGCGTGATTTTTAATTACTCCTGGGGAAGGAAAGAGAGCCTCATCCCCCCAGGCTTTTATGTACTCACAGACTACTTTTAAATTTAGCCAATCAGGTGTAGGACTAACTAGTCCTTAACAACCTGACTGAAAGGCTTTAAACATGAGTGGGAATTGTCTCACCACACACTCATTTTTCTGTCCGAGCGTGGTAAAGGAGGAAAAAGGTGCTCAGCAAGACAGCCATGGATGTTAAGTACTCACCAAAACGCTAGCCCGTACTTATTTCAAATCAAGTCGTGTCACCAAAAAAGACGACGTGTACGACATCAAAGGCATTGTCAAACGCAGAATACCTCAGTGCTAACTGGCTAGGTCTGCATTTCTTGCTCCCGCTGCTGTTGCGTATATTTCTTCCCTCCACACCGAGTTCTGGGCCTAATTCTTTAAATTTCGTTGTACCCGAACTTACATTATCCATATTATCACCAACAAAAAAAAAACAAAAAAAAAAAAAAAACGCACAGACCTAAAAGAAACACTCACTCACTTTTTACAGAACATTACTATTTTTAAAATTTTGATAAGCGACGGAAACGAACAACTTAGAGTCACACTTTCTAACCAAGATAAAGAAATCATGTGCTGATAGACTCACTTCTGTATTTTTTCTTCTAACTGACTAACATATCATAGGCAATGGAATGTTATTTCTTTTCGAGAGTATGGGGTAGCCCTAAAAAAATTTTGGGGAACTTGAAGCTATGGCTATGGCGATCGCTTCAAGTTCCCCCAAAAAATTTTAGGACTACCCCATACTCTCGAAAAGAAATAACATTCCATTGCCTATGATATGTTAGTCAGTTAGAAGAAAAAATACAGAAGTGAGTCTATCAGCACATGATTTCTTTATCTTGGTTAGAAAGTGTGACTCTAAGTTGTTCGTTTCCGTCGCTTATCAAAATTTTAAAAATAGTAATGTTCTGTAAAAAGTGAGTGAGTGTTTCTTTTAGGTCTGTGCGTTTTTTTTTTTTTTTTGTTTTTTTTTTGTTGGTGATAATATGGATAATGTAAGTTCGGGTACAACGAAATTTAAAGAATTAGGCCCAGAACTCGGTGTGGAGGGAAGAAATATACGCAACAGCAGCGGGAGCAAGAAATGCAGACCTAGCCAGTTAGCACTGAGGTATTCTGCGTTTGACAATGCCTTTGATGTCGTACACGTCGTCTTTTTTGGTGACACGACTTGATTTGAAATAAGTACGGGCTAGCGTTTTGGTGAGTACTTAACATCCATGGCTGTCTTGCTGAGCACCTTTTTCCTCCTTTACCACGCTCGGACAGAAAAATGAGTGTGTGGTGAGACAATTCCCACTCATGTTTAAAGCCTTTCAGTCAGGTTGTTAAGGACTAGTTAGTCCTACACCTGATTGGCTAAATTTAAAAGTAGTCTGTGAGTACATAAAAGCCTGGGGGGATGAGGCTCTCTTTCCTTCCCCAGGAGTAATTAAAAATCACGCGGTGCGTTATTAAACCAGTGATACATGCTCCATTAGAGCGAAAATCACTTTAATTCAAGTAAGCAAGCAAGCAAGTTCGGGTACCGTCTCTAGCACTCTTGATGACACCAACTGTCTGGGTTATTTTCTTTCTTGCAAGCCCCTATGTTCCACTTCTGTTTGTGATAATAACTTGTGATACTTCACATTTTCTAAAGTGGAAATCTTTACAAGCCGTACAAAATACAAAACTTATATGACTTTGGCTTTTGACACTTGCACAGACTCTTCACTTTATAAGTGTCACGAGAAAATTGTATATCCCATTTTTACCATTTTCAAAAACACGCACACACTTGCAGCTTGACCAGAAATATGTACATCTTGTTTTGTGGATAAGTCACAGACAAGTCCAAGCATATATAGGTGGTTATGAACGTTAGGAATATCCCCTCATTTTTTCAGAAATATCAAAGCTTGTATGTGCATTTTCCCTTTTCCACTCTATATTAGTGCTTAGATTTGTTCCAAAAAAAAGAAAAAAGAAACGAAACAATTTTGAAGAAAAAGAAACAACTGAATTTTGAATTCAGGTTTCTCTCTGTTTATAATTTTTTTCAAGTTGATGGTGCATGACAGAGTACATTCGCCTACCTTTCCAAAGTGAGAGGCATTTGTTCACATGTCATTGCCTTTGTTAAATTCGGTTTCATTGGTTAGTTATCGTTAATCTTTAATTTTTTTCATGCATTTCTTTTTGATAGAAGATTTAAGGCTTTCTATTGTTGTAACGGTATTTATGTTGTTTAGTCTGTTGATGAAATTATCTATAGCAAAGTGCTTAAGATTTTTCAGTTTCTTTTATTATTTCAAGCCCTACAAAAGGAGACCAAGTTTGTCTTCAAAGACGATTGAAACTCTAAATTACACGGGCGTGAAGGAAAACATCGTTGTGTTGATCTAATCATGCTTGCCGTATCTCTTTGTGTTTTAGAGGTCATATTTCTTCTTAAGTAAATACACGCATCAATAGACAGACAGATTGGGTCATCATCCTTGAGTTTCACTGTACTTTCGGTTCTTTACTTCATACAAGCCCCAAATTTATTAGTTTGAAAACGAAAAGATAACATGCCCCTCAATACTGTAACACGTCTGTTCTGACTCTACCGATGTGAGTGTGAGTGTTTATGTCGAAATGTTTAAGTGAGATATAAAAAAAATGGTCAGTTTGAAAACGCGAACCAATACTGTGACGCTCAGTATTTTGATGTGGTAAGAGGAAATGGTACAACACACACAAAGAGGGCTTGTAAGTTCACATTTCAGTCTGTCTGCACTGTAATGGTAACAACGTAAGAACATAGGGATTATTATGCCACACAGTCCTAGAACAAAACAATGCATCACCCGTTGTAAGCCATTTCATTGGCTATACTTATTTTCTTACCGCGTTCGCTTCGAATTGACTTGAGTAGCTATTCAGACAGTGACGAGAATGGCCATGCTTTACTGGGTCTATCCTATAGGCGATTTATATAAAAAAAATATTTTTAAAAATTAAACTAATGCACGAACATTCGTACCATGGGCGATCCCATGGAAATTGTGTCCGTCTTATTGCAAAATACATCAACATTTAATTTAACCGTGCAGATCGCTAGAACAAACCTCTGATAATATACATTTTGAAAAGTGTTGTGTGACACGGATTGCCATTGTCGCTTGGTGTCTGCTTTCTTGTTCGAAAAGAGATCGTTTCGTCTTGACTATAAAAATTTAATTTGACTAAGTTTTACGCACTACTTGAACTCATACATTTACGTTGTAGGTGTAAGCCGTCTTTCTCAGTTTTCTGGAAGTTCCTTTTTGCGTTTCTCAGATATGACACTATTTTTTATGGACCGAACGAAATTTCTTTTGGCGTGAATCAGGACTCGTGGTTTTGTGGCATAATTGGAGAGCATTGATTAAAGCTCAGTTATGTCGTCTTCGAAATCGCTGACACGGATTTGAACTAACACTTCAGGTTTTGTGTGAGGCGATACGGTACATCATTGCTTTTTACTTCCTCAATGAAATCGTTTCATCTTATTGCAAAATTACATTTGACTAGGTTTCATACGCAGCAGGTCCCTGTATATAAGGAGAGTGTCTTAGCGTCAGAGTATTCATTCCGCTCTCAAACGATCAAGAAGATGGAAGAGTCAGCACAGATCGACCTGCTGGTCAAATATTTGCTAAAAGTCATACGAAAGCATAATTCACATGCGAAAGTGGCAACAAAACTTACTCTTTTGATCGTTGATTTGATGAGAGTCATACGAAAGTGTGTAAGTGCTAATGAAGTTTGCTATATCTGCAAAGGTAAATGGGTATTTGTCTCCAGAATACCTGCTTCGTCTAAGAAAGAGAGACAAAAGTCAAGATACCTAATATCGTTGTCAGGAGAAAGGACACTGGAATTCAGAGTGCCCTACGAGAAAAGAGAAGAAACAAAAACAAGACGAAACAGAGAAGAGGGATTCAGAAGAAGAAGAAATTGAAGATGATGAAGAACTTGTGCCAGTAAAGACATGGAAATGGAAAAATTGACAATGTGAGCCGATGCGTTGGCCCTGATGTGAAATTTCATACTACCTTCTAAAAGAGAATAGACCAGAAAGAACACGTACGTGTCTCTTGGTCTTGACATTGTATAATAAGGATGGCGTGTTTTGTTTTCTACTCACACTTTATGAAATTGTGCCCTTTCACCTATCTCTATCCCTCTGGATCATGTTTTAGTTAGAATTGAAATGGAAGGATGTTTTCCTTCACGCACGCTCTTTAGGCATGCAAGTCGGTAAACAATAGTCAGTCTATTCCTCCATTATTTTGTGTCTTGATGTTTCCTAAATCACACACTGATGCCATAAAATAACGGGTTAAATGGGTTTTGTAGTGTTGGGAGTGGGGGGTGGGGTGGGGTGGGGTGTAGGTGTTTGGCAGAGTTGGTCATTGCAGGTGAGGGCTTAGGTGCTTTCAAAAAACTTTTACTTCTTCACTCTGTGTTGATATATATTTGGGGTATGTATGCGTTCGCGTACGTTTGTGTGGATAGTTTATTTGGGGTTTGTATCATCTCCCTTCTGTGTTGATAGTATATTTGGGGTTTGTATGCGTTCGCGTACGTTTGTGTGGATAGTTTATTTGGGGTTTGTATCATCTCCCTTCTGTGTTGATAGTATATTTGGGGTTTGTATGCGTTCGCGTACGTTTGTGTGGATAGTTTATTTGGGGTTTGTATCATCTCCCTTCTGTGTTGATAGTATATTTGGGGTTTGTATGCGTTCGCGTACGTTTGTGTGGATAGTTTATTTGGGGTTTGTATCATCTCCCTTCTGTGTTGATAGTATATTTGGGGTTTGTATGCGTTCGCGTACGTTTGTGTGGATAGTTTATTTGGGGTTTGTATCATCTCCCTTCTGTGTTGATAGTATATTTGGGGTTTGTTTTTTCCTCTTCCCTCTGTATGTGTGTGTGTATGTGTGTATGTGTGTGTGTGTGTGTGTGTGTGTGTGCGCGCGCGTACGTTGTGTGGGTGTGTGTATTGGTCTCTGTTTGTCCGTATAAAACTCACTTTATCCCTATCAGATACACTCTACCTACCTACCTGCAGTAGCGCGTATTCAGGTCAGCCACTTGCAACACCGTTGATATTTTATCCCTAGTGTTCAGTACAGTGACGTCACTGACGCTGGAAATTTCGAGACTATAAATATCGACTTGGGGATTTCCACATTTTGTAGCTATACATATATACTAGAATTCATAAACAGGAACGTCACTCAAGCTGAGGCTATAAAAAGATAGTGGGATTTTCCAAAGGAGAAACCCACAAGTTGGAGCTATAAATAGATAGTGGGATTTCATAGGAATTTCAGCTGATTATAGATACATAGGTATTTATCGACGATCGTCACAGAAGTTGATATTGTAAGTAGTTACTAATTTTATCTATTTTATCGTGTGTGTGTTTGTGTGTGTGTGTGAGTATGTCTGCGCGCGTACGTTGTGTGTTTCTGTGTGTGTGTGTGTGTGTGTGTGTGTGTGAGAGTATGTGTGTGTGTGTGAGTATGTCGGCGCGCGTACGTTGTGTGTGTGTGTGTGTGTGTGTGTGTTTGTGTGTGTGTGTGTGTCTGCGCGCGTACGTTGTGTGTGTCTATTGGTCTCTGTTTGTCCGTATAAAACTCACTTTATCCCTATCAGATACACTCTACCTACCTACCTGCAGTAGCGCGTATTCAGGTCAGCCACTTGCAACACTGTTGATATTTTATCCCTAGTGTTCAGTACAGTGACGTCACTGACGCTGGAAATTTCGAGACTATAAATATCGACTTGGGGATTTCCACATTTTGTAGCTATACATATATACTAGAATTCATAAACAGGAACGTCACTCAAGCTGAGGCTATAAAAAGATAGTGGGATTTTCCAAAGGAAAAACCCACAAGTTTGAGCTATAAATAGATAGTGGGATTTCATAGGAATTTCAGCTGATTATAGATACATAGGTATTTATCGACGATCGTCACAGAAGTTGATATTGTAAGTAGTTACTAATTTTATCTTTTTTATAGTGTGTGTGTGAGTATGTCTGCGCGCGTACGTTGTGTGTGTGTGTGTGTGTGTGTGTGTGAGTATGTGTGTGTGTGAGTATGTCGCGTACGTTGTGTGTTTGTGTGTGTTTGTGTGTGTGTGAGTATGTCGCGTACGTTGTGTGTGTGTGTGTGTGTGTTTGTGTGTTTGTGTGTGTGTGTGTGTGTGTGTGTCTGCGCGCGTACGTTGTGTGTGTCTATTGGTCTCTGTTTGTCCGTATAAAACTCACTTTATCCCTATCAGATACACTCTACCTACCTACCTACAGTAGCGCGTATTCAGGTCAGCCACTTGCAACACTGTTGATATTTTATCCCTAGTGTTCAGTACAGTGACGTCACTGACGCTGGAAATTTCGAGACTATAAATATCGACTTGGGGATTTCCACATTTTGTAGCTATACATATATACTAGAATTCATAAACAGGAACGTCACTCAAGCTGAGGCTATAAAAAGATAGTGGGATTTTCCAAAGGAAAACCCACAAGTTGGAGCTATAAATAGATAGTGGGATTTCATAGGAATTTCAGCTGATTATAGATACATAGGTATTTATCGACGATCGTCACAAAATGGAACGAAAAAATTGAAAAAGAAGAAGAAAATGAGAAGAGGAAGAAAGAAGAGGAGGAGGAAGAGAAGAAAGAAGAGGAAGAGAAGAAAGAAGAGGAGGAGAAAAAAAGAAGAAAAAGAGTGTAGGAGATAAAATAAGAACTTGGTGGAGAAAAAGAAGAAATTAGAAGAAGAAGAAGAAAACCCAAAGGCCCTTTTCAGGGCCCCCATATTTCTCAAAAAGAGATAGCCTTTCCATTGCCTACCCTTTTTTTATTTTGTTTTTATTTTTTTTTTTTTTTTTGATTTTATTTTTAAAAAAGTAGAGACCCTCCCTGTTTCAATTTTACATAGACCCTATACAGTCCCAAGGGTTTTTGGCCATGTTAAATTTACATAGACCCTATATTGTCCCAGGGTTTTTGGCCATGTTAATTCCCATAGACCCTATATTGTCCCACGATTTTTGGCCATGTTAATTCCCATAGACCCTATATGTTCCCACGATTTTTCTCCATGTTAAATTTACATAGACCCTATATGTTCCCAAGGGTATTTTTAATGATAAGTCCCATAGACCCTATAGGATCCCCCTTCACTACTCCTGGCCGAGTAATACCAAAGACTTTTTAGATGTTACTAGCAGCTGCCTCGCTTGGCGCTCAGCATTAAAAGGTTATTATTATCTCTGGTCGGCCTGATGTCAGGATAATGTGACTGGGTGGTACATCATGCTACATGTCTGTTGGATAATGTCCCAGTACTAGACATCACTATAAACTGCTACACTGCAGACATCGTAGCGATATGACTGAAAAACTGCTAAAGCTATTTTAAAAATCCAAAGCACACACACACACACACATACACACACACATTCAAAAGTTTATGGATTTTTGTCAAGTCTTGTACCATATTTAGTCCAGACCAATTTTTATTTTACATAATTTCGGATGTGTGTGTGTGTGTGTGTGTGTGTGTGAGAGAGAGAGAGAGAGAGAGAGAGAGAGAGAGAGTATGTGTTTCTGAAATTTGGTACTACTTTCAGTTTTGAGCAACATTTTTCCACATTTATATTCACTTTTTTCTTTCTCGAATCTCCTCTTTCCGTGACATTTCGGAAGTTTACAACTTTGTAATCTACGGACACAATACTATTCATACGGATGCCTTGGGTCCCTATAACTACTGTGGTATTACCTCTGTTGAAAGTTTGAATACATTGTATTATAGTATTCGCACACATTCCCGTTTGTTTGTACCCCCTAAACGATTTTAAAAAAAACAAAAAAAAACAAAACAAACGGCATCAAGGATAATAAAAAAAACCACTAAAAAAAACAAGCATAAAACTTAGTCATTTTATTCGTCAGTTTCAAGCTACAGATGTAACGTGGTTAACCGTCTTTGATAATCTCATTAATTCCGTCAATTTTGAGTTACATATCTTTCAACAGATGTATCCTGTTTCAAATTGTATTAGAAATATTACAATTAGTCATTGCAAATACTGAACACAAATGACACATATTGACTGTTATGGACTTGAAACCAGAAAGTTACAGTGAGCAGTCTGTCTGCTTTTTTGCATTAGGAATCAGGTCACAATTGTTACTTCCGGTTTAGTACCAATGAATGTAGTCTGGTTCCCTGCTTAGTATGCTCCCTGCGTTGTACTCCGCTAGTATTTGGGAGTGCATCGCAGGGAGCATACTAAGCAGGGAACCAGACTACAACTACTGTAGTCCCAAACTATTTTTAGAGCAACTTTTTTTCTCTCTCATTTTGACGGGTAAATTTAGGCATTCTAGTTATTGATTTAATACTAATTGTTTATTCTTTAGAATATGAACAGTTTGGTCTGTTTGTCTGTGTATTTCGGCGACAGTGAACAGTGATTTGGACACCATGGAAAGTTCAGTTCTGAGAAAAATGTAGAGACTCGATATGAAAAACAATTGTGACCCGAGTCCATTAGGAGTTTTCGTTTAGTTTGAAAGGCGAATAAGTTGACATTGTTAAGAAGCCACTGGTGACACACAAGTTAGAAATTATAAATTGATGATTGACATGTCTATATTTTGTGCATTTGTTATTTAACTCCTGTTACTTAAATTTAAATCCCGTATCACCATCAAAATGAGACAAATTGCTCTAACAATAGATTGGAACTTTTCTTGGTGGTTTTCTTTTCTTTTATAAAAAAAATCGATAGTGGGGGCAAGCAATGGTGGGAATGTTGGAATACTATAATCTTTTGCGTAACGAACTGTAAATTGTTTTCTCCCCCCCCCCTTCCCGATTTTATAATATACATTTAATTTTAATCAGATTATTCTCACTGAATTGATTGATGCCGCTATAAAAGAAACATCACATTATCATCGTCTGTTTAATACTTTATTTCATCAGTGCTCCCTCAATGTAAAGCAAACCATAATAGTGAGGCCATCTGACGATCAATTTGCAAGACAGTTTTAGATATTCAAATATTTTAGATGTCCTAAGCATCTGAGATTGAATAAAATTTTATTTAGCTGGGACTTCCCAAGCACAGCACTGCTGAAATCTAAGCAATCCGATACAGGTTTATGATAGAACTTGCCGAAACTGCAATCATTACTCCACCCTACAGTCTTAATAATGATGGAATTGGTCACGTGATGGGTCAGTCTTTAGAGCATGATCAGCTTGGAGGCCTCAGAGATTAACAATAGGGTGGGATATGAATGAAGATAATTGATTTGTATATGGATGGGCATGTGACCCCTCAGGCACTTACAGGTTCATAAAATCCCAATCAAACTGCGACTTTGCTAAGTCTTGTTTAATTGTGAAATTTTATTTCCCCTGTAAGTGCCTCGGGATCCCACGAGATTTTAAAGTTAATGCATCCAAGCACAACAACGAAGAAAAAATAAAGCAAAATGTATATTTGTGATACTAGATATAACTATAAAGAACAATATATAAGCATCTGAGATTGAATCAAAATGTTTTATAGCTGTGACTTCCCAAGCACAGCACTGCTGAAATCTAAGCAATCCGATACAGGTGTATGATAGAACTTGCAGAAAGTGCAATCATTACTCCATCCTACAGTCTTAATAATAGTATGCAAGGACAGTTTCATTTTAGCTGCAGCAGTGCTTGATGCAGCTCTAGTGCTGTGGGCCCCCAAAAATGGATGTATCTGTCTCTGCCTCCTTCATAACAGTCTTGGTCCATCTAGCTATGGTGCTTTTAGCAAAGCTCTAAAAGGAGGTTGTGTGGTTGTCAATAATGGGAAGAAGTTCTACTGATGTATTCTTGTAAGGTTTCAATTATGCATGGTCTTTTATCATGATACACAGAAAAAGTCATTTGTGATAGATGTTGACTAGGTTTACTTTGCTTTTTAAAGGTCCCTAATTCTGAAAACAACTCTATCAGAAGAAATAGTAATATCATCAATATTTATGACATGCAAAGTTTGGCATCTCTGGCCACTAAGTAAGGCCAACAGGATCACTAGTTTCTGCGTCACTTGTTTCAAAGAAAAACTTTTCCAGATGCTGAAGTACAGTTCTCACATCCCAGGTTATGCCATATCTTGGCAAACATGGCCTACGTAGAAAAACTCCTCTCAAAAATCTTTTTATGAGCATATTATTACCAAGTCAACATTACAACTCAATTTAACTAAACTAGACATAGCAGATCTGGCAGTGTTGATGGAGCTGTAACCTAAACCAGAGTCAAACAGCTCTGTCAGGAAAGCCAGGACCAAATTTACAGGTGGATCAAGGGGATAAATATGTTTCCGAACAGAAAAGTGAAACCATTTCTGGAGATGTATACAATATTGTTTCCTTGCAGATTCTCTCCATGAGTCGAGTATGACACTTGCAGCTTGTCCTTATATGCCCTTACGGAACAAGGCTTTCCTGATAAGCGAAACACAGCTAGCCGGTTTTTTTTTCCCGCAGTTGATGTTCTTTGAGTGGATCCTGAGGCAAAATCAACAGGAAGCGAATCTGTAGAAGAATGTACGATTGCTGAACAATTTGTCGCAAAAGGCAGGGAAACCAGGACTGTGTTCTTCACAATGGTGCTACAGAACCACTTCTGCATAGTCGTCTACTATCTTCTGAAGAACACGTCCCACCAGGCTGGAAGGTGGGAACATATATAAAATTAGGACTGGCCACGTCATAGAGAAAGCATCAATGGCCCACTCATGTGGGTCTGGTCTATATGACACGTATTTGTGAATTTGATGATTCAGTCAAGAGGCAAACATATCAATGTAACGTTATTTGTTATTGAAGAATAACTGCAGAAGGCGTTCTATACTATTTATTAAATACAAGACATCAATACAGCTAGTGTGGAATATCTGATTACTTTTACTGTCAAGTGATATTACCAGGCTTATTAGATTAAGGCTTACACTACATCTCCCCTCCTGAGAAAGTTAACATTAAAATGAAACGTGATCTGATGACTGCATTTCTAAACAAGCTATATCAGCTTCACTTTCACAAGTTCAGTCTCTCAGGTGGTTTTGACAATCTTCCCGAACGTGTGAAATACCCGTTTTGACTGGTTGGCACTGCTTTGCTTTCATCTGAGACAGTCAAATTATCAGGGTTTAAAAAAAGTCACTCTGTGAGGCTCCGAAAATGTAGTAGGCACGGGAATTAAATTTCTCCTATTACGCCGCATCTCTCCCTCGTCAGTTACTACCGTGTATGACCGAGGTGTAGATGCCTGAGTTAATAATTCCTGAAGCAAAATGATCTTTAATCCATACTTTATTCCCTACCTGAAGTTTTTTTCTTTCTTCTCCATATTTCTGGCGCGATGTCGAAGATCATAATTTCTCTTTTGAGTTTACTTTTGATACTTTTCCGATTTCTTCACTTTCATTAAATCTGGCCATTTCGGCTCTAAGTTGTTTGGTGCCATCTACAAAGTAGTTTGTAATTTTCTTCTCATCAGTAATTCGGCAGGGCTGTATCCATTCGGTAATGGTGTTGCGTGATATATCAAAAGAGCTATGCAAGGATCGTCTTCTGTTTTTAAGCATTCTTTTAATTGTTTGAATAGCTCTTACGGCTACTTGTAATATGGCTGAATCCATAATTTGTTGCAAATTTCTTTGAGTATTAGGGTTGTGTATTGCAGACCACTATCTGAAGCTAATACTTCTGGTATATCATGTCGCGCAAAGATTGATTTGAGATGATTGACAATGGTAAGAAAATGTAATATTTGCTCATACTCCCCCCCCCATGACGACAGTTAATGTTTGTGTTCGCGTTTTGTGTGTGTGTGTGTGTGTGTGTGCGTGTGTGTGTTTTGTTTGTTTAATTTATCTGTAATTGTCATATGTACAATAAAGTGCCGTACTGTTAGCTCCTTCCTTTTCGAGTAAAGCGTAAGCTGTATCGCAGCATGCTTCATGTCCTAAGTTGGTGCTTCTGCATTTAATTTTCTATTCTGACCATTAATTAATATTTGGGTTGAAATTAGCGTAAATTTTCGTTTTAATTTATCCAGATATAAATTCACTTTTTATCAATGCCTTTTAAAATGGTTTGATGGCTCAAATTATGCGCTGTCCAGTTATGTTTCTGTAGTGTGTGTGTGTTTGTATGTCTGACAAATCATGCTTGCTTTAAGGACTCTATTGTTGTAGGTAATATCGGTGAAAAGATCATTAGAGCTTATGTTGAATTGTTGTTTTAAATAATGCCGATCTTAAATAAATCTTATCTTGTTCGGATTTCTTCTAGAAATGTATGGATCGCTAAATGTAAGAGTTGAAAGTCAGCCTTTTACTATTTCATGCTACGTTTTTCGAAAGCAATAATAACTGTTTAAATAAATTAGGTATGTGTGTCCCATTGTTTTGGGATAATATTTCATATAGTCGCCCGAAACAGCCTTGGTAACCAGAGGGCATTCCTAATTACCTCCCCTTGACTGCTCATTTGGGTTCGGTTATGCCTATCGTCTACACTATAATTCCATAATGATTTTCACATTGATAGTAACGCATATTATTATTTTAGCGACAGTGTGCATTATTTTATACATTATTTCATACCTCCAGTCAGGGAAACGTCTCGAAGCTAAAGGAGGACACGTATTTGTAAGTCAACTTGTAATTATTGCAGAATGTAATTTCGAGGGAGCATTTGATGGTTACTATACTACAGCTATGGTTAGAGTTATAGAGTTACAGGGTCCTTTTGGTGTTGCAAGCCGACTATTTCAGTATTGAGTGTGATTTGTTAGAATTTGTTTACACGCGCATTTAAATGACATTTGTTCATTTTATTTTAATCCTCAGGCATCCGTATTCCTTTGCAATGTCATTATTTATACGCCTTGTTAAATATAAATAGCAATGATAAGTTACGTGGACATATTTGGATGAGGTCAACTTAAAGGTATAATAATTAATACAGTACAAACTGGATGGAATGTTGTATGCCATGTTGTCAGAATGAAAGCAGAGCGTGCTGAAAACAAATTCCTACTACCCAGTTATTGGTTATGATAGACACCCACTTTACTTGACCCAGTTTGGTATCTGGCCACCCTGTTAAAGTCCACAGTGGTCGGTAATTTTCATCTGGAAGTGTTTTGATGACATTAAAGGTGCAGAGCATTAAACAGTCAAGACTTTGGCTAAACTATTTTAGTATTAAATCTTTAACAACAATTAATATTTAATTTATGCACCTACATGATCACATTTATATATTACTTTACAAGTGTGTTATATAAATTTACTGTTGCCATTTAAGCTTAAAAATTCGCTCCCAAACATAGTATTATAAATTGTGAACATTTTCTTTTATGGAACATGCCTTACTTATTATAAGTAATACCTGATTTATGAGTTTGTGTGTGATTTGGATTTTTAATGTAGCTTTAACAATTTTTCAGTCATATGGCTATGATATCTGCATTGTGGCAGTTTATAGTGATGTCTGTCACAGGGGCATCATGCCGCAGACATATAGAATGATGTCCCACCCAGTCACATTATCCTGACACCAGGCCTACCAGTCCTAACACTAACCTCTTAATGCTGAGCACCAAGCGAGGCAGCTGTTAGTACCATTTTTATGTCTTTGGTATGACTTGGCCACGGTTTGAATCTGTGACCTCCTGCATCTGAGGCAGAAGCTTTAACCACCAGGCAACCAGAGCGGTCCAAATTTATAGTAAACATCTCAGTTAGCAGGATGGAGATACACTGTGATCATTAAGTTTGCTTATCAGTTGGGCACACATACCACTACATGATAAGGTCCAGGAATGCTGGGTGATTCAGATAATAGCTGATTCAGAGAGAAGTATGGTCTGATTAAGACCATTTGAAATGTTTTAAGAAAAACAAGGAACAAAAACACCTGATTTACTTTAGTAGTCATTGCTGTTTTCGTAAAGATAGTAAGAGAATATAGAAGATTGATTTTTAACTCGGAAATACACTTCTACATACATTTCTAACTGAAATCATAATGAAATAGACATGAGCTATCACGTTTTGATCTTTTTTTAACCAGAAAATTTTCAATGTTTACAATAAAGAAAACAGTTATTTTTTAATTGTTATCTTTGAAAAAAATGGAAATCAGTTGAGTATGTCCCACTTGAATACTATCAAATAGTAATGTACAGAGGTCTTGCTAGGATTTTAAAACTAGGAGTCCAGGACTCCCATTTTGGTAAAAATAGGAGTCCCACCAGTAGAAATCGCAGTCCCCTCCCAAAAAACTATGCAAATTAGAAGAACTATTGGTTGTCACTGAGTTTAATTTCTACATTCTTTATAACTTCGATATATCTCTTGTTTTTCCATCAGAGTGAGACTGAATTTTGTCGGTCCAAAGAATGTTTTATTTCAAGCACTAAGCTAGGCATCACATACTTTCTTTCACTTAGCTACTGACCCATCCAAACTTTCAGTTCTAGCAACTTGAGTACTCTTCTGAATCTAATTACGGTCTTTGTCAGTTTGCCATTTTAACCCCAAAATACTTATCCAAATTTATGAATGACATTTTGTCTAAGTTTCAACATGTCTTGATTCCGAAGTCACAAGTCAAAGCCTTTGAACCTGCCGCCCAGCTATTGCATCATGTTCTTTTGACGTACTCTTATAATGGCAACATGTACATCAATGAGTCATTGTAAATATCAGCACGGCTAATTAATCAACACATTTTCCCACTAAGCAGGTGGCTGAAGATGGATGGGCAAGTCATTAAATTTTGCTGCCCACCTATTACATGTGTATGGAGGACTCCCGCCTAAGTGATTTTCGGCATCCAAGATAAAACATTGGTGTCCAAATACGCGTGATAAAGCATTTCTGAGACCACTGAATGTATATAAATTTACACATGGCTTTTAGTGACTTCTCAT
Source organism: Sinohyriopsis cumingii (assembly GCA_028554795.2). Taxonomy (NCBI): domain Eukaryota; kingdom Metazoa; phylum Mollusca; class Bivalvia; order Unionida; family Unionidae; genus Sinohyriopsis; species Sinohyriopsis cumingii. The sequence continues at coordinate 149,897,783 of CM068838.1, read as the reverse complement.
GTAAATAATAAGACATTGTGACATTGGCCAAGTGGGTATGTATAGAAAAGAGGTTTTTGCCAACAAAGTCTTCATTCCTATTTAAATATCAGTCTGGAATCATTTACTGTTGTATTTACTTATAATTTCAAAGGAATCATTTATTTAAATTATTTATTGGAATTACAAAATGCTAATAGACTTTGAGCAAAAACACTATTTTGGGATCATTGTGAATTCAGTCAGAGACATTATGGACTGTATTATTGTGATTCATCACTACAGTTGGTACATCAGCACAGTCAGGATTGGAATTCAGTCAGAAAAGTCTGTACTTTTGAACTTATGATATAACTTTTAGGATTATTTAAGATTTAATAACCAATACTGTAAGTTCTTTCAAATTTTCACTTTGTGTTTTAATTTTTTACAATAACTTATTGGTTTCACTTTCTTTCTGTTACTCAGTTTAAGGTCAAACAATAATTACAAAATAAACCTAATGATTTAGAGGATCTACCTGTGATGCATGAGGTCGTTGGTTCAAACCCTGGCAGAGTTATACCAAAGACTTATAAAAATGGTACTAACAGCTCTCTTGCTTGTTTAGTTTCATTTTGGTCTGTTCATTCCCGATTCCTGACTGATCTGCACCTTCATTGACATCCCAAAACTTCCAGACAAAAGTATAATTACAAGTGCAGTAGGTATACTTATATATGAACATGTATAATTTCCTATAGATATGCATGCATCTTTACAAAGTCTGAATTTGGTGCATATTTGGTTAAAGGGCTTTACAGTCTGTTGTAAATTGTATTGCTTTCATTAGGGGGCTCAAACAATATGTTGTAAATTGTATTGCTTTAATTAAGGGGCTCAAACAGTCTGTTGTCAGTGGTATTGCTTTGATTAAGGGTCTGTAACAGTCCATTGTAAATTGTATTGCTTTGATTAAGGGGCTCTAACATTCTATTGTAAATTGTATTGCTTTGATTAAGGGTCTCTCATAGTCTTGTAAATTGCATTGCTTTGATTAAGGGGCTCTAACATTCTATTGTAAATTGCATTGCTTTGATTAAGGGGCTCTAACATTCTATTATAAGTTGTATTGCTTTGATTAAGGGTCTGTAACAGTCCATTGTAAATTGTATTGCTTTGATAAAGGGGCTCTAACATTCTATTGTAAATTGTATTGCTTTGATTAAGGGTCTCTCACAGTCTTGTAAATTGCATTGCTTTGATTAAGGGGCTCTAACATTCTATTGTAAATTGCATTGCTTTGATTAAGGGGCTCTAACATTCTATTGTAAGTTGTATTGCTTTGATTAAGGGACCATAACAGTCCATTGTAAATTGTATTGCTTTGATTAAGGGGCTCTAACATTCTATTGTAAACTGTATTGCTTTGATTAAGGGTCTCTCACAGTCTATTGTAAATTGTATTGCTTTGATTAAGGGTCTCTCACAGTCTTGTAAATTGCATTGCTTTGATTAAGGGGCTCTAACATTCTATTGTAAATTGCATTGCTTTGATTAAGGGGCTCTAACATTCTATTATAAGTTGTATTGCTTTGATTAAGAGGCTCTAACATTCTATTGTAAATTGTATTGCATTGATTAAGGGGCTCTAACATTCTATTGTAAATTGTATTGCTTTCTTTAACAGGCTTGAACAGTCTGTTGAAATTAGTATTGTTTATTTTAGTCCAGTGCTTTTCTGTTGTTTACTGTTTATGGAGAAAAGCTCCCCAGGCACAAAGAAAAACAAATCCTATCATACTGAGCCTGTTATAAATTTATTGTTCCTATTTTTATGTAATGTTAAAATATTTTGTCTGGATTTCATTTAGAAACACATTATTTTTGTCCAGATTACAGGTGGATCAAGTGGGATTGGGAAAGCCCTTGCGATAGAGTTTGTGAAGAAAGGAGCTTGTGTCACTATTGCAGCCAGAGATCAGGTAACTTCATTTGGAATCCATACAGTTTTGTAAAATTATAAGATGGCCTTTTTGTAATGCTTAAATTGCATTAGTATGACACCACATGTTCAGGGTTAAATGTATGCTGCATTTTTGTACCATTGGCATAGAAAAAATATTGATGCCCACTCAGATATTTATGATGCATCCATGTGGCATGTTTTTATAATAATTGGCACAAATTTAACATGTCTTTGCACCCATAATGTTCCTGGTTAAACCTGTTATTGCTTCACTGTCTGCAGGATGGCACTTTATAGTGATGTTTAGCACTGAGGCATCATGCCACAGACATCTATCATCATGTCCCACCCAGTCACATTATTCTGACAAAAGGCAGACAAGTCCTAACACTAACCTCTTAATGCTGAGTGCCAAGCAAGGCAGCTGCTTGTACCATTTCTATAAGTCTTTGGTATAACTTTACTGGGGTTTGAACCCATGACCTCCCACATCCAAGGCAGACACTCTAACCACTAGGTCACATGAGCAATCAACCAGTTTTATGTAGCAGACTCAGTCCAGTGTTATATAACAGACTCTATCCAGTTTTATGTAACAGGCTATGTCCAGTTTTATTTAACAGACTTTATCCAGTTTTATATAACAGACTCTATCCAGTTTCATGCAACAGACTCTTGTTTTATGTAACAAACTTTATCTAGTTTTATATAACAGACTATCCAGTTTTGCATAATCATGTGACTACATGACCGATCTTTGCCTGTGCTGAAAATGTCTGGTACATGTAGATTTCTTGGCATTGTCACAGTAAGGGGCACTATTGTCTTTTAAACTTTAGTTTCATTATGTACATGATTATTATTACATTAACTAAATTACATGTAGAAGAGGTCTAGAAATATTAAGAATGCAAGTGATGTGTGCTCTCTCTTAATACTGAAGATATTTTGAGCCACATTTGACCATATTGTGAAACTTTCATATTCTCTAACCCACATATCTTTCACTTTAAGGGAAAACTCAAGGAAGCAGAGACAGAGATTAAAGCCTTCATCAAAGATGGTGACAATCAGGTTTGACCTCTACTTTGATTCATTACTGTTTGGAGTAATGCTACACAGTTTTGTTATATGTGCACTGTTATGGGTTAGGGTGGGGGATTTTTTAAAAATTTATAAGATGGTTCATTATTACCTCTCTTGGAAGACTGCCTCTTTTGCTAAAATATCATGATCTCTCAAGACAGTTGGTTTCTCTTGACAGGTCACATAAAATCTACACTAAGATGAATTCATAATGCATGTGGTGTAAATGCTGGAGGCTATCCACACTAAGATGAATTCATAATGCATGTGGTGTAAATGCTGGAGGCTATCCACACTAAGATGAATTCATAATGCATGTGTAAATGCTGGAAGTTATTCACACTAAGACGAGTTCATAATGCATGTGGTGTAAATGCTGGAAGCTATCCACACTAAGACGAGTTATTAATGCATGGGGTGTAAATGCTGGAGGTTACCCACACAAAGACAAGTTCATAATGCATGTGGTGTAAATGCTGGAAGCTATCCACACTAAGACGAGTTCATAATGCATGTGGTGTAAACGCTGAAAGCTATCCACACTAAGACGAGTTAATAATGCATGGGGTGTAAATGCTGGAGGTTACCCACACAAAGACAAGTTCATAATGCATGTGGTGTAAATGCTGAAAGCTATCCACACTAAGACGAGTTCATAATGCATTTGGTGTAATTACTGAAAGCTATCCACACGACGACAAGTTCATAATGCATGCGGTGTAAATGCTGGAGGCTATCCACACTAAGACGAGTTAATAATGCATGGGGTATAAATGCTGGAGGTAACCCACACTAAGACGAATTCATAATGCATGTGGTGTAAATGCTGGAGGCTATCCACATGAAGACAAGTTCATAATGCATGTGGTGTAAATGCTGGAGGCTATGTACATTGTTCTAGAGTTTATAACCATGCATTGATGGATTTTATTAGCTAATATTTCATGAGCTTCATATTACAGTTTGAATATCAAACTAATAAATAAGTTGACAGACCCATAATGAGTCAACAGACCTGTAAATGATGTTATCCCAATACTTTCAAGGGTAGAAATATTTTGAAAGTCCAATATATCCTTGGGCATCCTCTTTGAAATCTGGTTGTCCAGCAGATTTTTCTTATTTTCTGGAAAATTGCTACAGTTCTCCCCAAGATTTCTATAATCAGCAGCAACTTTAGCAGCTCTAACTTAAGAAATTTTGCTAGTGTCATATATTTACTGTGCTGCACAGGCTTGTTGAGTTAAAAAACTATCACAAGACTTGCTTGATTAGATCATAAATTTGTCATTTCCATTGATAAATACACTGGCTGAATATCTAACCTGAACCAGTCTGGGATATTGGTTGTAGTAACTGCAAAACATCTTTCTGTCTGAGTCAGTGAATTCTAACCATGGATAATAATGAACTCAATGTGCCTTAAAATTTCTATATATGTTAGTTGTGTCATATTTGACATTTGTGCTGCCACTGAGTTAGGCTTATGTCCCTTAGGAGGACTAGTTACCTCAGACTCAGTGGTAGCCTTACATTTTATCCTTCGATTTTCACATGAATTTTCCTTTTCTTAATCTTCCTGATGACCTTCCTTGCGAAAATAATTTAGTAAACTTCCTTTAGCATCATTGTTTTGTTTCAAATGCAATCCCACACATTGAAGTCGATCCCTTTATAATTAATTAAAAAAAATTAAAGACTCATTACTGTCATTTAATCACTTCATAAAGGAAATGGATACTTATGTTGATAAAATGCATTTCATTAATTTCATTGCATTGACTTTGTGGACTGAAGTCAAAGGGTGATCTGCTAATGAGTGTGTTGAGTGAACACAATATTAAGAAGGTCATTTAAAGCACTGTTAATTAATCATGATTTGTTTGTTTGAAGTGTTTTGATTGATTGATAATTTGGTTGCTTAGCCCAATATGCAGTCAAGCAGTAATAGAAATCCCACACATGTGACAGTTATCAGTGACCACTTACTGTTATTTCACAGGATGTGAATGAATAAATGGAGGTAGATTCAGCTATTCATTAGGCCCAGAGAGCATGGATGGCCTGATAAAAGTAGATGAAATGATTAAAGTATGAAAATTAACACTTGCTGGACTTGTTTTAAAATAGGAGAAGAGCACTTGTTCTGGACTAGAGCCTTGGAAAATTTTACTTGTTTGACTTAGAAAATGTTTAGTTCCAAGCATCGGGCTCTGGGATTTGACAAGAAACATTTAGCACCAATTGCAGTCAAAAGCTACTAGTCCACAGTCACAGACACCTTGCATCATTAAGGAAGAATGGATATCAGACAAAAACAAATACCTATCCATTCTTATGTCCAATTTTGATAACACATGTCCAAAGACATTGGCTCTTTGCCAAAAGTGGAATTTATCATGGGTACTAACTTGGCTGAAGAAGACACCATTGGAAGCTTTCTCAAGAGCTTCATTGGTTCATCTCTCAAATTAGACTTGCTTCCTTATGGTATTAGTGATGGTAGGCAGACCCAGCGAAATACATGCTAGTACTATCAGTGGACATGAACTGTGGACAGTTTTGACAAGATGGGTCAGTATTGCTCATGACAACCCCTCCTTTTATTGCCAAGAACAGGCTCTCACTCCTGGGCAAGCAGATTTTTGCAATGAAATTCCTGTCTACCATGAACATGTCACCTCCAAGTCATCTACAGGACACAGTGTGAGCTCTGACGTGGTACTTAGAAGGACTAGGCTGTTGTGTTTAGGGAGATCATGTCTCTTTTTACCCTGCACAGAGGGATAGGGTGATATATTGTAGCTCATGAAGTAAGGGCAGTTGCCACATGCGTTGTGTTTGAATGAAACTTCTCCAACTGACATTATCCATGCCATGGGATGGAGGTCCAAATCTATTAATATTCAGCTTTTTATCTCAGAGATTATTTCATTCTTGAAGGTTCAACTCTATCTGGTGGAACCTATAGCCGTAACAGGTTACTTTCCAGGGTCATTGGACAGCTTCATAATGATGCAGCTTTATGACTTCTGCTGGATTTGCAGGAGGGAAAATTATTCCCTTTTGAAGTTGATCCCTGACATGGAGTCCGTTTTCCAATCGGGTTATCAAGAAGATGTCTAACATACTTTAAAGGACTAGAAATGGTCTCGGGGGGTGTCAAGGGATGTATATCCCTCCACCTTTTACCTATTCTTCTTAGATATTATGACTGAGTAATATATTTGAAGAAGAAACCAATTTTTTAGGGGGGTAAAATATATTTCTTCAATAATACTTACCCAGTCATAATACATATGTACTCCCAGCCTCCCCACACCTTCACTATGTCCATATTGAGAGCATGCATTACATTCCAGTCATAAATGAAGTATTATGGGGAGATCATTCTAACTGCCACCTATGTGGGAAGATAACGTTTTGCTTTTTAGCTAAAACATTTTAACCTGGGAGGGTTGTATTTGCAAGTTAGTTGTTCTCATAAGATACATGTATGTAAGTATTATCGAAGAAACTTATCTTACTTGGAAAAAATGGTTTCTTTAGCTAAAGTTAGCCACCAAAGCACTGTCATTGTGCTCAAAATATAGTGTCTATATTCTTCTTCACTGAGAAAGCATAATGTATGTACTAAATGATAACCAAGTCAGTGTGTCAAGTTGGAGATGAAAAAAATGCTACTAAATATTAGTGTATTTTGACAGAAATTCACATCACTTGTTTCTTTAAGAGTTTTCCCTGAGGGGCTGATAGTATGGATGGTAATCGCTTAATCAGATAATGAGCAACAGACACATGAGATTAGTGAGGCCTATCAGCAACAGCAGTCATCCATCAACTACAGAATTATATAGAGATAATTAAGGCATCCTGCTGTAGGTACCCAGAGGGATTATTACTACAACTAACTAAAAAAAAAGAGCAAAAACCATTAAGCTTTGTAAAATTCAACAAATAATTTATTTCCCTAAAATTCAAAGTGAAAATTTGACAGGCTCTCACAGTACATGTAGTGCAAATTATATTCAAAATAGTCCAAATCAAGTTCTTTCACCAGTCCTAATGAATAAATTCCAAATAAATTGCAGTGGTATTTGAAAATCCAACACTGAATGTTTTGATGTGCCTGGAGTCTCAAATGTGGTAATGTGCCAATGGCCTGAAGTGGGATGATGTGCCAACAGTCTTTTGATAAATCAGAATAATATAATTCAGCAATGTTCTTGTCTGAAATCACTATAATTCCAAATCAATGTTCCAGTCCAGGAATATTAGAGAAGAGCACTTTGTATTCCAATGAAAATTAACTTAAATAAATAATTCCTCCTAAATCAAATACTGAACACAACAATAAAAATGATTCTGCTAAATATTTTAAAGCAAGAATGAATAATTTTTCAAGTAAACAAGATTATATAAAAAACTATGATGCAAAAGTGAGCCATAATATAGGTCCAGAGTTCATTTCTATAAAATCTAAGTTGTAAACAAATACAGTCTGTTTCTAAATGTATAATAAACATCAAATACAACAGGTTTATCAATGGGGAATACCATAATCGTAGACCCATACCCCAAATAAACATGTTTAACTCTATTGATAATGATCCTAATATTTAATCCACATAGAGTTTTTTTTTTAGCTATGTATTATTTGTTTACAAAATTAAATGTTACTGGTCAGGTACAGGTACACAATTTTAAATTTATTTTGGACAAGGTCAAGTAAAAAATACAATTTACATGGGGCCCCGAGTGGCCGAGAGGTCTAGAGCGCTAACTGTTCCGGATCACTGCTATCTCACCTCTGTCTGCGTGGGTTCGAGTCCAAGGCTTGGCTGGCATGGGTACGTGGGAAAGCCTGCCAATAGCTTCTCATGGGTCGGTGGTTCTTCCCTGGGTTTTCCAGGGTTCTTCCTCCACCAGTTATACTGGCTGCCATGTATAGCCTATCTTGTGCTGAAAAATGGCGTTAAACCCTAGAACAACAATGACAACAACAATAATTTACATACCATATAATCACTGAAAAAGAAAAACTAGCAATAGAACAAATTAAATATATGTAACACTACTCAATGATGAAATGTTTGTTGCTGGAAAATGTACACAATTCCTTAGCAGTTTTGAATTCTTTTGTAACATATTTTGTTTACTGATGGGGCTGTCACATTTGAAATAATGGTTGTGCAGCATTTTTGTTGTCCTGGGCAATAGATTTTTCTACCATTGACTTCCAAAGATTATGGGGATATTGTGGCACAATCCATCTGCATATATAATGTCATTGAACTCTTACATAGTTAATGCTAGATACATCAAACTTGGGTTGTTGATGGTTGCAGATTGTACCAACACTTTTGAAATTATTATTTCATCTCTGGAGATGGAACTAGAGTGTTGGGGAAGAGTGGGGGTTAATTCAGATAAATTCCATAAATATGAAATAACTCAGTTACTTTTTTATCTTCTTTGAATTAATGATAGAAGTGTCAGCACATGCCAGACTGGAACCCTTTGTTATGCCCAATGGTCTTTGATTACTTGCAAGGGCTTATCCCATGGGTCATAACATAGGAAATATTGAGGTCCCCATCATACAACTGCATGTATACTTACTTGGGACAAATTTAGAGATGCAGCTGGCACCTCCAGGGACTTAACCCCAAGGTCATAACTTGGGAAATTTTGAGATCCCCACCCTGTTACCATAATATACATTTACTAATCATAAAAAGACAAATTTATACATACAGCCAACACTGGCCCCAGTGTTCAGTCTTAAGCCCCCAATTGACTTAGCCACATTATCATGATTTGGAAACTATTGAGATCCCCAACTTGTATATACCTAATGATCATGAAAGACAAATGCACATACACAACAGACATCTACCCCAAAATATTCATTACCCATAGAGAAGTACCCAAAAGGTTCAAACCTGGGGATGGTTATCCAAATCAGGGAAGCTTGGAAATACGTTTTTTTACCAGCACAGTATTTTAGTGTAGTGCAATGCTTTTGGTGTTACTGTATGCTTATAATTTTATTTGAAAATCTGTCATGATTCTTTTTGTTGTCCTGTCTTAATAATTCCTTGAAAATAATAAGAATTCATTTAGTCTTATTTTTTTTTTAAATCACTACTGTCAAAAATGTATTTGTTATATTTTATGCTGTTGATATGCTGTACGTTAATGTTGTTAAAATATATTGACACTGAAATGTTATTAACAGTACATCTTCATGCTAAGATAAATAGAATGGTTGGGTTTGTTTGTGTCAAATGGCTAAAGCTTTTAATAGACTCCACACTAGGGCTTTCTTTCTTTGTGACTTTCCATTCATTTCTTTGATGATATAGTATATGAAGCCTGCATGTTATGCAACAGCAGATGATATAGTATATGAAGCCAGCATGTTATACAACAGCAGATGATATAGTATATTAAGCCAGCATGTTATACAACAGCAGATGATATAGTATATGAAGCCAGCATGTTATGCAACAGCAGATGATATAGTATATGGAGCCAGCATGTTATACAACAGCAGATGATATAGTATATGAAACCAGATTGTTATGCAACAGTAGATGATATAGTATATGAAGCTAGCATGTTATGCAACAGCAGATCAAGGTCTATATTGTTTGTAGTTGGACCAAACTTGTAATTGATTATGTATCGAAATACTATAGTAATGAAATTTAATATTGGGCATTTTCCAAAGAGTAAACTTTATTTTTAAATTATGTTGCTTTCAGAAAGTTCAGTGGGTGGCTATGGATGTATCAAAAGATTACATGGACGTGGAGAGAAGTATGAATAAGGTAAAATGTATCAGCAAAGATTAAAGAATATTTTGAGACATTACAAATTTCGCTGTGTTTTTTGGGGTGTATCTAGCCTTTTTTGCATGTGGCTAGACACATTTTTCTAGACACAATATTATAAGTAGGGTTGCATGACATCTTTCTAACTAAGATATTTATCCAAAAGGATTGTTTGCTCATTGTCATCTTCTGTTTGGTTTGAACCAGAACATTTATGTAACATCCTCAGGACATGCTTTTCATTCAGCATTTACTACTGTTAATTTGTTTGTCTTTTAATCACATTTTCCTTATTTTGATTCATAGAATGGAGATGTATTCTTATTCTACAGAAAGAACATTTTCATTGCATCTTTAAAGCTGTGTTATCTCCCAATACAATTTTAACTATTATGACAAGCATTTTCTTTGTAGCTATTACAGCATTTCTTGTGACATATCTCATAACTTAGACTTGAACATAACCTAATTTCTCTGAAAAAACATGTGCAGGAAAGTTACTTAACTATTTTATCAGGCTGCAGCATGTGGCCATGTTTATCCTATCTGTGTTTGACTTGTCCTGCAGATTTTTTTACATGCTGACCACTTTGAGTTTTGTGACAAATTGATGCTCAGTTAAAATATGTGTGCACCTTCCGCATTGAATGACAAGAAACAAAAAGACAGTCTATATCATAAATAATTGTAAAAATGTTGATTTTTTTGTTCAGGCTGAGAGTCAGCTAGGGCCTATCAGCATCCTTGTCAACTGTGCAGGAACTTCCATAAGTGGAACCTTTGAGGATCTACCAGTAGAGAAATTCCAGGTACATGATAATCAGCAAAATAAAACAAATTTTGGGCTATTTTTATTAAACCTTTGTTTGAGTACACAGTAGATAAAATTGGAGTTAGTGAAATGGCAAATTGCGTGTATCATCTTTGAAATAGGAACAGAGTAGGAAACTATAAATGTTTTCATTTCTATTAAAAGTAGTCTTTCAACAGGTAAATTGCACCTGAATCTGTGATGATTACAGAAATTTTTCATGTCAGATATCTAATTTCTGAACATTTTACCACCATACAAAGATGTGACCAATATAAATAAATTAGTCTGTAAAAAAAATCCATAGACTTTTTATTAAATTTTTTTATCTTAGTTTCCCCAATCACAAGAATCTGAAGAAACTAACTTCTGAAGAAACACATACAGCTCTAAGTTTTTCCTACACAAAAAATATGCTTAAGAACAAGCCTTCAACCACTTACATTCTAAGGCAGTGCATCCAAATGACCTTAATAACTAACTCAGTTCCCTCAGTTAAGACTCAAATCCCTCAGTTAAGACTCAGATCCCTCAGTTAAGACTCTAAAACTCTGTATATGCTCTTAAATAGGTCATAAGAAAAATCCCTAGTGTGAAAGATAGTACTTCAATTAAACATCATTGAAGATAGTCATTGGCTTTTATAGCATGTGTATTTTACAATCGTTTCATCACAAAATTTAATCGTTTTTTGTGACTTCACTTGCTAAATTTGATTAAATTTAATGTTAGGTAATATTTTGTGATCTACAGTATATTCTTTGAAAATTAAAATAACAAAGAACAAAATACATTACACTTACAAATTCCTAAATTTTATTAAATTTTATTGTAGTTATTATTTTGTGATTTACAGTAGATTCGTTTAAATTTAGGAGAACAAAGAAACAAATTAAACTGACAAATTCCAGAATAAACAAGACATAGGTCTTATTCACGTACAGTTTATAATTGTCGAGTTTTACTAAAAATATTGAAATGAGTAAGCCTGCTTTTATATATTTAGTACAAATGACTTCAGTCTCACTGTTATATTTACATCTATCTTAATTTAGTTAATTTTCTTAGAGATGGAATCTTCCAAACCCTAGGATGCTACTATCGGGAGAATTATAGGCAAGCAATTTTCCTTCAGATTTACCAGATCTAAATTGGCCAAGATAAACATATTAAGGGGGAAACCCATTTTATGAAATAAAACTGTTGGAGTCATTCATTTAGTTTTTTCATTTAAGTATAATTGTTATTTTATTAAGTTGATTTACATTTGTAAAGTCTTTAAAGTTTTATTTACATTGCAGCAAATGATGCAGATAAACTACTTAGGTAGTGTGTATCCAACCAGGGCAGTGGTCAAGTCCATGAAGTCAAGACGTCAGGGCAGAATAGTATTTGTCTCCTCCCAAGCAGGGCAGTTGGGGGTCTATGGTTATACGGCCTACTCCCCATCCAAGTATGCACTTAGGGGGCTGGCAGAGTCACTGCAGATGGAAGTAAGCATCTTTTTCTTACAAGTGGAAACAACAGTCATGCAATTATTCTGTAAATGACTAAAATGAATTGTGTATGTGTTATCCATGTTACAGTGGTCCCCCTCTTATAAAGCCATCTCTTCTAAAGCAGGAAAGTGGCCTTATAAGATGGTGGCCTTTTTAGAGGGGTATCATACTGATTTAAGTATAAGTACATATAAAGTATGAATGGAGCAACTAATTCTTAAATATTTAATTTTTTTCATTTAAAATCACAGGCATCCCGTACAAAATTTTCCACATAGACTGGATATGGAATCCATATGTACTTTTAAAGAAATATCCATATGGACATTTTTATTCTATAGCTGAACCACTCTTATGGATTTCAGTGTATCCATTGGGAAATCTTATAGATTCCTTGCGTACTTCTTATGGAAAATCCCATGGATTATGCAAATTAGTCTATGAGATCTGTAGATTGTCCTTATGGAATAAAATTAAAATTCCATATAGAATTTGGCAATAGCTCATATGGAATTTGTGAATAATCCATATGGAATTTGGCAATAGTCCATATGGAATCTGTGAATAGTCCATACGGAATTTGGAAATATACCATATGGAATTTGTAAATGATCCATATGGAATTTGGTAATAGTTCATATGGAATTTGGTAAAAGTTCATCCCGTATGAAATTTTCCAGGCGGACTTAAGGAGGATTTCAGACAGGTTTTTTAAGCGCTTTCTGCCTAAACCATAAAAAATCTGCTTCAGATTTCTATTAAACTGCCAAATGATTCTTAGAAATTATTTTGAATCAATGGTAAATATTCACAATAATTTTTAAAATGGATCGTAAATTTTATTTTGACAGACATTATCAAATAAGATTTAGGTTTTTCTTGTCCTCATTTTCTTTTTTGCATACAAAGCCTAATCCCATGATGGCGTCACTTTAGTCTTTTTTGTTTCACTGAAAGTTTGGTGAGATCTCACTAAAACTTCATTGAAATATTTGTGAGGTTTCAAAAAAATGTGGCCAAAACTTTAACTTAAGTTTTGGCAAGATCTCTAACATGTCATTGACAGTTTTGTGAGAATTTACTAAAACTTTCGTGAGATTTCAATAAAATTTTGATCATTATTAAGTATTTTACTGAAGTTTCAGTAGTTTTTCAGACATTTCAGCAGGTTTCAAATAAATAATGGGTATGAATTAAACAGAATTTTATTAACCAAGGTGATATTTCAGTGTACATGAAACAAATTATACAGATGTTGTAATTACATGACATCCAAGGCAAGAGATATGGGAGTTAATAATAATAATAATAATAATAATAGTAATAATAATAATAAAGACTTTATTTAGAGAAGTAACTGAATTAGTTACAGAACTAATCTACCTTGAGGCCTTCTATCTGTTATGTACAATATATACAACATGATGTGAAGAATCTGGCTTGACACTAAATAATTAAGTGATTTTAAAAATCAAAGTATCAAGCTTGCAACATATGCACAGGCATCTGTGAACAAATAAACATATAAAAAATATAAAATATTATCCTGCATTGAAAAATTCAACTGTGAAAATGATGCAAAATTACAGAAAAGCATCCCTTTGAGACATTGATTATGAAAAGAAGAAATTCTAGGAGCCTGCCTTATGTCAGTTGTACTGCAGACTTGATTTTTGATTAATGTACAAACTATGATGCTGTTGTGGTCTCTTGAATTGGTCCTTGTTCCGTAAGCAGCCGTGACAAACGTTTATCATGATATAATTACTCTTATTTTGCACTGAATTCTAACACACCTAGAACATTTTGATAATATACACAATAATACCACTCACGATATTGAAGGATGATTCTACTTGTGGGCCAAGAAAACTCCGCAAACATATGACTGTTCCCACCAGTGGTCTGTATGTTGTCCGTCCTTAAATTCTGGAAGTTAATCAGTTTGGAGTTATAGAACTTCGAAATCATCCTGGTTCAATTTCTTGTCTTATTTAGCACATTAGCCGCTTCTGTAAAGCTCTTTATGGCACAAAAAGCAATATGCTAGTCGTGGTGATAAATTTTCATACAGATTGACCAATTACGTTCCCATCAACTTTGCATTCAATCTTTTCTCATTGCTGCACATTTTTCAGATGGTTATTCGAACTCTTATCCCACTCGAAAATTCGAATTGCCATGTTTAGCAAACATGCTCATTCCCATCAATTTCCATTACGTGACGGTTCATTGGGCAAGTGCAAAATTTTGACCAATCAGAGAGCTTGTTACAATGATCATCTGTTAAATAATAAACAGAACAAATACTTATTAGAAAGCTCGTTGTGCAATGGGACCGAATAGAGCATTATTTTGTTAAAAGTTTCTAAGACGATATTAAAAAAAAGGGTCCATATAGAGGAAAATCAGATTCAGGTCAGAAGAAAAGCGAAATTCTGTTTTAAAATGGAAAACAAGCAAACTTGTTAGAGGGCAGTAAGTTACAGCTATCAGAAATAGGAAATATAAATATTGCTGTAAATCATTCAAATTGTACAAGAAACAAAAAACAAATTTTATTATATCTTATTTGTTTTTTTACTGAAATGTCAGTGATATTATAGTCACAAAATATCAGAATTTTTGACAAACTCTCAGTGAAATTTCAATCACAAATTCTAACTGATATTTCAGAAATGTTGGCAGAGTCAGTGAAATTTCAATCACAAAATATAACTGACATTTTCAGAAATTTTGGTAAAATCTCCTAAAATACCTTAATTTTAGATTTTAAAAAAAAATGGACATTTGGAGTGAATGTAAAAAAAATTTCACTGTTATTTTGCTGAAATTTCAGTCACATTTTCACTAGGGTATGATTTTTGTAGAGCATATTTTAATAGGAAGCAGGGGCCCCGAGTGGCCGAGTGGTCTAAAGCGCTTTCCGTTACGGATCACTGCCATCTCACCTCTGTCTGCATGCGTTCGAGTCTTGGATTCGGCCAATGTTGGTATGTGAGAAAGCTTGCCAGTAGCTTCTCGTGGGTCAGTGGGTCTTCCCGGGGTTTTTCCCCGGGTTCTTCCTCCACCATTGATACTGGCCATCATGTATAGCCTATCGTGTGCTGAAAAATGGCGTTAAACCCTACAACAACAACAACAACAACAATAGGAAGCAAAAAAAAAATATTTTTCAGAGTAAACATCATATCAAGTCCAAAATCCACCTTGCACCAAATTTTATAAGTCCAAAGATTCATCTATGCTTGTACTACCAGATATTAATATTCTGATCATGTTTACATTTTCTCTACTTTTTTGGTCATGTCTTTGCCTGTTTTTAAACATCTGTGAAAATAAATTAAAGAAAACTGACATGCATGTGTTTTCTTAAATTTATATGAGTATATATTCATCCTTCCACATCAGCTACACTTAAATATAAATGTACTCTAACTCCCACTACTATTTCTATTTGAATCAGATAGTTTAGGTTATTAATTTTTAGAGAGTATTTTTCATGATGGTATAATACATGAGCCTGCTTTCCATATGGAAAAAAGTGCTTATGAATTAAAGTTGCAACTTTATTCCATATAGAAATTTCACTTGCTGTGAAGTACTTATGGGAATTGACTTATTGTCTGATTCTATAAGTTTTTCAGTCGATATCATTCTCTTCTGTGCTGATTCCTGAAGTATTCCATATGGAATCCATGAGAAATTTCTGTATGGGATGTTATGGATTCAGTGTAATAAAATTTATGTTAGTGTTATTTTAATTAATTATAAATAATCATTTGTTGTGCAAAACAAACTTGTCAGTAAAGTCAGCGCAAAAAACATCTGGTTGCAACCATTAGTCCATCCTATTTCTCACAGATTTAGAATGTGTAACTGATGATGTTTATTTGAATCTTTCTTGACGTCAAATTTCTGAGTTGTGATAAAAGAATTCTATTTCTTTTTGTTTAGTCAAATTGTTTTTACTGTTTCTTCAAACTGAAAACATATGATGACATTTTGCTCTGTTAGCAACAACATAAGCAGTATTTACGATGGAAGTGAGCTTTTGTTAAGTCATGGATGGGTTTTTGTCTAGTAGCTTTTAAAATATATTTCATAATCTGTGCGAGGGAAACCACTAAGACTAACATACCATTTTCCTTGATGGCAACTATCTTTTCAGCAGTCAGCTTTTGTCATCTTGATAATTATAGTTGGTAACATTCTAAGCAATGCACAGCTGTATGGATAATCAGATTATAATATGTATGTTGTTGAGATTAAAGTTGGTATGTTAGAACATATTCTTTGGGTTATGTTTAGGTATGTTAGAACACAGTCTTTGGGTTATATTTAGGTATGTTAGAACACAGTCTTTGGGTTATATTTAGGTATGTTAGAACACAGTCATTGAGTTATATTTAGATATGTTAGAACAGTCATTGGGTTATATGTAGGTATGTTAGAACAGTCATTGGGTTATATTTAGGTATGTTAGAACATAGTCTTTGGGTTATATTTAGGTATGTTAGAACACAGTCTTTGGGTTATATTTAGGTATGTTAGAACAGTCATTGGGTTATATTTAGGTATGTTAGAACATAGTCTTTGGGTTATATTTAGAAATGA